>SNVD02011224.1:160000-541244 GCA_013180625.2 Boswellia sacra
CCATTTTTCTATATAATTTATATTTACTTATTCATTATATCAACGTAATTAGTAACTGATTTGAGTAAATTAATTTTCTTCTGCATATATTCTAATGTTATATTTCAATTTTTTTTTAATTATCAATTATGCTCTTATAATCAAAAATCAAAACGGATAATCTTCTAAGCATATGAATTCCATTGAATCATGCACGCAAACAACAAAGAGCAGAAACTGTTGGAGATAAAAGGTTTAAAACAAATTTTTATATCATGAGTTACAAAATTTAATTTGAGATTAATTTCATGAGTTACAAATATAATAAAAAAATGAGTTACTACACTTATTATTTGTAACGTACATGTTTTTATTAAGAACATTATGGCTTATGAGTTACAAGATATTTAATTTGTAAGTTACCTAAGATAGGAGACTAATACATAAAAGGGTCTCAAATGTTCTAAAAACGATGACATACTTTGAGTATATTCTATGTTTTTGAAAAACCACGACTAGAGATGGCAATTTTCCCCGGTTGGGCTGGGTACCCAGATTTTACCCTCACGGCCCGGCCGGGGAAAAGCCCGGATTTTCGGGGATCAGGCCAGGGTGCGGGGCTGCTAAGTGCAGTCAGGCCCGGGTGCAATGCGGGGAGCGGATTGCTGAGGAAACCCGGTCCCCGGCCCGCACCCGCACAGCCCAATTATTTTTTTTAATTTTGTAATACAAAACGTGTATGAGGAGGCTTGAACCCGTGACCTTCAATTTGAATTTTTGGTGATTGACCACCAGGCTACTCACCTTTTTATGCTATTTTGTGTACACAATTTTATAATATCAATTTCCTTTTATATATTTAATTAAAAATAGTAAATTGAGGTAGCTGGGATTTGAACCTGGGCCACCAGAAACCATTCCACCCCCCTCACCAGCTATGCTAGCCGCGTCCTTTGTTCAAGTTACGCAGCATTGCGCTATTTTACTATATCCAAAGTGTATAAAAATTAAAAAAAAAAAAAGCGGGGATAGTCCGGGTTTTTTTCTGGGTGCGGGTGCATCATCTCAGCACCCGCAAATCCCCGCACCCAGAAAAACCCGAAAAAAATCCGGGGATTTTGCGGGGACCGGGGATGAATTCTTTTATCCGGTGCGGGTGCAGAAACAAAAAACCCGCACCCGCACCCGCACCTGGATTTTACCATCCCTAACCACAACACATGGAGACATGTTATTTTTCTTCCCGTGATCGTGCTCATCAAGGAAATAGGCTGTGAACATTGGGTTGTATCTTGAAGCCCTTGAGTACCGATATCACCACAAGAAAATAGACTTTTTACGGCGGGCCAAAACCGCGGTAAAAGGTCTTTTACGACGGAGTAACGACGGTTTTAGTTCGTCGTATAAAGTGACACCGTAAAAAAGAGTTCAACTTTTTACCGCGGTTTTGGCCCGTTGTAAAAGGTCTTTAACCGCAGTCATATAGCCCACCGTAAATGGCTATGGTGTGGTCTAATTTATTTGCAGCGGTTTTTCAGCCCGCCGTAAAAGCTTGTTGTGGTGTGGTCTAACTTATTTACGGTGGTTTTTCAGCCCGCCGTAAAAGGTTGTTAATTTATTTACGATGGTTACATGCCCGTCGTAAAAAGTGCAGAGTCTTTTTTAACAAAAATTTTCTGAAACCTGATTTCGTTTACAAGCAATTCAATGCATCCATAACCAAAACTTTTTGGAACCTGTTTTCGTTTTCAAGCAATTCATTGCATCCATAAGAATATATTCGCATACAAATAACAAAAAAATTGATATTGGTATAACACATAAAAGTACAACATAAGAATGTATTCACATACATTCGCAAACATGAAAGAAAAATAGTTCTACTAAGTTTGTTTCCAATAAGTACAGAAATCTAAATTAAGTCTACAAGTCTTATTCTAATAAAGTCTTCATGTCAGAAAAAGCTGCACAAATAAAAGCAAAAATTAGTACTTAACTATTCATAAATTTATTACAAACATACAAGTCAAAGCTATATGCCTTACATTCCAATAATAACAATTAAGCATAAGAAATAACAGTTTTAGAAGCTTAGAATATTGGTAAAGCAACTAGTGCTGATTTTACATTCCAATGTTAGTTCTATATTATACAAAGAGCATGATCCTTGCTAAAAGAAGCCAAACCAACTATAGATACATACCAATGATATGGATCTAACACAATCCCAGTGCCAATGACAAGAATAATATTATCAAATACTACTTGAAAATCGCTCTTCTGCTGAAACTATAAAGTTCCAAACGAAGAAGTATATTAAGCAATGATTCTTCATTATGTTGTGCAATTTCCTACACAACATTATGTTGTGGAAGTTGATTAACCAAACAGAAGTTTGATCACAATTTTATGACCAATTTCTTAAGCAGTTAACTTCTAATTACAAATCTATCAAAAAATTATCTGAATTCTACAAGATTTTTGTAATTTTTAACCCACAAAAACTGTATCCTACCAGCTACCATAACAAACACAAAACAAGTCCCAACATTGATCATCTATCATCCTTATCTAACAAGGAATTTAAAAAATGAAATATACCTGCCAAGAATTGATGTAGAGTACATTGCAATAGTTCTGCATCCATTCTTCCACTTTTGATTCCTTTGGGCAATTTCCGACCTTAGCATGTTCCAGATTCCATGTACTAGCAGCTAAAGCATATAGCTCAGGGCTAACACGACCAATGCTGAAAAGAAAGAAAATTAAATAGTATCATTTCTGATTAAAAATATTTCTGGAACAACATAAAAGTAACTTAATGACACAGTGAGATAATAACAGCTGAAACTTCAAAGTCAATGACATCAAATAGTTGCCAAATCTGTAGTTTTTTATTTTATTTTCATTTATGATTGGAGGAGAGAGGGGTAATTCAACACATGATCTTAAGAATATGCAATTAAAATAGCAATCTCTTGACATTAAATTCCTATAGGATAAACATATATATATGCATATATATGTGTGTTTGTATACACACACACACACACTCACACATATATATGCATACACACACACACACACACACACACACACGCACACACACACACACACATACTTAATCATCAGAGCATAATACTATACTTCCACCTACACCGAAACTGTAAGCCACAATAACCATTATAGCTGTCTAAATTTTCCAATACACAATGCCGATTTTATAAATAAACAGATTTCACATTTCTCAATGTGTATTTGTATAGGAATTATGCTCATGTGGGTGTGTATAGCATACAAAACATCGAACACAATGTGACTTCCATAGTGTATCATGCAATAAAGACGTTAGCTGAATTTCTTAAATTTGTTTCATTTTCATTATCATTTTTTACACTTGATCCACTAACTTTGTCATTCTTGGTTTTATTATTACTTGCAAGCCCTGTAAAATATGCATTCATGATTGCTCTCAAAACCTTTTAAAATTGACTATTGTTTCAGAAGTATTGGAAATTTTCCTCTTTCTTCCAGAATTGGCGACAACCTTTTGTCGTATATCTCATAGTATTTGAACTCTCATAGACTTACAAAGTTAAACAACAATTACATTGTCCTCATACCTTGAACAAAGGAACTATAACTTGGTTGAAGAAGTCTATGGTCTAAAGATAAAAAGCCAGGGTAAATGCTTAGGGCACAAGCTCATATAAGACAAAGACAAGCTGCACTTAGTGATGTAAAACAAATGAATTTTGCTGTTTGACCATTTTTTAGATAATAGTCTTTAGGCTAGTCTACATTTGATGGTTTTCCACTATAATCACTTACTTGCCCAAAGCAGATAAGGGAAGATGCAAAAGTCAATCTACCAATTTGATTATAAAATTATTCCAGTTTAACAAAAAGTAACATGACTAAATATTGATGGGATGCTTACACGGCACCTTCCAAAAGGAAAGGGGACACCATGTAGGGCTGACACTGTTACTGCAAAATCAATTTGCAGATACAAACTTGCTTTACATGCGTGATAAGAGAATCAAATAATTTCATTCAGGTGAAGAAAATCCCATCAAGCAATCCAAAAAATAATAACCATCTAACCTATTGGATTGAGCTGATATGCATGCTTTTCTGATCCTGAAATTGGAAGATGAAAGATGTAATCGATATAAAAAATTATTGGTCTGAAATCCACCAAAAGCAATTCTCTTTCTAGATATGCCAAGGGCAAAGCTGACCACACATCTGAAATTCTATCTAACCAACATTTCTATGAGGCTCTTCCACCTATTACAAGTAACATGATATTCAAAGCAATGTACAACTGAAGTGGTCATCTACTCCTAATTACTATAACTCCTATTCTCTCCTCTCGCCCTTGTTCTCATTTTGGTAGAATTGATATTAGCAAATGGAGGAAATGGAAGTTAGTTTCCAGTTCAATTGAGTAGAGAATAAGAGTATAAGAGATCAACCTTATTTAAAACATTTCTAAGACATAAAATAATACTAGCATATATGTAGTCATTCGGAAAAAGAGACAGTACCATATCAATTTCACAAGATGAAGGATCAAATTCAGACAGTATGGAAGATGGAAGCTTTTTAAAACTCATGGCAAAAATTGATGTTTCAACCTGCAACATGCAATTGGAGTCAGCATGACTTAGGAATTAGATAACTAAGTCAAGTTTTGATCAAGAGAAACATAACTATTACGCCTTTTCAGCACTACCCCCACCATGATCACCATTAAGAGTTTTCCCATGTCACCTATCACAAGAACGAAAGTATTCTCATGTATGCCACCTGGTCCAGATTGGCTTTCTAGCACTTCAGTTACTTTCTGCAGTATAAGCAGACATTTCATAGATATAATTAAAGACAACAAGACATTTGAACCTAAATAGATTTTATAGAACAAGAGATGAAAAAAGGTTAATGGGCAATGAGTTTTTTTGTCCAAAAGTTTTATGTCAATAAATCTCCTGATAAAGTGAAAAAGAGAAAAAAAATAATCACATACATGAAAGAGCCACATTTCTTATAGCTAATTTTGAATCAAAAATGGGGTCCTGTGTAAGAAGAATTGGTCCATTTTCCAACAGCGCAAGGAGAAAATAAATACACAAAGTCCCAACCCATTTACCACAAAGACAAATATGCCTAGCCAATAATCCAACAAACATAGACAAAGAATTCATGGAAGCAAAATGCATGTTTAAGAATATGTTAAAGTCCAAAGTAAGAAATATATAGTTTCTAGAAACTTACTTCTAACATGCCATTGTACTGCTCTAACTTTTCTATCATTGGAGTGGAATCAACACCAAGAATGTGTCCAGCATGATCCTGAACCACAAAGAAAATCATAATGACCACCTTTTCCAATACAACATGCTTACCATAAGGAAAGAAAGTGTTTGGTTGGTTTTTTCATGCACATTATTGGAAATATCAATTGGAGAAGAAGACAGGCCAAAAAATAACATGGTACAGTGTGCTAATAAGAGAAAGACTTGAAGACCATGTGTGCCTAACTTCCATCAAACATTAATAACTTGAAGTCTTTTAAGAAGTGTCCAAACAAGAGCCAAACATGGTGTCCAACTAATCATAGGCTACGGTATGAGGCAGAATCTATAAGAAGGCGAGATAAACTACTAGGAAAGTAAGAAGCTCATAGTAGAAGACCAGTTTGCCTAACTTCCATTAGATGTTGCATGTGATATCCACATAATAGAACTCAATGTTTTTTGAGTTTTAAAAATATCTAAAAGTAAAAACCTTTTAATCATACCACACCAAGAAAATGTGCAATAAGAACATCCCAGTCTTCTTCGTACAAAGATACAAGTAGGTGTTCAATGCACCCATTGTCCACCTGAAATAAAAATGTCATCAAAATCTTGAACACAGAAGTAAAATCTCAATAAGTTTGAATGTAGACAAAAACCTTGGAAGCCTACCGTATGGAGATCTTTAACATTGAATGAAGGGTAGGGAAAAGATTTTGTAAAATGATGAGGAAACAATTGTACCCAAGTATCATCCCCCATCATCACTACCCGCTTTCCATTCCAACTGGGAGTAAGTCAATAAATTACTATGATTTGTATACAAATAATAAGCAGTAGCTTGCATAAATAGAGCAAAATAAATATTCTTTATTTGAAACCAACTGTAAGTTAGTCAATTTTATTAGGTTCATTGGCACAAAAACAAGAAGTCATATACCTATTTAACCAGGAAAAAAAGAACTAATATTTCCATGAAGAGAATGAAATCATAAAATATAAAATGAGTCAAAGGTAGAAAAATCAGTAAGTAAGCCTGATGTATCAAGTTATCCTCAACAATTGCAGAAGCACCAAAGCTATTCCGAACATCGATAAAAGTCGATAGCCCACCAGTTGTCAAGCCCTACAAACATTCAAACGGAGGGAAAGGCATTGTTAAAGTTGAAGGAAAATAAAAATGGACATACAAGCAATCAATAAGATAGTATAATGACCTTCAAAAGTTGTAAACTAGCAGTGGGTCGATCTGCAATAGCTTTGAAAATACAGGCAGATGTTCCTCGAGTAACTACCAGCTTCTATAGCACTGGTAATATGTCCATCCATGGTTTGGATTCTACGATTCCGAAGTTTAGAAAACAAGCCAAAAACAACTAACCAAGATATTCCACGAGTAGAAAACAGCAACAGTCACTCATAAGAAAATAAAATTCCATAACTGACAAAATACTAACCTTTGAAGAAGGAACTGGGACCAACGAAATCGAATCTTGAAAAAAAAAGATTTGGAATGTATAAACTAGAATGAACAAAAGGAAAAGAGAAGGAAGAGAGCGAGAAGAAGTACCTGAGGGCATCAAGAACAATGATGACGAGACGATCAATAGCAGGTTTAGTCCAACAAGGGGGATTCGATTGCGTTTGGTTGAAGCAAGGAGATTGAGAAACATCATAACAATTGTTGTAATAAGGAAGCTCAGTTCGAGTTAAAAGGAAGCCTCTGGTAAAAATTAGTATGCCAACAATGTGTAACACGTCAAGGTCACCAGCATCGCCAATTTTTGTCTTCCCCATAAATTCCCCAAGCCCATTCTTACCAGGTTTCCTCTGTCCCACACTTCGATTCATACGTTCATCAAAATCAAACCGAGAATTTTTCTAACCTCTGATTTTGCTGGCAACTCTTATCGTCACCATGAACCCCTCACATACAGAAGAAACTCTTCTTAGACAATAGAAGGGAGATGAACGAGATATATACCGCAGCAGTTAGAAGGAATGGAGGTCGAAAATCACACTGGCTTGGTGGACGAGATACATACGACTACTGGAAGACATGCACGGCTTCTACTGTTGATATCGCTGCTGGAAAAAGTGGCTACGCATGGCTTCTCAAGCTTGGATGCAGATTGAATGGAAGAGAGAGACTAGGGATTAGAAGATGAGATGGAGAGAGTTAGAGAGAGATTGAGAAATTAGGGATTTAGAATGGGGCTTGAGGAGCAGGACATAATAAAGACAGAAAAAATGAGAAAGGAAAAGGGAAAGGAAAAGGAATATATTGCCTTTTATTGCGGTTCCGTAAAAAATGCAGTAAATATATGGACTTTATACTTCGCGTGTGGTTGCCCACCATAGATTTTTCATTTTTACTTCACTTCTCTGGAACCGCGGTAGAAAGTTGTAGTAAAAGCCACATTCTCTTGTAGTGTATCATCCATACGAGGGGATGACTCTTTATCTTTAGGACAATGCCTTTCACATGCCTCCCAAGTACTCAAGCCTTACATTTTTCATCCATTTTCTACTTTAGACTTGTTATTTAATTTTCTATGTTATTGTTTATATGATATTATTGTCATTTGATATATTATATTAAAAATTATTATAAATATTCCCAATAATCTAAAGCCAAAGAAAGTCTCATATATTTTATTGTTTGTCTAATTGGCAACTTGATTTTCTATTGATAGTACTCTATAAAAAAATTCTAAAATATGTTTGCTTAACATGTAGATGTGTAATACTTCTTATCTAATCTATTTTAATGAAATGCAAACAGATGATGATTAGTTATTTGTATTGTATGAATATATATTAAATATTATATGTATTGAATTATTATTGACATATGATTATGAGTACGATCTTATTATCTATGCTTAACATGTAAACAAAAATTGAAATGTATCTTTTATTGTTTAATATATGCTACATGTAGCTAGAAGAAAAAAAATGTCTTATATATTTTGGAGTCTCTCAAGTACTTGGCTATGCTATATATTTTCTTGTGAATTTATTAACATAATTTCAATGTTGTGAAATTATTAAACTCAAAAGTTGCAATTGAAATAGTTTGGGCTAGACAACTACCTTATCTAGTCTTATTGGCAGTAAAGAGCTGGTGGCTTCAATATATTATTGCTTTATTTTACAACATAAGGAAATAAATGTTTTTATTAAGTTAAAGACATGGAGGTAAATATTGATATGCAAATTCTTTTATTCTATATTTTAACCATATAAATTTTATTTATATCAATATCTTTTATTTGTGATTAAGATTAAAAGTGAGTATGGATTAACTAGTAATTTTTATTTGAATAAGTTTAGTAAACTCTAGTGTTATGTAAACTTTGGTGTTATATAAATCATATCTTAATATGATTTGCCCATATATAGTTTGCTTATTTTAAGCTTTGAAACAAGTATATATGTCATACTAATGTGAGTTTTTACTTGTTAGGTTCGATATATTTCATATGAGACATATTAATATGTTTAGTACGAATTTTTATCATCTAAAATTCTCAGTTATGAGTATGTTAGTGATAAATTTATATATTTAATGTTTTATGTATGAAGAGACGTTATATCTATTGGATTTTATTGAAATTGTGGTTATAAGCTATAGATGTTACAAGTAATAATTATGACAACAAGTTTCTACGATTACTTTCTAGGTATGTGATTGGTTATTAAAATTTTCTTTTTATTTTTAAAGAATATGAATGAGTTGTAACATGTAGTGATTTTATCATCAAGACTTTTTATTAGTTTTATTATAGTCTAATAAATATTTCAGTTATGAAAATCCTTACTACTGATATTTATTACATATTATTTATAATTTAATTATATTTATATATTACTAATAAAGTGTGTTGTTATTTTGGAGCTAAATAATCATTAATCTTTATTGCATATTATTATGAATTAATTAAGAATTCAATTTGTAAGTTTACATTAAATTTTTATTACATAATGAAGCATGTGCTTTCAATGCATTTAATTAGGAACTCATAAGCTTCTTGTAGTTATCTAAGATATTGAAAGTTATTAAACTTTGTAATCATGATTTAAGGAGTTACATGTTGTTACTTATGTTGCTACTTTAATATATATTTGTTTGCAACTTACAAGTTTGTGGTAGTGCAAGAGTTATATTTTTAATGAATAATTGAAAGTTTGATTTAAAGTATAATGAATTTATTAAGTGCAATTGCTTATTTGTTCTATTGTTTATCATTTTGTAATAATTAAGAAAAATATGAGTTCCAAAATATATGACTCCATCTAGTATTTTTAATTATAATTGGCTGACTGGGTTGGGTGCTAATTACTTCTTCTTTGTTCATGATGTATATGTGTTAATAATTACTGCAATTATTGAATTCTAGTTATTTCTAATACCTTGTGAATTCTAGAATATGTTAAAAAGATTAATAGTGTATTGCGATAACTTATGTGGTTGCATTGAATAAAATTATGATATAAATGCTATTAATTATTATTATATACATATATGAGTTATATGTTGTGTATAGTGGAGTAGTGATAAATATTTTCTTAATGTGGGGGTTTTGATTTTCAAGAGGTTTCATATTATTATCATTTATTAATTTTGCACAATGATGATGATAGTAAGTTTAACTATTATTTCTATGGTTTTGAAGTTCAAGAAGTTAGAATATTAATATTTTGTGGCGAGCATAAAATATTTCTTAATGTGAAGTTACTATTAGTGCAAAATGCTCCTTAATGTGGGGATTTTCTTTATATTATGGTTGTTAATATTTTTATGATATTTTGAGGAAAAAAAGAAGTGATATTATAAATTATTAGATGATTATTAATTTTGTAGATAAGTTTGAAAATATTATTATTTATGAGGTGATTAAGTACTCCTTTAATTTTCTTTATTTGTGCCTTTTGATATTCATGTGCTCTCTAATGTTCTTTTATGAGAAAGTTAATGCAATTAGATTAAGAGAGCTAGTAAATGCAATTATCAGTTGAATGACAAGTTTCTCAAGATGAAATCAAGTACTACACGTTCATGGAAAATCTTAGCATGTTATATTTAATTAATTGATTGATTAAATTATCGAGGGGATGTGCTTAAGCTCGAAAGGAGTCACCTAGGGAAGTAACCCAGCCTCTGTGATTGGAGATCCCATGAAGGAAGTTCAATGGGTAGGAACAATCTATACTGCGTGAGTTGTTAAGCACAACTATATTGATATATCTTAGAGGAAATATGATCCTGCTTATCCCTATAGCAAAGTGCTTGTTACATGTAGTGTTAGGAAGGATATTTATCCTGAATGAGCCTGAAGGTTAGAATATTCTTTGAGGTATAGGTCACATATACCCTTAGAGGATTCACCTAAGTGAGAGCGTCGTAAGGGTAGTGACCATTAGAATTGGGTTGTTCTCTGAAACTCTCAGGAGAATCAAGATTAAGCGCACAACTATTAAGAGCGCTAACCTACCAAAACCATATCTTTGTTGATATTATGTGTGTCATAGTTTGAAATTTAGTCAAGAAATCGAGTTCAAGACTTTGTTCACTAAGGTTTCTCAAATGGATACTATCAACACTAAATGGGTTGTTCACTAAGGTACCTATACTCATCGCATAATAAAAGATTGCTCTTTATATATATATTGATAAGTATATTTTATATAAATATGTTATTTTATAAAGCTTCAATTTTTAAACCTTTTATGAGGGACTGTTGGAGATAAAAGGTTTAAAAGAAATTTTTATATCATGAGTTACAAAATTTAATTTGAGATTAATTTTACTAGTTACAACACTTATTATTGTAACGTACATGTTTTTATTAAGAATATTATGGCTTCGGAATTACAAGAGATTTAATTTGAAAGTTACCTAAACCAGGAGACTACTATATAAAGGAGTCTTAAAGGTTTTAACAATAATGATATACTTTGAATATTTTCTATATTTTTGAGAAATCGTGACACATGGAGAGAAGTTATTTTCTTCCAATGATCGTACTAATTGAGGAGATAGGCTGTAAGCATTAGATTATATCTTGAAGCCCTTGAGTATCGATATTACTCATACGAGGAGAAAACTCTTTGACTTTAGGATAATACCTTTAACATGCCTCCCAAGTGCTCAAGCCTTACATTTCTCATCCCTCTTCTACTTTAAACTTGTTATTTAATTTTCTATTTTTATTGTTTATATGATATTATTGCCATTTTATTTATTATATTTAAAATTATTATAAATATTCCCAACAGAAACATCCTATTAATTGGAATTGTAGTTATATATATATATATATATATATATATATAGAGAGAGAGAGAGAGAGAGAGAGAGAGAGAGGGAGAGAGAGTATATATCTCCTTAAGGTAAGCTTTGTTGTCATTTTCTTGCTAATTGGGCAAATGTATGCACGTTTTTTAAGGTAATTGTTAGGTTTCATAATAAATAGTGGTAGTAAACCTAAGACTGGGCCTTAATTTTTTTTCTTTTCTTAAGAGAGACTGATGTTATAGCCCATCCAATTTGCTTGTTAGAGTGATCCAAATATGTGTAAGCTTTGGCCTAGTTTCTAGAAAGCTTACAAGGCATAGCCCATTTTCTAGAAATCTCTAGCAAGCATATGTGCTAGAATGCCCCATGTAAATATCCTTGTAAATATCTAGATATTTATGTAGATGTATCTAGAGTGTAAATATTAACTTTTAGATGTATTGAATACTAGCCATTCATTTAGGAGGAGGTTTAGTATAAATACATCTCCAAGCTTCCATTGTAAGCCAAGTTGCAACCAAGCAATTGTAAAGAGTTCTTGTATAATACAAAAGCCTTCTTACTTAGCAACTCTAGTCTCCATCTTCCAATACTTCTATACTTTGCCTAAAAGCTCTTTAGTTCAACGATTCAAATCTCTCAAGCTTCTTCTTGAGTGAAGCAAGCCAACACCAAGGCTTGCTTAGCAACTTTTGGAATCAAGTTGCCTAAGTGCCACACGTGCATGTTGTGCAAACTCTAAGCTCGTGACAATTAGTATCAGAGCACCGTTCGAGCACAAGAGCAATATGGCATCCGACATCGAAGTGACTATAAAGGAGCAAGTTCGTGGATGAAAGAAACAACCACAGCCTCAACCACCACTACAAGAAAAATGATCATATTTGGCAGTTTTTGGCCGTCAAATATGTATATATTTGGTGGTCTTGAAAGCGCCACCAATGGCATCGCCAAAATATAGTTAATTCGACTATATTTGGCGATTTGTCAACCTGCCAAATATGCACCTGACTATACTTGGTGGTTTTTGACCGCCAACTATAATAGGTTTAAAAATTAAAAAAAAATATACTTGGCGGTTTTTGACCGCCAAGTATAATAGCTTCAAAAATTAAAAAAAAATATACTTGACAGTTTTAAATATGATAACTGAAAACATTTGCTACGCTGAAAAGTATGCCAACTTACTATGCTGAATTATAACTGATCATAATAAAGTAATAAAATTGTTCAAAACAAGCAGTTCATGACAAGAAACTTACACTTATCGCAGAAACTCTTGAAACAACATTTGCAAGTCAATACAGCATCTTTCATTACATCCCTGCGCAATTGACAGTGGAGTTCTGGTGGAAGATCACCAACAGAATGCATAGAAGGTAGGCCCTCAATTTCTTTCTCAAAAGTAACCCTGCGCTAACATAGGATACAATGAATCATCTTGCCTACAACATAGTTCTATGGACAAACACAATTAAATCATAAATTAGACATAAGCCTACTCATTCGGCTTCAAAACAGCAACTCCACCACTAGGCAAAGCATATAAGCCATCTAGATTTGCAAAAAGAATCGACTTTGGGATGCCAATTGGATGTTTAAATCGTTTGACATCGTACTTTGGGTCACCATTTGTAGGGCAGTGTTGAATAAAATGTCTTGAAGAGGAAAATCCAAATACATTGAGAACACTCAATATATTTAATTTATGATTAAAAAAGGTAAATGTCAGGACAATTAAAATTGAATACTCATAGAAAAGAGTAAAAGCATTGGAGACTTTCCTTACTGGTTTCACCAAAGCAAGATTAAGAGTTACACTAGCAAATACACGAAACTGCTAAACAACTCACTGATACAAGCTATTTACAACTAAAAATTTAACCAAAACGCATAACTAATTTAAGTCAATGATGTCAAGATTTCCAATAAAATCACAAAGAAGCTATCACATGACAAAATCAACGCTCTCTCTTTCTCTTAAGAAGCCTACATCTTTGAAGTGAGTGTTTAACATAACATGTAACATATTTTGCATTTAAATTATTTCATGAGCGAGATCAAGGCTAGAGAGATGGGGGGAAAAAACTAACAGATTTTGGGTTAGGTCCTTTTTTTCTTCTCATTGTCAATTAACCAACGCTAAAGATAAAGTAAAAAAGAGAATGTAGTGTCCTGCTTCATTTTAAAAGAGACTATTGTACTTGAATGCTAAAGTAAGATTCCTGCAGCCAACACAGATTGAAGGGAAAAATCAAAAGATCATGAAAACATAAATCAGACTGAGAATCGCTGGTTTCAGCACCACTTTCCAGTATGTACCATGGCATATTAATTGCAATCTAGAACAATAATAGCTCACAAACCTTGTTATCCATATCACCCCAAGCTGATTCTATATCATAATGAGTATCAAATGTGCTCCAACTAGGTTCATCAAAGCCTCTATCTGCAGAAAATATAGATTCAGGAGCATCCTTATTACTAAACTAGTAAGAATAACAAAAAGTTCAGTTAAATGAAGCATAATATACAGAAATTTAAAAAAATTTAAATTATAATTAAAAAAACCCCTTAATATTTGCTGCCAAGGCAAAGCCTGCACAAGATTGTGGTTTCCAGGTCATCTCCAAAAGAAAAGAAAAAATGGTTAGAAAAGTATAATGAAACCACAAACCTTTGTGTTTCTTTAGCATTGGGTGATTCTTTAGCATGCGGTGAACCATTAGCAACAATGTTCTTTGTGACATGGGAATCATGGATGTCCTCAGATCTACTCTCTGCTGCAACACTTCCAGCTGGACTGTCAGGAGGACTTCTTGCCAAGCCATCCTCCTTTCCATCATGGACCAATTCGTTCTCAATGTTCTCTTCAGCTTTACTTTTGACCTTCTCTGATTTAGCATCCTTTTTTTATCTACAAGGACACAAAAACATAGTTTCTTTTAAAGTTTTAATCATGGGATAGTTATCATCCAACCATTCTTTAATTAAAGCATTCACTGTAAGATTTTGATTATTATTTTCCAATGGTAAAAATAGCTTGTTAGGATTTCAACACATCTATGGTTAACCTACTAGTTATTCTATGGAAATTAGTAAATTTCCTAATACATGTCCCCTAGCAGATTTTCTTTTCTTTCAATGCACAGTAAAATAATTAAAAAAGGATGGTTTACTGCAACCTCCCAACCATTCTTTTTTCCTTTTCGAATTATAGCAAAAACTATGTATTTCACATACTTCATTTGTCAATACCAAATTTAAGATAGAAATATGCAAGAAGCAAGAACTTTTACTTGTAGTAGATGTAAATAAGCGGGCAAAATTAGTAATACAGGTCTACTGCCAAATGAATCAGCCATTGGAAATGCAGCAAAGCAATTCAAAACAAGAAAGCGATCCTCTTTATCTCGACAAGGATGCATGGATCAAAAATAACAGAGCCCAATTGCTGTGTGAATTCGAACATTCACAAAACTCAGTGTTTTGAAAGGAAAAGCCACAAATCAAGAATCGAATAATTTACATTAGGATAATAGCAAAGTTAAATCATTGGTCTGGCAACAAAATATACTTACATGGGTGTGTTGTAGGTAAGCGGGATAAGAGTATTTGTTGGCACTCCAGTGTAGGGCAAAACAGGGATAGCATAAAGACCTGCCCCACGATTCATCTGTTGCTTATTTTCAAAAGCATTTGCCCCAGCAACATATGCAGGGTACATTACTGGCAGCACCTGATGATCACCATCTCTAAAAACCTGGATACCGCCGAATGCCAAAAACTGTCACATGCGAGGAGTCGAGCGTGGAAGCAAAGGAGTGTGCGATGAGTCGAGCGTGGAGGCAAGCTGCAAGTGCGGTGAGTCGAGCATGCGACCTAGATCTGCAAGCGCAAGGAGTTGAGCGTGTGACGAGTCGAGCGTGGATACGAGGAATGATGGCACTGCGACAGTGGAGGGGAGCCGTGAAGAGATGGAGAGGCACTTGGAGCTGCTGGAAGAGATGTGGATTTAAGGTTGAATTAGGTTTAGTTGTTTAGAGTGTTTCACTTTGAGTAGCTAGGGCAAGAGAGAGCAAGAAAGAGGAAATATGACCTACTTTTATACGAGTGGCAAATGTGTAAATTAATGGACATGATTAAGTGACAAATATTGAAAAGGGGCGGGATTGACTAATGGAATAAAGTTATATTTGACTATTTTTTAAAAAACCAGCAAATATACGAATTGCAAAGGGACAAATATTTTAGAAATTCTTATAGTGCACGCCCACAAGGGAAGCATGGTAAGTCCAAAGCTCCACCTACGAAATCCTTGGAGCCTTATGTTGCTAGTATAGAGCAAGCTATCTCAAGGATGGACAATATTATTGAGAGGTTCTTTGACCATCTCAAAGGCTTGTAGACGGATTATGGAGTGATCACTCAAGCCATGAAGTCCAACATCCTTGAGTTTAGTAAAGCTTACAAAGAGGAGCTCCACGGCTTGCAGACCTTTGTGGAGCATGATTTGTAGGCCATCCGTGCTGAAGTAGAGGAAAATCACACAAAATGGGAGAGGCACCGATGCGATCGAGCTATCCCATCCTCCACAAGCACTAGTGGGCTAAGCAATATGCAAGTGCCTACTCCTACCACATACCACAATGCTCGTAATGCCACCGAGGTCAAAAACTTTTTATTTGACCTTGAGCAATACTTCGAGGCCAAGGGTGTCCATGATTATGCTTTCAGGATCGGTATTGCACCTACATTCCTTCGTGATGCCACCTAACTATGATGGCATCAAAAGAACAGCGACGCGGACAAGGGCATTTACTTTCTCCACAAATGGGAGGACTTTGAAAGGGAGCTTCGAAAACACTTCTCCCAAAGTAATGCCGAGAAGGAGGCAAGGGGCTACCTCCATCGTCTAAAACAAAGTGACACCATCTGAGATGATATGAAAGTGTTTACGACAATAATACTAGATATCGAGGACATATCCGACAAGGACTCCCTCTTCTACTTCCTCGATGGGCTCAAGGATTGGGCAAGGGTAGAGCTGGAAAGGCGTGGCATGCGTGACCTTGATGAAGCCATAGTCACGGCCAAGTCTCTTACAAATTACACATCCCAATCTAAGGAGAGGAAGGCTAATTACGACAAAGGTGAGAGAGGGCAGAGTGCCAAGAAGGATCATGGCCAAAAGGAAGGAGGTGCATGCAACAGGTGACAAGCGTGACAAGCCTAGTAAGGGTAAGTCTGATGCCCTTAAGTCTAAAAGCCCTTGTTTTATTTATGATGGCCTTTATTGTGTACGCGATTGCTCAAAGAGGAGGACCTTCAATGCCTTAGCGGCTTAACATAAGACCACACATGAGGGAGAGCTTCAAGCGGAGATAGATTCTCTTTATACGATTGGCACACTTAAGAGACCCATACATGCTAAGAAGGGTCTAGTGTATGTGAGCGCCACAATCAGTGGCAAGAGTGTGCATGCGATGCTCAACACAGGAACCACACATAACTTCATTTCTATTGAGGAGGCCAAACGATTAGGCCTTAAGCATAGTAATGGAAGAGGTACCATCAAGGCGGTAAACTCATCTATCAAATCAATAGTAGGCATGGCCAAGTCTACATCGGTCCAATTGGGTGCATGGAGTAGGAATCTCGATTTCTCCATCATCCTAATGGATGATTTTCCAATGGTACTAGGCATAGAGTTCTTCGGCCAAGTCCATGCTTTCCCCATACCAGCATCTAACTCCTTTAGCATCCTTGATGGGGGTCGATCATACATGATCATAGTGGAGCATGCATCCAAGATTGAGAGCAAGACGCTATTAGTATTGCAATTCAAGTAGGGGATGAAAAAGGACCTGTGCTTCCTTACCACCATTCGGGAGTTGAATAATGGAGAATACGTCACCATTGCCAAAGACCCAATGCCACAACAAGTCCAGGCCATCCTTGAGGAATACAAGAATGTCATGCTCTAAGATCTCCTGAAAAAGTTATTGCCAAGGAGATAAGTGAACCATCAAATCGAGTTGGAGCCTTGTGCCAAACCTCTAACTATGGCGCCTTATCGCATGGTGCCACCCAAACTTGCACAGTTGAAAAAGCAACTCCAAGATCTACTTGACACAGAATATATCCAACCCTCCAAGGCTTGATGTGGTGTGCCTGTCTTTTTCCAAAAGAAGAAGGATGGATCCCTCCGTATGTGCATCAATTATTAGGCACTCAACAAGATCACAATCAAGAACAAGTACCTGATACCTTTGATTGTAGAGTTATTCAATCAACTTGGAAGGGCTCGCTGCTTCACAAAACTTGACTTGAGATTGGGATACTACCAAGTGCACATTGCCAAAGGTGATGAACTGAAGATGGTGTGCATGACAAGGTATGCTGCTTTTGAATTCTTAGTCACGCCATTTGGCCTCACCAATATACCCGTCATATTTTGTACTCTCATGAATAAGCTAATATATCCCTATCTCGATCAATTTGTCATGGTGTACTTGGACAACATTGTGACGTATAACACCACTCTTTAGGAGTAGGTGCAACATCTCAAGCAAGTATTCCAAGTGCTTCACGAAAATGAACTCCACGTTAAGAAAGAAAAATATTTCTGTGCTCAAACATAAGTAGAGTTTCTTGGCCATCGAATACAGGATGGGAGACTTATGATAGATCAAGTAAAGGTGGTCATTCAAGAATAGGAGCTTCCCGCCAAGGTACCGAAGATACGATGATTCCTTGGGTTGGTGAACTATTATAAGCAGTTCATCAAGGGTTATGCCACCAAGGCCGCCCCTCTCACCGAACTACTCAAGAAAAACAATGTGTGGCACTGGTCCGAAAGGTGCCATAGCGCCTTCAAAGAACTAAAGAAGGCAATTTTGGAAGAACTTGTGTTGGTGCTACTCGACCACACAAAAACCTTTGAAATGTACACGAACGCCTCAGATTTTTCTATTGGGGGAGTGCTTATGCAAGAAGGGCATCCGGTCACGTATAAGAGTTGCAAGCTCAATGGCACCAAGCGACAGCATACGGTCCAACAAAAAGAAATGACAGCTATCATCCATTGCCTAAGGGTTGGCGTCACTACTTGCTTGGCTCACACTTTGTTATCAAGACTGACAATGTAGCACAAGCTATTTTTAAACACAAAAGAAGCTAAGCCCCAAGCAGGCAAGATTTCTTGTTTGAATTTAATTATTGACTCGAGTATAAATTGGGTAAGGCGAATGTTATTGTCAATGCCTTAAGTCGAAAAGTGGAGCTTGCAACCTTAAGCATGAGTCAACCTAAAACGTGCTAATTGACCACATCAAAGGATGCCTAGAGCATGATTCTGTGGCCAAGAACCTATTAAAGTTGGCTAGTGAGGGAGAGACGTGACGTTTTTGGCTCGATGAAGGCCTACTTCTCACAACGGAATTGTTAGTGCCAAGATATGGGAGCTTACAGAAAGAGATTATCAAGGAGTGCCATGACTCCAAGTGGGCTGGTCACCCAGGCATGACACGAACTCTTACGCTTGTGCAAAATTCCTACTACTGGCCTCAAATGTGAGAAGACGTGGAGGGCAATGCAAGAACATGTCTTGTGTGCCAACAAAACAAGGTTCAGCACTAACACTCAGCCGGGTTACTAGAAACCCTTGCCAATTGTGGAGAGGCCATGGTAAAGCATAACAATGAATTTCATCGTGGCCTTACTGAATCGGAGGGGTACAGAAGCATTATAGTGGTGGTTGATTGATTCAACAAATATGCCACCTTCATACCCATTTTTGCAGATTGTACCATGGATGAAGTTGTTCAAGCGTTCCTCAAGCATGTGGTGAAACTTTGGGAAGTTTCACAAATATTGTAAGTGATAGTGATCTGCACTTTACTGGCCGATTTTAGAGAGAACTCTTCAAACTATTAGGGACTGACTTGAGCTTCTCGGCTAGCTTCCACCCCCAAAATGATAGACAAATGGAGTGCATCAGTGGACTACTTGAGTTATACCTAAGGCATTACGTGAGCGCTCATCAAAATGATTGGGCAACGTTAATGGATATTGCCCAATTCTCATATAACCCCTAAAGGAGTGAGGCAATGGGGAAGAGTCCATTCGATATCGTGATCGTGCAACAACCTATGACTCCACATGTTATTGCCTTTACTTATGGAGGAAAGAGCCTACAACCTATAAGCTTGCAAGAGAATGGCATGAGCAAGCTGACCTTACACAAGCATGCTTGGAAAAGGCCGCTAAGAGAATGAAGAAATGGGTGGACACAAAGACACGACACCTCACGTCTTAAGAAGGGGACTTGGTGCTTGTCAAGCTACTAACCTAACAACTCAAGTCATTACACAAAGTGCACAAGCGGTTATTACGGAAATATGAAGGCCGTTTTTCAATAATCAAACGAGTGGGCGAGGTCTCCTACCAAGTTCAACTGCCCCCCAACCTCAAGATTCATCTGGTCTTTCACATAAGCTTCCTCAGGTCCTATCATAAGGACAAGGAAGATCCAAGCCGAAGCAAGTCCAAGAGAGCATCTACGGTTGTCGTCACCGCATTCGACAAGGATGTAGAGTGCATCCTTGCGGGTCAAGTGATACGAAGGAGGGGAGTCCCACTATACATCAAGTACTTAGTGAAGTGGAAAAACCTTTCGGATAGTGAGGCTAGTTGGGAATGTGAAGACGACTTGTGGCAATTTGATGAGCACATCCAACACTACAAGGATGAGAACGCGCTGAGGACGTCGTGAGATTAGGTGGGGGAGGATATTATAGCCCACACAATTTGCTTGCTAGAGTGGCTCAAATATGTGCAAGGCTTGGCCTAGTTTCTAAAAAGCTTACAAGGCCTACCTATTTTCTAGAAATCTCTAGCAAGCACATGTGCTAGAATGTCATGTAAATATCTTTGTAAATATATATCTAGATATTTAGGTAGATAAACCTAGAGTGTAAATATTAACCATCAGATGTATTGAATCCTAACCATCCTTTTAGGAGGAGGTTTACTATAAATACCCCTCCAAGCTTCAATTGTATGCCAAGTTGTAACCAAGCAATTGTAAAGAGTTCTTGTGTAATACAAAAGCCTTTTTACTTAGCAACTCTAATCTCCATCTTCCAAAACTTCTATACTTTGCCTAAAAGCTCTTTAACTCAACGATCCAAGTTTCTCAAGCTTCTTCTTGAGTGAAGCTAGCCAACACCAAGGCTTACTTAGCAACTTTTGGGATCAAGTTGCTTAAGTGCTGCACGAGCATGCTGTGCAAACTCTAAGCTCGTGACACTATGTTGAGCTAGATGTTGGTAGAAAGTACTTGTTAAAGAATGTGTTTCAATGTAAATGTTATTAGCCTGTTCATAAGGGATAAAAAGTGAAATAATTTGTGATTTTAAGTCATTGTTTAGGATGAGACAATAACTATAAAATGACTCTTAGTGATTGAAGATTTCTTTCTTTTTTTTCTTTTTTTGAAAGAAAGAAGGAGTTATGTGTATCTTAATATAATACTTGTAAGTTGCAATATATCTAAGCTACAATAGAATATTAAATACATTTAAATGCTCAACAACTTGTGTTTGTTTGTGTATGTTGAGTTTTTCTTTTCAAAATGTAAAGAATATGTGGTTGTTTTTATTTTTTTTTTTGAATTTTGAAAATGATATATGGTTGATATTGATTTAAATATATTGGTAAATGTGTGTTTTCAGAAAACATTATTTTGAAAATGTTAACAAACAAATTGTATACGTCATACCTTGCTACAATCTCTTATACTTACAATTTTTTGAAAGCAAGATAATCTTTTAATCTCGCTTTTGTACATAAATGACTATACACAACAACCACTACGACAAATTAAAATGATACAAAGTATCACGACATAAATAATATAAAAAGTTTATGGTAGCATTCTTAGGCAATGATAGCCTAAGCAACTAAAAAGTGTAGTTGCATTCATTTAATGTTGACTATGAATGTATTTTTATTAGCACTTATTGAATATTATCAACTACTTATGCATTACATTTCTTAGAAGTTATAAAACACCAATTTGAACCTAATTCTCACTTCATACAAATACAAATAGTAGAGAAGTTTGAAATTTTTTAGTTTTATATATAGCTTGTCAAAACTGATATGAAAATGATTTCATAGCGATACTTCTAAAATCGTGTTAATTTGGTTATTTTAATTTCGTGAATCTTTGGTCACATGAATATGGGTCTGCAAATAAAGTATTCCAACTAGTATTAAGTAACATATAAAAAAGTATCAGCATACAAATTAAAGTTAAAATATTTTACACATGAATTATAATAATTACAATGTTCATTACATCATCAATTCATCTCCGTCCAATGCTTTTGACAAAGTATCATCCTCTCCACATGATAGCCTGAATTAACGAATTCAAAATTAAGATGTTAATTGCTGAAAATATTTGTGTTTCTTTTATTTTAAAAGCTCTTTTTTTATTTAAAAAAAAAGTTAAAACACTTCCACTGCTTTTGCAAGCATGTCTTTATCCATTCCCTTATACTTAAAAGGGCGTGTCTGATGATTGCTGAAAATACAAATTTTTATATAGCTTGTTATGAAAATAATTAAATACTTCATTAAATCTTATATAAGTAGATATTGATTTGCATTCCAAGAGCCACATATATCAATATTTTAAGGCATTGATTAATTTAAAGCTTCTTGTTCAAGCTGATAGATGGCTAGCTATTACAACCCCACACAACAACTTATGCAGCTAGCATGCTTTTGACATAGATGTTCCTTAAATTCATTTAATATAAGCAGGGTATCACAAGCTATATAAAGTCATTCTAATCCTATTCTTTCATCCATATCTCAGCAATCTATTTCAATACAAATTATCTAGTTTGGTTTTTTGAAATCATGTCGATGTCTACACCAAATCCAATTTTTTGGATCATTTTAGGTCTTGTGCTGGCATTGGAAAGTTTTTCTCCTCTAGCTGAGGCTCGAGCTTTCTTTGTGTTTGGTGATTCACTTGTTGATAGTGGCAACAACAACTACCTTGCAACAACTGCTCGTGCTGATGCACCGCCATATGGAATTGATTATCCTACTCGAGGTCCCACAGGCCGTTTCTCTAATGGCCTCAACATCCCTGACCTCATCAGTATTTTTATAACCCTTTGTTGCTAATGTTTCATAGCTTATTTTTCCATATATTCGGATGCACATAATTTGCCGACAAATATGTGCAAGATATTACTTAATCTATCTCTCTAACATGCATCCAATGTCAGGTCAGAGTATTGGCCAGTCAGAGTCCCCGCTGCCGTACTTGAGTCCAGAGCTCACTGGGCGAAGACTACTAATTGGCGCCAATTTTGCTTCGGCAGGGATTGGGATTCTCAATGACACTGGGGTCCAGTTTGTACGTCCAACTGCATACATATGCTACCAAATTTCTTATTCATCATTTTTCTTTTTGTCTTTTTCTTTTAAAGTTTTTGTTTTGCACCATATGATAGCTCTTTCCAGGCTTTAGTTGTCATTGATGTCATTATTTTCCTTTATTTTATTGATAAAATTTCGTTGCGAAGGTTTCCCAAACGAAAAACATGGAGGTAATTGACGTAAATTCATATACCATTTTAACTGAAAGCTGAATAATAATATTGCTATTTTTTCAGGTTAACATCATTAGAATGTTTCGACAACTGGAATACTTCGAGGAATACCAACGTCGAGTTAGTGCTCAAATTGGAGCACAGCAAACTCGCCGACTTGTAAACCAAGCGCTTGTACTTATCACCGTTGGTGGTAACGATTTTGTGAATAACTACTACCTGGTTCCCTTCTCTGCAAGATCTCGCCAATTTTCTTTGCCAGATTACGTGAAGTATCTCATTAAAGAGTACCGTAAATTACTACTGGTAATTCTCTAAATCTTCATATGATATATATATCGTCGCTAGAATTTGCAAGTGCAATCTTTTCATCTCATATGTGTGTTTTTCGCCCTTGCAGAGGCTATACAAACTGGGAGCACGTAGAGTTCTAGTGACAGGTACCGGCCCCCTAGGTTGTGTTCCAGCGGAACTGGCCTTGCGGAGCACGAACGGCGGATGCTCCGCCGAACTGCAAAGAGCCGCAGCCTTGTATAATCCGCAACTCCAACAAATGCTTGAAGGACTAAACAGGGAACTTGGTAGAACGGTGTTTATTGGAGCAAATACTCAACAAATGCACATGGATTTCGTCAGTGATCCTCAAGCGTATGGTATGCCAGCTTGTATAATACTGCTTAACATATAGTTATAAGTAGGAGTTTCAACTAGCATATTGGAATAGATTTGTGAGGAAACATCTGAAGAGATGCATATGCTATGGTTTGTTTTCTTCGTTTTGTTTTGGCAGGATTTACCACATCAAAGATAGCTTGCTGTGGACAAGGACCATACAATGGACTTGGTCTATGCACACCATTGTCCAATTTGTGCCCTAATCGTGATCTCTATGCATTCTGGGATCCATTCCATCCATCTGAAAAGGCGAACAGGATAATCGTCGAACAGATCATGAGTGGCAGTACCAGCTACATGTCTCCGATGAATCTCAGCACTATCATAACCATGGATTCAATGTCCTGATCATAGATAATTTCATCTTTCTTGACATTGTGGGCGTTAACGTACGACAAATTTAGGTCATGTCAAAAAAATATTAAGTTTGGTGTTGTTTGTTTGCCTTGAATCATGAATTTTCACGGTGTAAGTTGTGTTTAAAATAAGTTCTTTATGATAAGAAAAATAATAATATTTCGTTATTTATTCTCATGATCAATGTCCAATGATTTATAAGATACCTATGGCAATTTCTTTCTTTCTTTCTTTCTTTTTTTCCAATCCCATTGATTATCATTAATAAAATTTCCCAATGGCCACGATCGCTTTATACCATTTTCCGTTTCTTTTAACCTTCCCGTTTATTTTACTTCTACCTATTAAAGAAATCTTCAATTATTTTAGAACTTAAATTCGATCAGGCCTAGTTGGGGCAATAAATTAATTACCTGCATGTACTTGACCTCGATGGCTGAATTGATTGTATCTTCACTATATATGTTCTCACTATCTATATACATAGAGAAAGAGCTAATCAATAAAAACTCGCAAGTTCAATTTATGTTGTTCTGTATTCTCAAAACTAAATTATATAATACTAGAAGAAATTCAAGTCTAGAACAACAAATATGAAGTAATGTATACAAACTAAATTATTAAAAGATCATTAGTTGTAGCTTCGTCTCACAATAAGTAAAGAAAAAGCATTGGTATATATAGATGATTTTATTGGAAACCCTTTTGTTTCGCGATAATTTATGATGGCATTTGAGTTTCAGAAAATGATATTATGAAAAGTTATAAAAAAATAATTATTAAAAAAATTTGGGAAGCCCTTAATTCTAATATAAGGTCAAGCTGTAAAACAAATGGCCCGACGCCTCTATATTAACCGATTTTATCTTGCTATTTTCACCACTCTATTGTCAAATAGTTAATTAATAATCTGTTATTAAAGTTATATTCAATGGCTCAAGAAAAGATCGGAGAAAAAATTGATGATTTTTTAAAAAAACTTGTTTTCTGCTTGAAATTTAAAATGCAAGGGTAATAAGTAGAACTTATATGTGTGCGTGTGTAAGTAAAAGAAATCAAATGGTTTGATTGGTTTGTCTGTGCTAGGATTCCCATCTTCACCTTGCCATATAATAAGAATTTAGACCTTATGATATTTTGGAAGAACCCCATAGCCTAAATTATGTGCTAATTTCACATACTTGGTCCTAAATTTAGTTATAGAATAAGCAATTCAACAAATTTAGACCGTGGATTGATAAATTAAAATTTTAACTTAAACAATAAATGAACCAAATACTTTTATGTATCATCAATGAGATCTAATTAATGAGACATACGTATATTTCATCTACGAAAAGTTTTTTTAGCCTCTTAATATTTGAGCAATACAGTTTAGCCCTTTAAAATTTATATTTTTCCAACCAACCCCCATAAAAAATAAAGAATGAAAAACAGTGACTATTTCAGATTCTAAAGAAAAATTTATGTTGAAACAAATGTAAGTTTCTTGTCATCCTAACTGATTAGACAAATTTACAAGTCATTTAAGGTGAGACCTTGAGTTTCATTTCAATTACCTAGATAAACAGTGGGCATAAACCTGGGACAGAACCTTGTTTTTCTTGTGTTAACATCGATGGACACATCTAGAAACTTCTTAATGCATATGTTCCAACCTGTAAATTGCATTATTGTCCATAAGTGCAATTATACTATGAGCTGGCGTATCTAGTAAGATAAATTTTATATAGCATATTTTCAGTGTTTCTGAAAAAAGAGAGTTTTTCGGGATTTCACCATATCTCAATATAATTCAAGAAGGATAAAAAATCCAAACAAGTAGATTTACATCTACATATTTCAACAACTTGTTTTCTCAATATTGTAAGAATTGCCATTTTTCATACAAATGACAAACATCACATCTTACTAGAAACTCAACTTTTCATAAACTTTCTAAAAAGCAAGAATGTTATCACTTTTTCTTCCTATAAAAACCCTAACTAGTTGTGATTATAACCATTGTCATATATATTAAGTTTTCTGAGTTCCTCATACTAGTAAGTAGCAATTAGGTATTTCAATTTAAGCTTTATTAGTGAAGTTCCTTTTTCAATTTTGATTTAACCATAATAATGTAATTCTATTTGCCCTTATCCTCATCTATTGCTTTTTTTTTTCCCTCCAAATATACAAAGAGGAGATATATTCTTAAACATCTAATTCATGTTTAATAGAAATCTCAAGCTTCCTATGATTTAACTATTCTTATAAATAAATAATATTTAACTAGTGTTAATACTTAAAGGCTAAAATTTTTAGCTTTGCATTTGTTATTCTTCATTAATTTATGTGGTATACTTAATGAAAGTGTTCATTCATTACAGTTCAATTTATATGGATATAAAGAAACATTACTATATATTTACTTTTTTTTCCACAGGAAATACAACTGCAACAATGGAGTTTGGAGAAGGTTCTTCCAGCTCAAAGAGAATGAAAATTAATCAAGTAGAAAACATCAACCAAATTTCTGCCCTCATTGTTGATGATGATCCTATCATCCGCAAAATTAACTCTGTAATTTTGAAGTCACTTGGAGTCAAATCTCAAGTGGCTGAAAATGGAAAAGAAGCGGTTGATCTTTACCGTTCTGGGGCTAATTTCCATATTGTGTTCATTGACATGGAAATGCCTTTGATGAATGGAATTGAGGTAAATTTTACGATATTAATTATTAAATCTGATTTACTTTATAAAAATTAAATTATAGTTGCATTCCAACCCCAAGAGGTTATTTCTAAGTTATTAATATTACATAGAAATAAAAAGTCGTATCTCAAAATGCATATCATTTTAAGAAAATGCTTTGTTAAACTTCATAATTAAGTACTTTTATGAGCGTATATTGGTGGTCTCATTGGGTAACTTTTTTTTTTTTTTATAAATAAAGGTGTCGATGCACCTAAATAAAGAATTTACTTTTTGTTTGAACTCAAATTTCTTAAATGATCGATTAATGTAAGAAATAACAATATCTGAATTTCTATTTTTTTGCTGTCCATATTATTTGATGTGTTCCTAGATGTTCATCGGTAAATTCTTTTAATTAAGGTGATGTAGAAAAACCTCAAACATCTTTTTGTTATATTTAACAGGCAACAAAGGAGCTGCGAGCTATGGGCGTGAAAAGCAAGATTGTCGGTGTCACTTCTCGTTGCTCTGAGGCTGAGAAGGAAGAATTCATGCTAGCTGGTCTTGATCACTTCTATGCAAAGCCACTGACTGTTGCAAAGGTTACTTCTATCCTGAAGGAGTTCAACAATTGAACCAAACGAAAGAAGCCAGTACATGATCATGTGATTCAGTTGAACGATTGATCTTTCGTTTTGAGTCCATGGTTCTCTTTTATTATATCAATTTCAGTTGAAGTACTAGCTGAAGTTTTTGTGGCTTTGGCTTTGAATAAAGTGTTGTTCGTTTTGTTTGCATTATGTAAGCATGCTTGCATGCGAAGTTTGTTTTTATCAGTTTGTGAGAGTTTAAGTTTGGTGAGTCTGAGTCTGTGAAATGTTTATGTAAACTTGTCCCCTTTGCCCATATTAATAAAAATAAAATCTTGAAATAAAGGCTATTTGGGAATCATGAGAATGGTTTTAATTTTCATCCTTTGATTGGATTGGATTAATATGTATATCTTAATGGGTTTTGTTGGAGGTCGACTCCTTAGTTTTTATGTTTTTTTTTCCCTACTAAACTTTAAGTAAAACCCTTGTAATTCATGTTATGAAAGAAAAGGATCTATGCAATGTCTGAATTTTTTTAATATCTTTCCAAAATTACTTTAAGCATTCATATATACTTGAATATGCATGATCTAAATTTATCAATATCAAAAAAATTTAACTTAATTAATTAAGCACTTTAAACTTAATTGATGAGTACATTTTGAAAAAGCATATACATTGTCATTAGTTTTTCTAGACCTCTATAGTTTTTATTCTTATCAATAAGTTCCTTTGATGAAAACGTTGTCATCAATTAAGTATCTCCCTTGTCATTCGTTTCTATGCGAAGCAAATACTTAAAAATATTCTGTTTAAAAAACCCTAAAATAATATTTATTAAAAAGTTAAAAACTTATTGTGTTTATTAATCACTAATTGAAGTTTAGAAGAGTAAGGATATTTTTCTTTAATCTAAAGTTTGAATTTGGTCATTCAGACATTAATTTAAATGGTGCTTATTTTTTGGCAAAAATCGAATAATTTTTTCTAATTGAAAAAGGTAAAATAAAAATTAGTTAAATGGAAAAATGTCTAAATAAATTTGGGTAATTTAAAGCTCTAGTAGACCCGTTTTGACTTTAATCATTATCTATTTTATAAAACCTTTTTGTCTTTTGTTTGTGTTTTTCTAAGCCCAACCTTTCTTCAGCTCATCTTGCCAATAAAAAGGCAATTTTTAATTATTTTTTCATAAAAATAATAGTGTGAATATTCATTTAAAGTTATGCAATTACATAGCTATTTCTTTTGCATATATTCTTTTTTATTTTTTCATATTATCTGTAATATAAATTAACTAGAAATATACATTTTATGGCACTATTATAAGTTTATTTTAATTTTGTCCAATTGTTTATTTGTAAAGATTTCTATATTATATAAACTATTTAATACTTAATAAGGCATATATGTCAAATTAATAGTTTCCATATGTTTGCTACTCGTAAAAACAAACGCAAAACTTCTAATAGACTTTAAAAAAAAAGCCATATCACTTAGATATTTATATTTAAACTCAATCAAATTTTAATCAAATTCAAATACAATCACATTTCAAAGGTTAAGCAAAAAAAAAAAAACCGACATTTTCTGAAAGCAAACAATTTCTAACATACCTCTAACGTGTGTGTGTGTATATATAAATATCTAAGGTCCTTGGCCCTTGCAAATTATCAGAATTTCATTTTTACAGCAAATTTTTTAAATTTTAACTAAAAATATTGTTTTTCTTTCCATTGGCCCCTCCAGGTTTCTGATGTTTTCAACACAGCCCCCTAATTGCAAAGTCTAGATCTGCCCCTACTATTTCTGGTCGGTGGAACTATGAGCCCATTTGTTTTGACTTCTACAAGTGGAGCTTATTGAAGTAGATCTTTTTGAAGTAAGCGTCTAAAAGTAAAGCTTTTATCAAAAAGTTAATGATTATTTGATGTGACAAATATTGAAGCTTTTATTGTAATTAAATTACCGGAATAGAGTTTTGTTACAAGAGAAGAATAAAGTAAAATATTTAAAATTAAATGAGGGTATTTTTAACAATTTAAAACTTTAAAAAAGCTCAAAGAGAGCTTTTTTTTAACAGTCTCAATTTTAGGATTTTTTCAATAGACGTAAAACAACTTTTTTAATCATCCAAAAGCTCTTCGTAGGTGGTAGCTGAATGACATAAAAAAATTTTATAAGAGCTTTTAGCATTAAAAAAAACTCTTTTGACTAGTAGATAAGCCTAACCAAACACGCTCTATATCTGATAATTCCTTCACCAATGTGTTCAAATCTACGTATTAGATTGTATAAAATTGTAAATATCTTGAAATTTTAATTCCTTATCTAGCAAGAATATTATTTTAATAGAAATTTCATAACTTTTAAATAATTGAGAATTTACAGTATTTCAACATATCTCAATATAATTATTGAATGAGGAATAACTCTAAGGTCCTAGATTACATCTATATGTTTTAGAAACTGGCATTAATTGTGTTCTCAATCTGAAAGTTTTGTCGATTTATGGCAACGTAACAAGCACGATATCTTCCTATACACTCTCTTACAGTACTTTCATATAACTTTACCAACGAGGATATGCTGAACTTTTCTTGCCTATATAAACCTTGACTGGCTGAAGGTATAAGCATTGTCATACAAAGTCTGCTTTTTTGTTTCTCATACTAGTGAATTAAAATCAACTGTTCAAACTAAGTTTAAACCAGCTAGTTACGTTCTATAGTTTCTATATTCTTGTTTAAAATATTCTAGTAAAGTTACAATCAACCATTCATTAATTGTAAGTTTAACTTCCTGTTTAAGTTCATATATATAGTTTCCATCTTTGTTTACATTATATACATTACCTTAAAATGCTCTTGTTCAACAGATTTCTCTCAAAACTGAAGTGTAACTTTTAGTTAAACAATAATTAATAAGTTAATGATGTACTGTTAACACCAATCCCCTAATTATGATATCATGTAAACTTGATTTGAGTATTGCACATCAATTTGAGCCCCTTTATTTTTAATCTGAATAACCTGTCGTTGATTGTCTCATATAAATACATTACAAGTTAAATTTAATTAGACTAGAATCCATCAAAGAGTTTTATATAGTTAATATTCACAAAATAATGAGCACACAGTTTCTTTTTTACAGGAATCCAGCTGAGAAAATGGTGCTTGGAGAAGGTTCTTCTAGGTCAAAGAGAATAAAAGCTGTTCAAAATAAAAATGTCCACAAAGAACCAACTTTCTGCTCTCATTGTTGATGATGATCCTATCATTCGCAAAATTCATTTGACACTTTTGAAGTCACTTGGACTTAAATCTCAAGTAGCTGAAAATGGAAAAGAAGTTGTTGATCTTTACTGTTATGGGGCTAATTTCGATATTTTATTTATGAAAATGGAAATTCCTATGATGAATGGAATTGAGGTATCTTTTACTATATATATTATTAGATTATTTTAATTGTAATAAAATTGCTTTCAAATTGATCATTATTTAGCTCTTATTTGTAAAAAAAAAAAAAAAAAAAAAAAAAAGACTTGTATATTGTCGAAAAAATGCCTCAAATAGTAACCCAAAATAGATGAAAGCATGAGATAATTGACTTGGATGCATGGTTCATGCGTAACATGCATTTTGTCTCATTATTTTTCAAGCTTTCAAGGTGCTTGAATTGATGGCACATGCAAAGGCAATTAATGCCACCGAAATGGAAGATCTCGTCTCTCTCAGAAGGTCGAAGCAAAATCTGATTTTGGTGGCTTGTCTCTCACAAGGTCAAAGATTTTGGTGGCTAGTTCATTTATCCCTCTACTATAAATGGAGGTGCCATCCGAAGAGCAAAGACCATCCCAAAATCATTTTCTCTCTTGTGAGAGCTTGTAGAGAGTTCTCTTGTGAGGCTGTAGAGAGTTTGTGAGCTACAATCCTAAGTGTGAGATTTTGGGTGTAATTGAGGATTTGGGTTTGATCGTGATGCTCCTCAATTTTGTATAGTCCATTTTGTTAGAATAATTCTTCTTCTATCTTCGCACGTGAATGTAGGCTAAAATCTGAACCACGTAAATTATTATGTGCTCTTTTTTATATTTTCTTTATTTTTCCCTATTAACCTCACTTTGCTTCCGCATAAATCAATCCTTGTCACAACAAATTGGTATCAAAGCCTAGCTTTCGATCGTATACGATTGGATACTATTTCATATATAATACTATTCATGTATACATACTGTTCACCTCTATGATACTGTTCACTGTAGGAGATGTGAACTTTAGAACCTTAGCTTAGTATGGTCAGTGGCTATGCGTGTGGTAGATTACATGTCTAGGAAAGTTCTGTCAAAAGGACTATAATAGCCTAAGGAGTCTGGATTTTAAGTGGGACCGTCTGTGACCCCTCCAGTGTTTCCTAGAAACTTTCCTGGTGTATTTTATACAAGAGCTCACTCTACTATTCAAAGTGAGGTTTTCTAAGTTTCACAAGCCAATAATTTCTTCAAAATGGCAGCAAAAGTTTCTAGGATGTCGAAAAATTTGATGGGAAAAATAATTTCAGCCTTTGGAAAATTAAAACGAAGCCTTTGTTGGTTTAACAAGGCTTGAAAAAGGCATTGGAAGGCAGAGAGAAATTGTCGAGCACACTATTGGAAGAAGAAAAAGATGAAATCATGGAACAAGCTCATAGCGCAATCTTATTGAGCTTGTCTGACGAAGTTCTATGTGAAATTGCAGAAGAAAAGACAACTGTAAAGCTATGGCACAAGATGGAGAGTTTGTATATGAAGAAATCTGTCACTAACCGTTTGTACTTGAAGCAAGGGTTGTTTACTCTTCGGATGGCGGAAGGTACACCTATTCAATAGTGCATTTATGAGTTTAATACAATCATCATGGATTTGAAAAATATTGATATCAAGCTCAAAAATGAGGATCAAAGTATAATTCTTCTATCTTAATTTGTTACCAGAGTCATATCATCACTTTGTTAGCACAATGCTTTATAGCAAAAATTCTATCTCTATGGAGGATGTTAAATCATTCCTCGACTCATAAGAGTTAAGAAAGAAGTTGTTCAAGAATGGAGATAATATACGAAGTGATGGTCTTGTCACAAGAGGAAAACCTCAAGAAAGGGGACCTAAAGATAAAGGATCCTGATGCCGATCCAGGTCCAAGTCAAGACATCCAAATATTCAATGTCATCATTGCCATAAAAAGGGGCATCTCAAGAAAGATTGTTGTAAGCTCAAGAATAAAGGAGAAAAGTTTGAAAAGACTAATGAAGCATCTAGGTTTGAAGAGGTTAATTCTTCTGTCAATGCCAACACGGTTCTGTCAATATCAGATAAGCATTCTAGAGACCAATGGATTCTTGATTTAGCTTGTTCATCTCACATGTGCCCAAACAAGGATTGGTTTTCCACTTATCAGCTAGCTGGTGGTTCTGTTTTGATGGGCAATGATCTTGGTTGTCCAATTGTGGGAATTGGAATAGTTCAAATCAAGATGCACGATGATACTATTAGAACCTTGACCAATGTGCAGCACGTTCCAACTTTAGCAAAGAACCTTATGTCCTTGAGTACTCTTGACTCACTTGGCTATAAGTATTTGGCTCAAGGTGGAGTTTTAAAGGTTGTTAAAGGTGCTCTCATTGTTATAAAAGGATAGGTGATGAAAGGCTTATACTTTCTTCAAGGAAGTACTATTACCGGTGTTGCTGCTGTATCATCTTTAGAAAATACATAATCTAATACTGCTTGATTGTGAAATATGCATCTAGGGCATACGAGTGAACGAGGGATGGTAGAATTGAGTAAACGAGGTTTACTTGGTGACCAGAAGATTTCCAAACTCGACTTTTGTGAGCATTGTGTTTTCAAAAGACAGTGTAGAGTAGAGTTTAGAACTGCTGTTCATCATGCAAAAGATACCATTGATTACATCTATTCAGATTTATGGGGTCCAGCATCTATCCCATCAAAAAGTGGTTTTTCGATAGATGTTGACATTTATTGATGATTATTCAAGAAAAGCATGAGTATATTTCTTGAAGCATAAAAATGATGTATGCGCCAATTTTAAGCAATTCAAGAGTTTGATCGAAAATCAAACAGGCAAAAAGATCAAATGGTTTAGAAATGACAATGACCTGGAATTTTGCTCTAAGGAGTTTGATGAGTTCTGTAAGAAAGAAGGCATAGTGAGACATCGCACTGCTAGAGGAACGCCACAACAAAATAGAGTTGTAGAACGAATGAACAGAACACTATTAGAGAGAGCTCGATATCTTCTTTCTAATTCTAGATTGTCAAAAGATTTTTGGGCCGAAGTAATGAATACAGCTTACTACCTTGTGAATAGATCACCATCAACTACTCTTGGATTAAAAACTCCACAAGAGGTATAGTCTGGAACTCCTATTGATTACTCACAATTGAGAATATTTGGGTGCCCTGCATATGCACATGTAAATGATACGCTCGAACCTAAAGCAAAGAAGTGCATATTTCTGGGTTATGGAATAGGTGTTAAAGGATATAGGTTCTGGTGCCCTGATCCTAAGTCACCCAAATTCATATTCAATGAGATGTTGTTTTTAATGAAACATATATGCTTCATCCAAAAGAAAAAATCAATGGATGAAAGCTTGAATGAGGATACCAACAAGCAAATGGAGGTTGAAGCAGATACTACACATCAGTCCATTCAGCCAAAAAATCAAGAACAAGATACTATAGCTTAGGAACAACAACATTACAGTATTGCAACTAGAAGAACAAAAAGGAGAATCAAACCACCGTAACGATATGGACGTGTAGATTTGGTTCATTATGCATTGCCCATAACAAAGACAGTTAAGAATCAAAAACCTTCCACTTATTCAGAGGCTATCTCCAGTGCTGATTTTGCTAAATGGATTATTGCTATGAATAAGGAGATCAAGTCCATTCATAAAAATCACAAATAGGAGTTGGTCAAACCACCTAAAGATCAAAATATTGTCAGGTGTAAATGGATAGCCAAGAAAAAGGAAGGAATATCACAGTTGAAGAAGCTAGGTTCTAGGCATGCTTGGTTGCAAAGGGCTTTAGTCAAAAAGAAGGTGCAAACTTCAATGAAGTATTCTCACCTATTGTTAAGCATAGCTCTATTCGTGTGTTGCTTGCCATTGTTATGAGTTTAACTCGGAGTTAGAACAACTCGATGTCAAAACAGCTTTCTTACGTGGTGAGCTTGAAGAAGAAATCTACATGCAACAACCAGAAGGATTTGTGGTTCAAGGAAAGGAAAACCACGTATGCTTACTAAAAAAAATCCTTATATGGTCTGAAGCAGTCTCCTCGACAGTGGCATAAGCTATTTGATTCGATTATGATTGAACATGATTAAAGATTAATTTTAATAGCTGTGCTTACCACAAGAAGCTTACAGATAGTTCGTTTGTGTACTTGCTATTGTATGTAGATGACATGCTTATAGCTGCTAAAAACATGTCTGAAATTAACAAGTTAAAGACTCCACTCAATAGTAAGTTTGAAATAGAGGACTTGGGTGCTACTAAGAAGATTTGGGTATGGAGATTTATAGAGACTGACCAAGTGGCAACTTATACTTATCACAAAAGAAGCATATGGAGAAAGTGCTACAACAGTTTGGTATGCAAAATTCTAAACCTGTAAGTACTCCACTCACAGCACATTTTAGGCTCTCAGCAGAGTTATCACCTAAATCAAAGGAGGAGGAGAAGCACGTGGCTCGTATTCCTTATGCTAATGCAATTGGGAGCATCATGTATGCAATGATTTGCACGTGACCAAATATTTCACATGTTGTTAGTATTGTTAGCAAATATATGGGTAATCTAGGAAAAACCCATTGGCAAGCTATGAAATGATTTCTTCGTTACTTGAAAGGGACTACAGATGTTGGTTTGATATATAGAAGAAATACTAAACTTGATGACAACATCATTGATTTTGTTGACTCTGATTATGCTAGAGATTTGCATAAAAGACAATCTTTAACTAGATTTTTCTTCTCATTATCTAGTTGTGCCATTAGTTGGAAAGCAACTTTACATTCTACAATTGTTTTTTCTACTAGTGAGGCTAAATATATGGCAACAACAGAAGCAATAAAGGAAGTAATTTGGTTAAGAAACTTGGTGACTGATCCTGGCTTACAAAAAGATGCTACTGTTGTTTATTGTAACAGTCAAAGTGCAATACATTTGATTAAAAATCAAATGTATCATAGAAGGACCAAGCATATTGATGTCAGATATCATTTCATTCATGAGATTGTATCTGAAAGAATGGTTATTGTGAAAAAGAACTCTACGATAGACAATCCAATAGATATGATGAGAAGTCAATTCCAATAGTCAAGTTCAAAAGGAGTTTGGACTTTATTGGCATTTGTAGTTGCTAAATTCCTCAAGAAATATTTTGAGAAGATAATAGAAAAATCGGTTATCGAGTTAGTCACTATTTCAGCCAAGGTGGAGATTTGTTGAAAAAATGGCTCAAATAGTAACCCAAAATAGATGCAAGCATGAGACAATTGACTTGGATGCATGGTTCATGCATAACATGCATTTTGTCTCATTATTTTTCAAGCTTTCAAGGTGCTTGAATTGATGGCACATGCAAAGGCAATTAATGCCACCGACATGCAATCTTGTCTCTCTCACAAGGTCAAAACAAAATCTGATTTTGGTGGCTTGTCTCTCACAAGGTCAAAGATTTTGGTGGTTGGTTCATGTATCTTTTTACTGCATACATTGGCTTCCCTCTACTATAAATAGAGGTGCCATCCGAAGAGCAAAGACCATCCCAAAATCATTTTCTCTCTTGTGAGAGCTTGTAGAGAGTTCTCTTGTGAGGTTGTAAAGAGTTTGTGAGCTATAATCTTAAGCATGAGATTTTGGGTGTAATTGGGAATTTGGGTTTGAGTGATATTCCTTAATTTTGTATAGTCCATTTTGTTAGTATAATTCTTCTTCTATCTTCGCCCGTGGATGTAGTCTAAAAGTCAAACGACGTAAATTATTATGAGCTCTCTTTTGGTACTTTCTTTATTTTTCCCTATTAACCTCACTTTGCTTCCGCATAAATTGATCCTTGTCACAAGATATATTTTATTGCAAACCAAAATTAGGGCACGGATGAACAAATTAAAAGGAGTAGAAAGTATTGAACTAATAACAAGGAAATAAAAACTTTGATCAAGCTATTTTTGTATAGTATAAAATAGGCAAAAAAGGACCTGCGTGCCATAGGAGTGAAAAGTAAAATTGTGGGTGTGACTTCTCGTTGCACCAAGTCTAAGAAGGAAGAATTTATGTTGGTTGGTCTAGATCTTTTCTATGCGAAGCCATTGGCTATTGTGAATGTTACTCCTCTCTTGAAGGAGCTCAAGAATTGATCATACAAACCCAGCAAGCAATGTGATTCAATCGAACTTCAAGCCTCGATTTTAGTTTCTTGATCTAGGTCCATGGTTTTTTAACTATAATATTTGAACTTTAAAGTTTATGTGTTGGCTATGAATAATTTAGTTGTGTCTTTGTTTGCCTTAATTACAAGCATGCATGGAAGTTTGTGTTTGGCATGTCAGAGTCTTTGTCTTTGATATATGTGTTCCGTTGTAAGATTTTCTGAGAGTTCGTGTGAGTGAGTCTGTGGGAATTCATGTTTGGGAAGAGTCTATGTCAACTTTTTCCATTTATCTATTTTATAAATATTATTATGAAGATTGAAGCTCTATAATTAAACTGCTTTTTTTAAATTGTAGAGGTTTTCATATTGGGAAATTGACAAAAAGGAGTTAAAAACTGCAATCAACATTGGAATAAGACTAGTTCTTTCAATTAAAAATGGATACTCTAGTTACATTTTTGGGAAAAAAAATAGTAAAATACATATGTTCTTAAAATAAGACAAGCCTTCATCTTTTCTCAACCCCTTTTTATTTTTTATTTTTTTCTCTCTCTACTGCATTTCTTCTCCCTTGCTTTTCCTCATCTTCTCTTTTCTTCCTCTTTTCTAGACCTCTATAGTTTCTTTTCTTAATAAATTCATCCTTTGATTTCAACAATATTGATGAAGTACCTCTTAAATTATGCAGCAAATCATTAGGTCATGATAATGTTCGTGCAGTAGGTCATATGACCAAGTCTTCAATAATATTAATTATTTTATGTTGAGTCATGTGTTGTCCTAGTTAATAGGAATTAGTGATTATGTAAGTGTCCTAGTCAAAAGCATGTTCTCTTTTACATAGTCTATAGGAGACTTTGTTTTGCACGTTAGGTAGTGTGAATTTTATGCTATTATCTATTTGTGCCATGGCCTATATAAGGCTATTGACATAATGATCTATTTTCTTTTAGGACTCTTTCGTCTACAGGTCTTCCCTCAGATGCAAAGGTCTCAGCTATTATTCAGGATAAGGATTGGACTTTTCCTGATGGTGGGCCGGTCCTTGGACAGGTTTGGGACTCTGTCAGCATCCGGCCTATGATGGGGACTCCTGACCATATTGTTTAGAAGGGCCATACTTCTGGTATTTTCTCCACTGACTCAGCATGGGAATTATTACGAAGTATACGATCGGTGAACTCCTTTCATCATCTTCTCTGGTTCCCTGGCCATGTTCCAAGGCACTCCTTTATTCTTTGGCTTGCTTCATTGGGTCATCTTCGTACTATGGATCGACTACGGCGTCATGGCATGTTATCTTCTTCGGGCTGTGTTCTTTGTGCTTTAGCAAATGAGACTCACGAGCATCTTTTCTTTAGCTGTCCTTTCTCGTCTTATGTATGCGGGGAGATTTCAGCTAAGACACTCATTGTTTGGCCATCTTTGGTTGGCTCTCTCTACTTCATTGGGCTTCTCTTCATCTTCAAGGTAGGAAGAATTTTGGACATATCCTTGCACGTTTGGTCTTTTTTGTTACAGTTTAGTTTCTATGGTACGAGAGAAATGATTGTGTGTATCAACAGCGTCATCAGACTCGTCGTCAGGTGATTGATGAGATTTTTGCTTTGGTTCGCTCTTGGCTTCTAACATTGGAGGTCAAGTATGTGATCACTCCTCAGCTTCGTGCCATATGGGGCCTACATCATTAGTTTTGTTTCTTGGACTTTGTTTTTTTGTTGCTTGGGCCAATGCGCCCTTTTGTTTTGTTGTTTTGGTGATGATAGTTTTGTTGTGGATGCTTTTGGGCCAATATGCCATCTTTTGTTTGTTTGGGGCCTTTGGCTCTATGTTTCGTTTGTTTTGTTTGGGGCCTTTGGGCTTTGTTTTTTCCTTTTAGACTTGTGAGTACTAGGTACTCTTCTTGGGGTATGCCCCTCGTATCTTGTACTTTTGTTTTTCTTTTTATATAAATAGTAATTTTTCCAGAAAAATCTTGTATTTTATCAGTGGTATTAGAGCCTGGTGAGAAGAGTGGGCTAGGGGTGAGAAGAGTGGGACAGGAGTAAGATAGCAACAACTTTGATTAGCTACTTGCTACAGCAATGAAAGACGATCTGAAAATTTTGTGCAACCTACAATTCCACGCTTCAATGGTCATTATGACTATTGGAGCATGATAATAGAAAAATTTTTTAAGATCAAAAGAGGATTGGTGGGTAGTCTATGAAGGCATAACAGAACCAATAGTTGGTAGAACATGTACAGAAAGAGATTGAAGGCCAACGGTAGAAAGTTTCGAAAGCAAAGAATTATTTGTTTCAGGCCATTGATCATGCAGTCTTGGAAACTATTCCTTGCAAGGATACCGCTAAGCATATATGGGATTCAATGAAGAACAAGTATCAAGATTAAACAAGAGTAAGGGGGTAGCAACTTCAGGCACTTCGTACGGAGTTTGAATTGCTTTATATGAAATTAGGAGAGTCAGTTTTAGATTATTTTTCATGGACAATGGCTATAGTTAACAAGATACGAGTGCATGGTGATAAAATAACAGATGTCATGATAATAGAAAAAATTCTTCGATCAATGACTTCAAAATTTAATTATGTTATTTGTTCTATAGAAGAATTGAAGGACTTGGATGACCTCTCAATTGATGAATTACGAGGATCTTTGTTAGTTCATGAACAGAAAATCGATCAGCAAGACAACAAGGAGCATGCTCTGAAGGCTTTAATTGACAACAACTCTACGACATGGAATTGATTAGTAGATTGAGGTAGAGGAAGAGGACATAAAGTTTGAGGCAATAGAGATGGAGGCAAAGCAAACATTTGTCACGAAAATCAGCAACATAACCAACAACATGATAATCGATTTCTTGGAAGCGGAAGAGGACAAGGAGGTCATCACTTAACTAACAAGTTGAATGTAGAGTGCTTCAGGTGTCATAGGCATGGCCATTATAAGTCAGAATGTCAAACTAATCTGAATAAACAACATGGGGAAAGATCAAATTTTGCAGAAAGCAAGAAGAAGAAGTTGTCTCTCTGTTGATGACAAGTCATGCTAAGGAAGAGACTCGCCAAAATATATGCTATTTGGACACAAGCTATAGTAATCATATGTGTAGTAATAAATCTTTCTTCTATTATTTAAATGAAGATTTTTGTGCTACTGTGAGTTTTGGAAATAATTCTAAAGTAAATGTTATAGGAAAAGGAGATGTTTAGATTAGGACTAAAAATGATACTATTGAATCCATGTCAGATGTTTTTTTATTCCTAATCTAAAAAGTAATTTTTTGAGTCTTGGACAGCTGCAAGAGAAGGGATACGTGGCGACAATCAAGAATGGTGCTTGTGACATATATGATTCTACCAAGGGTCTAATTTCTCATGCTAAGATGACGTCAAACAGATTATTTCCGCTACAAATTAAGATTCTTCAAAAATGTCTCATGGTCAAGGTGAAAGATCGAACATGGCTATGGCATTTTTGTTATGGCCAATTGAATTTCGATGGTTTAAAATTGATATTTTATTTTTTTCACTTAAAATTGATATTTTTAGCGTTTAAATTCTAAGATGATTATTAATAAATTTATATAAGAAGAGGAGGATCTTTTAACATAAATTTCTGACATAATTTATTGACACAAATTCATAGTCATTGGTCTCATAAAATACAATGACTAAGATTTAAAGTCAATAAGTTGTATATAATGCTGTCAACTCATTAATCATCTCAACCATTAGATTTTATAGATGAACACTAGAAATTTATGTCTAGTTTTAGATCAAAAGATCCCTTTCCATGTATAAAATCAGCTTTTCATTGATCTTTTGCATACATTTTTTTAAAAAGCTTTAAAAGTTCAAGGGTAATCTAGTCATTATAATGATGAAACTAAGTTGAAGTGGCTGATTATGAAAGGGAAGATGATTGATGACATTTAAAATCAAGGGGAGCTTATGATGGGGTTTGGTTGAGATTAAGGCGGCGATTGTTTTTTTGTCTGAAATCTGAATTCAACTGAGATCTGAATATGTCTTAATATAAGAATCTAAATGAAATGTGTTTTTTTAACATCCGAATTGAAATAACTGAAAACTAATGATTTTTCATATATATCCCTATTTATATATATTATTTTCCCTTGTGATTTTATTTTACATTGTAAAAGTATTTGCATATCAAATTTTTTATGAATTTTATTTATTTAAATGTGTATAATTGAAAATTAAGTTTTTTTTAAGAATTTGATATATAAATAAGCTAAGTAACCATAAAATAATTTCAAAAATATATAGAATAATAACATAAAATTAGAAATAGATGATAATGTCCCAAAATTAAAATATTAGATTATGTACAAATTGGTCATAAATGAATTTTTATAAGGGCATTTAAGAGAATTAAATGAGTAATAAATGATTCAGACATTTATATTCAGATAAAAGTTAGAATTTTTAACTTTTTTTCATTCAAATGAAAATGTCTTGGATTAAGTCTTAAGTCTAAACAATAATCATCATGAAAAGATTTAAAGTCTGAGAAAAAGTTAAATTCACACTTCAGAAAAAAGAAAAAATCAACCCCTAACTCTTTCATTTGCCTATCAGACTTCAACCAAACCTACTAAAAAATTTGCTTTATTTGTCCAAAGCAAAAAAAATAAATGTATATATTGACAATATGGCCCCTAAAAGTAAGCTATATCTTTATTCATATCTTTACTAATTTAACAAATGTAGGACTCCCTTTTAAGGTAAAAGGTATGTGTTATCATCTCTCTAGACCAGATAAGAGTTGGCGTGAAGCTGGTATGTAATTTCTAAGTTGTGAAACATCTAGAAATTCCTTAATAATTGTGTTCAAATCTATGTATTAGATTGTAACAGAAGTTTAAATATCTTTTGATTTTTAATTCCATATCTAGGAGAAGATAATTTTAATAGAAATGTTAGAACTTTTCAATAATGGAGAGTTTTACTGGAACTCAATATATCTCACTATAATTTTTAAAGGATGCATTATTAATCTATGTTCCTAGATTACCTCTATATGTTTTAGGAACATGCATTGTGTTCTCAGTCTGGAAGTTTACCAATTTTTGGCGAAGTAACGACCACAATATCTTGCTATACAATCTCGTAAAATTCTTTCATATAACTTAACTTTCTACCATCAATGATACTCTAACCTTTTCTGACACAACCCCCCCCTAGCTAACACAGGCGAATCGTGCCTAAAACTGTGCTAAGAAAATTTAACTTTTTAAAATATGCTAATTTACGAAAAATTTGACGGAGTTTCCCTTGTATTTTAGACTAATCTCCCTGCCAAGTACACAAAATTCAACACTTCCAAAATTATGTATATAATCACTAACTTCCTTTTCGGGACCTTAAGTCCATCTGTTAAAATAATTGTATCTCCAAAACAGTCTTTAGAAGAAAATATGGCCTCCGGCCTCAAATATGATTAATTTCGATTCAAAAAGTTTACAACTAAAATTTTAATATAAGTTTAAAAACTCAAACATGATTGAACAAACAAAAATGTCTAAAAGAAACTAAAACAAATCTTTGATACATATACGATATCAAATATTTACATATGCAAGAAAACCATCTACGATAATACAATAAGATATAAAAAAGAAAGCTCTCAAAACATCATCAAATGGCCAACCTCAAGCAGCTACTGGCGTTCCGACTGAACACTGCAATCTCCTGGGGAAAAAGGGGTTTTTAAAGAAAAGAAAATAGGGTGAGTATAACCTCAGTGAGTGGGATAGAGTTATTAAAATAGATAAAAATTTGCATAAAATAAAATACTATATCATAATAATAAATTAATTAAAAATTATGCTTTACTAACATTAATAAGAAAACTACTTAGAAAAGATACAAAAACGAGGAAGCAATTCTTTCAATAATTTTTATGTCTTTCACAAAATCTAAATTTGAATATAAAAATCTTCTAAAGCATTTCTACTTGCATTCAACATTCAACATGATAAATATATTAAGTTTCTAAATCTCATAAAACTCATTTTATAATTTAAATTTCTAAGTCATTACAGTTTCACTAATCAAGTACCCAAACTAATCTGACTAATCATGACCTGGCGGGGCTAGGATCGCTCAGGCCAAGATATCACTATACTGATCCTACGCATGCGCAGAGCTGCCCCCAAAGGGCTAAACATCCAGATCACACAGCCCAAAGTCTCTATGTGTGTCTGAATAGGTCCTAAAGACCTCTACAATTTTACTATCTGAATGAATTGGGTACTATCTTAGTAAAACATAAAAATTCAATTCTTTACTTTTAAATCTCTAAAACATTAAACAATCATTTCCGATAACTGCATAGACAAAATTTGATAAACTATAAAATATGCTTTATACTAGAATAAAGGAATATCTATTTACTAACATAATAAAGTCTTGCTAACAATTATAAAAAAATAGAAATTTATAATTTACAGTTCAATTGTTGGTAAAAATAGTATTTTTCCCACTCACTATTCTCGTGGATTAACTTGCGTGGCAACCCCTTCCGCGTTCGAATCCTGGTATGTATTAGGAACCGCAGTCTCACCTAAGGGAAAAGCCAAATAAAATTCTTTAATAGCACAAAACCCCAGTCTTACCAATAACATACTAATTCTCCTAATTAACTCCATTTCCACACTTCGTAGACAGAGCAATTCTGGTTGTCAGATTTTTAATAATTAATTTACTCATCCAAATGGTCTAATATTTTATAAACATCTTCTACACATACATGTCTAATACCATATAAACTTTCATAGCATTATATGCTCATTAGATACCTCAAATCCTTCATTTTTTCCAGATACACAAATTCTGTAAATTCGTTTCTAGAACTGACCTCTCCCTATTCCAAAATACATGATAATTTGTACTAAATTCATAAATTCACAAAACTCTCCAGTTTTAAACTACACATATATACAAACTCATATCCCAAATTTCATTATTTTTGAAGACGTCTAGATAACTCAATTAACTTGCCCAAAACTGATTTTCTACAGAAAAACTGAATTTCCAATGGTGAACAGTAAACTTCGAAAATTCATAATAAATTGCATACTCCACATTTTTCAGTGAATCCAATTTTAAAAAAATCCTAAGGATGTCTATTTTAACATATAAAAATTTCAGAATCAGATTCAAATCCAACAGACTGCTATAATTTTTGAAATCTATACTGTTCATAGAACCCTAATTTTTCATAATTATCATCAAAACTTCAATTCCTCCAAAATACAAGAAATTGAAGCCTAAATAAGCATGAAAATCTCATTTCTCTCTCTAGTTTCTCTCTCTATTACATCTCTAAATATCAAATAACCTCTTCCCAATATTGATTTAGAGATAGAATTAAAATTATACAATCTAATTAAGCTAGGAGATGAATAATTTACCTCAATTTCTACAAATTCTTCTTGAAAATCAAGCCTTCTCTTGCCCCTCTCCTTCTTCTCTCACGTTTTCCCCTCTGTCTTTCCTTCTAGATTTTTGTTTCTAATAATTCATAATTATTTCTTTATATAATTGCCTGAAAAAAATGAAAAAAAATGGCTTAATGGCTGGGCTAAAAAAAGATTGGGCTAGTTTGCTAATATAATGAGCTAGGCTTAAGTTAAAAAAATAAATGGGCTTTACAATACTACCCCTCTAAAAAAAATTTCGTCCTCGAAATTACTAACCTGAGAGAAAGAGATGTGGGTATTGAGCTCGCATAACGTCTTCTCGCTCCCACGTAGCTTCTTCCTTCGAGTGATTTCGCCACCATACCTTAACCAAGGGAATAGTCTTGGCACGAAGTACTTGCTGTTTCCATTCTATGATCTCTAATGGTTCTTCTTCAAAAGTCAAGTCTTCTTTTAATTGAATTGGCTGTTGTTGAAGGATATGGCTTGGATCATACACGTACTTGCGGAGCATAGAGACATGAAACACATTATGTATCTTTGACAACTCTGGAGGCAAAGCTAAACGGTAAGCAACTGTACCCACACGCTCGATAATCTCATAAGGTCCAATGTAACGCGGACTTAGTTTTCCACGTTTACCAAAACGAAGCACACCTTTCCAAGGAGATATCTTCAAGAACACTTTATCTCCCACCTGAAACTCCAGATCTCTTCTACGCTTATCAGCATAACTCTTCTGTCGATCTTGTGCTGCCTTCATCTTGTTTCTAATAATAACTATCTTTTCATTCGTATCCTGTACCAGTTCTGGTCCCAATAGTCTCCTCTCACCCACTTCATCCCAACATATTGGTGTTCTACATTTCCTCCCATATAAAGCCTCATAAGGTGCCATTTCAATACTGGATTGGTAACTATTATTATAAGCAAATTCCATTAGAGGCAAATAAACATCCCAATTTCCTTTAAACTCCAATACACAAGCTCTAAGCATATCTTCAAGAGTTTGAATGGTACGCTCAGATTGACCATCTGTTTGTGGGTGAAAAGCTGTGCTGAAATTCAATTTTGTGCCTAAAGCTTTTTGCAAGCTAGGCCAAAATCTGGAAGTGAAACGTGGATCTCTATCTGATATTATTGAAACAGGTGCACCATGAAGACGGACTATCTCTGCTACATAAATACTAGCTAGCCTATTCAATGAATAAGTAGCCTTGACAGGTAAAAAGTGTGCAGATTTTGTAAGACGATCTACCACTACCCAAATACCATCATGACCAGCCATAGTACGTGGAAGTCCTACCACAAAATTCATGGTAATGTGTTCCCATTTCCATTCAGGAATAGGAAGTGGTTGAGAGAGTCCCGCAGGTTTCTGGTGCTCAGCTTTGATTTGTTGGCAAACTAAACACCGAGACACAAATTTTGCAATATCCCGCTTCATACCTTGCCACCAATAATGTTCTCTCAAATTACGATACATCTTAGTACTTCCTGGATGCATTACATAGGCTGGAAAGTGAGCTTTTTCCATAATCTCTTTCTTTATTTCTTCAATGTTGGGCACACAAAGTCTATTTCCCATAACTAATGCTCCATCATCTCTAACCACAAAGTCTGATCGTAAGCCTTTCTTTACATCTTCTATCAGTTTCATTAACTGAGGATCTTGTATTTGTGCATCTCTAACTTTATTAATTAAAGTAGGTCTAACATGGAAATTGGCTAGTAGCACACTTGAGTCATTAATTGTTAACTCAATTCCCAAAGACCTCAATTCAATCAATAAAGGTAGATATGTCACCTTTAAATAGGCTATAGAGCTCGAGGACTTTCGGCTGAGTGCATCCGCTACTATATTTGCTTTACCTGGGTGATAGTCAATTGTGCAGTCATAATCCTTGATAAGCTCAATCCATCTTCTCTGCCTAAGATTCAATTCTTTTTGAGTGAATAAATACTTAAGGCTCTTGTGATCTGTGTAAATTTGACATGTTGCCCCATACAAGTAATGTCGCCAAGTCTTGAGTGCAAATACAATTGCTGCCAATTCTAAGTCATGGGTGGGATAATTTTGTTCATGCTTCTTTAGTTGCCTTGAAGCATAAGCTATCACTTACCGTGTTGCATCAAAACACAACCTAACCCCTGTCTAGAGGCATCACTGTAAATCACGAACCCCTCATTACCGGATGGAAGAGTAAGTATAGGTGCCGAAGTTAATCGTGTTTTGAGCTCTTGAAAACACTGCTCACAAGCATCAGTCCACTCAAACTTCACCTCCTTACGAGTCAACCGTGTTAATGGAACAACAATTCTAGAAAAATTCTCAATAAATCTCCTATAATAACCTGCCAAGCCAAGAAAACTTCTGACTTCTGTTACATTAGTGGGTCTCTCCCATTTAACAATAGCTTCTATCTTCTGAGGATCTACATACACCCCTTTAGCTGATATCACATGTCCTAAAAACACAACTTTGTCCAGCCAAAACTGGCATTTGCTGAATTTGGCATAAAGTTGTTTCTCCCTCAAGGTCTGCAAAACTATCTTCAAATGTTCTGCATGCTCCTCCTTGTCTCGCGAATACACCAATATGTCATCAATAAACACAATAACAAAGCGATCCAAATAGGGATGAAATACTCGATTCATCAAATCCATAAAAACTGCTGGAGCATTAGTCAACCCAAATGGCATTACAAGAAATTCATAGTGCCCATAACGAGTTCTAAAAACAGTCTTAGGTACATCAGCCTCTCTAATCTTGAGTTGATGGTAACCTGAGTGCAAATCTATCTTGGAGAAAACCCTTGCACCTTGCAACTGATCAAACAAATCATCAATACGAGGAAGAGGATACTTGTTGCGGATTGTCACCTTGTTCAACTGTCGGTAGTCTATGCATAACCGCATTGTTCCATCCTTCCTTTTAACAAATAAGACCGGTGCTCCCCATGGTGAAACACTAGGTCTAATAAACCCCTTATCAACCAACTCTTGCAGTTGCACTTTTAACTCCTTTAACTCTGCTAGAGCCATTCTGTATGGTGCCATGGAAATAGGAGTTGTGCCAGGAGCTAAGTCAATTGTGAATTCAACTTCCCTATCCGGTGGTAAGCCTGGTAAATCTTCTGGAAACACATCTGGGAAATCTTGTACAATAGGAATATCTTCTATTCTTGCTTCACTCACTGAAGTATCAATCACATGAGCTAGGTAGGCTGAACACCCCTTTTCAAATAATCGTTTAGCTTCAAGAGCAGATATTATGCAAGTAGAGAGGATTCGTCGATCTCCATAGAAAATAAATTCAGATGTTTCAGGTTTTCTAAATACCACCTCCTTCTTGAAGCAATCTACAGATGCATGGTGAGTTGCAAGCCAATCCATTCCCAATATCACATCGAAGTCTCAGATATCTAAAGGAATCAAGTTTGCTAATAGATCATGATTCCTTACCTTCACAACGCAATCCTTAAGAACATTTCCCACCAAGATGGAATCCCCAATAGGTGTGGCTACTGCTAAAGTACACTCCAACGGTTTCAAATCTCTATCAGCATACATAGCAAACATACATGAAACAAAGGAATGGGTGGATCCAGGATCAATCAAAATGTGGGCCTCACGACCAAAGATAGTCAACGTACCAGTAACCACCTCTGGCGTAGCCTGTGCCTGCTGCTGAGTCATGGCAAAAACCCGTGCCTATCGAACTGGTTGACTACCCTGTTGATTATTACTATTTCTTGAGGTATTTGTCTAGTTTCTAGCTGAAGAAGTAGATGTCCCAATTTGAAGCCTTCCTGGTCCTCTATCTTTCTGAACAAAACTGTTATCTTGAGTTAAAGCAGGATAGAATTTCTTGATATGCCCTTTCTGACCACAATGATAACAACCAGGTCTACCAAACTGACACTCTCCCTCATGAAACTTACCGCAAGTCTCACATAATGGGAATGGAGTCATTCTAGATTGATCATCGTGTTGTCTGCTCCCCTTTCTACTAATTCGCTCATCTCTAGAATTACTCCCCACAGATTGTTGCATAGCTCCCTGCCTAGAACTTTGTTTTTGCCCCTCTGGTGGACCCTGTCTCTGAGTACTCTTATAACTATCAGAATAAGCTGAATAACTGCCCCCTCTCTTGCTTGGTCGGTGGCTAGTACTATCAACTGGCCAACTCTGCTGACGTTTATAGCTTGAATCAGCTCGGTTAGCCTCTCCCAAATTTCTCTCAACTTTCATAGCAGCTTGGACTAACTTACCAAAGTCATCATAATTGTTGGCAGCAAGTACAACTCTGATTTCTCTACGTAATCCTTCTTCAAACTTTTTACACCTTTCCTCCTCATCAGCCACAATAGAAGGAGCAAATCTGGAGAGCTCTAAAAATTTCTTCTCATACTCCTCCACTGATCTGGACCCTTGAACCAGTCTCAAGAACTCACTACGCTTGATATCTTTGTACACAGCAGGAAAGTAGTGATCAAAGAACTCCTTTTTGAACAAAGCCCAAGTAATAACTTCCTGTGATGGATGACGACACTGAACTGACTCCCACCAGTGGTATGCTCCACCCTCCAATAAAAATGTAGCAAAAAGCAACTTCTGCTCATCAATACACCCCATAACTCCAAAGATACGCTCTAGCTTGCTTAACCAAGCCTCTGCACTAGGAGGATCAACATTACCATCAAAGCTTTGACCACCCAACATCCTAACCCGCTCAATAGTGTTCTCTTCCCTAACACGCCCTTGATTTTGAGTAACAGTAGCAACAAGCTGGGCTAGTGCATCTACTGAGTGTATAATGATAGGAGGGTCACGGTGGTTCCTATTCTCATTTCCTCTCGCATTTGACTGTCTTTCCTCTCCACGACTATGTTCATTTTCTCCTTCACCTTCAGGTGGTGGTGGTGGTGGAGAATTTGCAGTTTGGTTCAGTCCGCCCTTGGCTCTAGTGCGAGGTCTGCTTGTATGTTGGCTCATGATGATGCCTACAAAATATAACGCTTCTTTTATCATTACAAAACTATGTTTATGCAAACGTGAAAAAGTTAACAAAATCTTAAAAAAACCTGGCTCTGATATCAAGTTGACACAACCCGCCCCTAGCTAACACGGGCGAATCGTGCCTAAAACTGTACTAAGAAAATTTAACTTTTAAAATATGCTAATTTATGAAAAATTTGACAGAGTTTCCCTTGTATTTTAGACTAATCCCCCTGCCAAGTACACAAAATTCAACACTTCCAAAATTATGTACATAATCACTAACTTCCTTTTCGGGACCTTAAATCCATCTGTTAAAATAATTGTATCTCCAAAACAGTCTTTAGAAGAAAATATGGCCTCCGGCCTCAAATATGATTAATTTCGATTCAAAAAGTTTACAACTAAAATTTTAATATAAGTTTAAAAACTCAAACATGATTGAACAAAAAAAAATGTCTAAAAGAAACTAAAACAAATCTTTGATACATATACGATGTCAAATATTTACATATGCAAGAAAACCATCTACGATAATACAATAAGATATAAAAAAGAAAGCTCTCAAAACATCATCAAATGGCCAACCTCAAGCCACTACTGGCGTTCTGACTGAACACTGCAATCTCCTAGGGAAAAAAGGGTTTTTAAAGAAAAGAAAATAGGGTGAGTATAACCTCAGTGAGTGGGATAGAGTTATTAAAATAGATAAAAATTTGCATAAAATAAAATACTATAACATAATAATAAATTAATTAAAAATTATGCTTTACTAACATTAATAAGAAAACTACTTAGAAAAGATACAAAAACGAGGAAGCAATTCTTTCAATAATTTCTATGCCTTTCACAAAATCTAAATTTGAATATAAAAATCTTCTAAAGCATTTCTACTTGCATTCAACATTCAACATGATAAATATATTAAGTTTCTAAATCTCATAAAACTCATTTCATAATTTAAATTTCTAAGTCATTACAGTTTCACTAATCAAATATCCAAACTAATCTGACTAATCATGACCTGGCGGGGCTAGGATCGCTCAGGCCAAGATATCACTATACTGATCCTACGCATGCGCAGAGCTGCCCCCAAAGGGCTAAACATCTAGATCACATGGCCCAAAACCTCTATGTGTGTCTGAATGGGTCCCAAAGACCTCTATAATTTTACTATCTGAATGAATTGGGTACTATCTTAGTAAAACATAAAAATTCAATTCTTTACTTTTAAATCTCTAAAACATTAAACAATCATTTCCGATACTGCATAGACAAAATTTGATAAACTATAAAATATGCTTCATACTAGAATAAAGGAATATATATTTACTAACATAATAAAGTCTTGCTAACAATTATAAAAAAATAGAAATTTATAATTTATAGTTCAATTGTTGGTAAAAATAGTATTTTTCCCACTCACTATTCTCGTGGATTAACTTGCGTGACAACCCCTTCCGCGTTCCAATCCTGGTATGTATTAGGAACCGCAGTCTTACCTAAGGGAAAAGCCAAATAAAATTCTTTAATAACACAAAACCCCAGTCTTACCAATAACATACTAATTCTCCTAATTAACTCTATTTCCACACTTCTTAAACTGAGCAATTCTGGTTGTCAGATTTTTAGTAATTAATTTACTCATCCAAATGGTCTAATATTTTATAAACATCTTCTACACATATATGTCTAATACCATATAAAATTTCATAGCATTATATGCTCATTAGATACCTCAAATCCTTCATTTTTTCCAGATACACAAATTCTGTAAATTCATTTCCAGAACTGACCTCTCCCTATTCCGAAATACATGATAATTTGTACTAAATTCATAAATTCACAAAACTCTCCAGTTTTAAACTACACATATATACAAACTCATATCCCAAATTTTATAATTTTTGAAGACGTCTAGATAACTCAATTAACTTGCCCAAAACTGATTTTCTACAGTAAAACTAAATTTCCAATGGTGAACAGTAAACTTCGAAAATTCATAATAAATTGTATACTTCACATTTTTCAGTGAATCCAATTTTAAACAAATCCTTAGGATGTCTATTTTAACATATAAAAATTTCAGAATCAGATTCAAATCCAACAGACTGCTATAATTTTCGAAATATATACTGTTTATAGAACCCTAATTTTTCATAATTATCATCAAAACTTCAATTCCTCCAAAATACAAGAAATTGAAGCCTAAATAAGCATGAAAATCTCATTTCTCTCTCTAGTTTCTCTCTCTATTACATCTCTAAATATCAAATAACCTCTTTCCAATATTGATTTAGAGATAGAATTAAAATTATACAATTTAATTAAGCTAGGAGATGAATAATTTACCTCAATTTCTACAAATTTTTCTTGAAAATAAAGCCTTCTCTTGCCCCTCTCCTTCTTCTCTCACGTTTTCCCCTCTGTCTTTCCTTCTAGATTTTTGTTTCTAATAATTCTTAATTATTTCTTTATATAATTGCATGAAAAAAATTAAAAAAAAAATGGCTTAAGGGCTGGGCTAAAAAAAGATTGGGCTGGTTTGCTAATATAATGGGCTAGGCTTAAGTTAAAAAAATAAATGGGTTTTACATTTTCCTTCCAATATAAACCTTGACTAGTTGAGGGTATAAGCATTGTCATACAAAGCCTGCTTTGTGTTTCTCATACTAGTAAGTTAATTACAATCGACTGTTCATGCTAAGCTTAATTTGCTAGTTTAGACATATAGTTTCTATCTTGTTTACATTCTTCTACAAGTAACAATTAACTATTCAAAGTATACAAGTTTATTTTACTGTTTAAGTTCATATAGTTTCTATTTGGTTTCCATTATATGCATTTCCTTAAAATGTTCTTGTTCTATAGATTTCTCAAACTTGAAGTGTAGCTCTTGTTAATCAAACAATGATTAATAAGTGAATGTCTATTGAACCATCACCTAATTATTATATTATGTAAAACTTGATGCTAGTATTGCACATTCATTTTGAACCCCTTTATTTTTAATCTTAACAACCTCTCATCAATTGCCATATACATCAAGTCAAAGTTAATGAGCCTTATAGAAGCCAATCATAGAGTTTTCAATAGTTAATAAAATAATAAGTATAATTTTTTTTTTTACAGGAATCCAACTGAGAAGATGGTGCTTGGAGAAGGTTCTTGTAGCTCAAAGAGAATGAAAGCTGTTTGTTGATGCACGGTTTCCGGAAGGCCGGGGAGCGGGTCGGAGTTCGGGTCGTACATCGGGTCCAGTCCTGCGAACACAGAAAAATAGTCAGGGGTGCCGGCGGTGGTGCCGGCGGTGACCCTCCGACGCTCAAGTCAGTTTCCGGCACTCCGAAATTTTCTGGGAGAATTTCCTAGAGAGAGAAGCTCTCAAAAGTGAAGGAAATCTAGAGAGAGAGTGAGTTTAGAAAAGTGTGCATACCTTGAGTAATATTTCAGAGGGTTTATATAGGAGTCAAGATGGGTCATTGTGGGACCCAGATAGTAGGCCCAGATAATGGGCTTCAGTAATGGGCTTACTGAATTTACAAATAACTAGGCCCAGATAATGGGCTTCAGTAATGGGCTTACTAAATTAGAAATAACTAGGCCCAGATAATGGGCTTCAGTAATGGGCTTACTGAATTAGAAATAACTAGGCCCAGATAATGGGCTTCAGTAATGGGCTTACTGTATTAGAAATAATTAGGCCCAATTTTGTTATGGTCATAACAGTAGTCCTTCCAGTCCCAAGTCGACTAACGGGTCGACGTAGGGACTATTTAGCTATTCTGGGCTATAGATTAAATGTATTAGGAGACCGGCCCAAAGATGTAATTTTTTTTTTTAATCAATGCAAAAATTCTGTGTGAATTATGTCTTATGCGTGTGTATGCGATTGTGTGAGAATACGAAAACGTTTGCATGTGTTTTCCCTTGCGGGTTTGTGTGTGAAAGAAGAAGAAACATGAGTGTGTGTTCGGGGGTGAAGGGAGAAGAAATTCAAGGGTGTGTTCGGCTGTGATGGAGGGCCGGCTCGTATGGACGAGCGGCATGCACAGCAAGCCCGCGTGGGCGAGTTGCTACACACGCAGGGGCAACCAGGCCACAGCGCGCGGGCGAGCAGGCCACAGCGCGCGGGCGAGTAGGCCCCAGCGCGCGGGCTAGCAGCTGGAGAAGTAGGCGAAGCGTGTTGGGCACAAGGAAGAAGCAAGACGTGCTGGGCGCAAGGAGGAAGCGAGGCTTGCTGGGCGCAAGGAAGGAGCGAGTGCGCATGGGCGCAAGGAAGAAGCGAGGCTTGCTGGGCGCAAGGAAGGGGTAGGCGAGGTGCAGCACGGGCGAGAGGGAGAGGCAGGCGGGCTACATGCTGGGCAAGCAGGGAGAGGCGCAAAGCAGGCAAGGGGCGAGCCTGGTGTGCGCAGGGGCGAGCGAGGCGAGCTGCGTGAGAGGTGAGATGCTGGGTGCGCATGTGAAGGGCCGGGCTGCTGGGGCCGAGCTGCTTGCAAGGACGCTGGCAAGGCCTTGGCGCGCGAGCATTCTCGCGATATTCTGGGCATGCTGGCGAGTCCCTGGGCACGCGAGCTTGACCTCGCGAGGCCCTGGGCGAGCGGGCGATCTCGCGAGGCCCCGGGCACGCGGGGGCGATCCTGCGAAGGCCTGGACGCGCGGGGCGAGGCCGCGAGCTGCTGGGCGCGCGGGGGTGGCGAGGCCGCGAGCGCTGGTCGCGCTGCATGCTACGTGCACTGTTCACGTAGCATGCAGGGGCTTCCCAAAAAAAATTCGAATAATTGCGGGGGCCCTTCAGTAATTCTTCAAAATTTTGCTTATTTACCCGCGGGGGTGTTTCTATAAATTTTTAAACTTTCATTTTTATTTCGTGGGGGTGTTTCCGCGAAATTTTAAACTTCAATTTTTATTCCGCGGGGGTGTTTCCGCGAAATTTCAAACTTTCATTTTTATTTCGCGGGGGTGTTTCCGCGAAATTTCAAACTTTCATTTTTATTTCGTGGGGGTGTTTCCGCGAAATTTCAAACTTCAATTTTTATTCCGCGGGGGTGTTTCCGCGAATTTTCAAACTTCAATTTTTATTCCGCGGGGGTGTTTCCGCGAAATTTCAAACTTTCATTTTTATTTCGTGGGGGTGTTTCCGCGAAATTTCAAACTTCAATTTTTATTCCGCAGGGGTGTTTCTGTGAAATTTCAAAATAAAATAATATTTCCTCCGCGGGGGTATTTCCGCAGATTTTCAAACTTAAATATTTTTTCCTCCGCAGGGGTGTTTCCGTGGATTTTCAAACTTTAATAATTTTTTCCTCCGCAGGGGTGTTTCCGCGGATTTCCAAACTTGAATAATTTTTCCTCCGCGGGGGTGTTTCCGCGGATTTTCAAACTTAAATAATTTTTCCTCCGTGAGGTTGTTTCCGCGGATTTTCAAACTTAAATAATTTTTTCCTCCGCGGGGGTGTTTCCGCGGATTTTCAAACTTGAATAATTTTTCCTCCGCGGGGGTGTTTTCGTGGATTTTCAAACTTAAATAATTTTTCCTCCGCGGGGGCGTTTCCGCGGATTTTCGAACTTCAATAATTTTTCCTCCGCGGGCGTGTTTCTGCGGACTTTCAAACTTATATAATTTTTCCTCTGCGAGCGTGTTTCCGCGGACTTTCAATGCAATCCCCCAGCTTTTTTTTTTTTTTACCTCTTCCTTCCCTCAGTAGACTTGGTTTGATGATTAACGACCCCTCTTTGACTATGCAGATGGCTAGCATTAAGACTATTGCGATAGTGCTACGGGGGGAACCAAGTCATCTAACCCAGTATGTACGGGATGAGGATCCTGCGAAAGGTGGTTGACGCGGAGGGAAAGAGCGACTGGTTGTCCTCTGCTACCTCAGACAGTGATCCTGGAGCTGATAAGTGGTGGGAAGCCGAGCAAGGAGTTGAACGAGTTATAATGTGGTAAACCGAATACTTTATTGATAATCTCTTTATAGGTCTCCCTATGGGAGTTATTATACATGTATAAATCCCTAGACGGAGTTTATTACATATATGAAGAGATTATGGATAACACTTTTTGAAGTGTATAATATTTTATGGGTGACGAAGTAACCTCTCATCCATGGTAACCAGTCTGTAGGTGCCTGGGCGGATGACTGCTTTGACTTGGTATGGACCTTCCCAAATTGGGCCCTAATGCCCCATCGGTGGGATCTCGGGTACTTCGTAGTACTTGCCCACTTAGCTTATGCTCACGGAAGGTTCTCCTCGAATTATCATCAGCTTATGTGCCTTTTCTTTAAAAGCCATGTTGTAGCACTCTCGAGAGGCTCGCTGTTCACCTCTAACTTCTCCTACACCAGCGGGTGTTGGAAACTTCAAGACATGATGATAAACACCCGTCACGGCCTTGAAGCCGTAAAGTGATGGCCATCTAAGAATGGCGTTATAAACACCCGGGTGATCTATTACAAGGAAGTTCACCATCTTGGTTGTTTGCAGGGAACCTTCTCCCAAGGTCACCGGTAACGAAATTACCCCCTCAGGAATAACTTTTCCTCCAGTGAATCCTATTAGGGAAGTTTGGATGCCTCTTATATCTTTGCGGTTAAGACCCAACCGATCAAATGCATCCAATGTCATTATGTCAGCCGAGCTTCCGTTATCAATCAATACTCGTCGTAGCCTTTTATTGGCTACTATCACTATGAGGACCAAGGCATCACAATGTGGATGATGGATACCCTGCGCATCTCGCGATGAAAAGGAGATAACATCATGATCTCCTACATTGGTGGAAGAGGCTGTCAAGTTGACTTCATGGCGAGGGAGGTCATATCTTGCTTGCCTGGCTAGGTGCCTTCGGGCTTGGGAGCTTGGACCAGCCACTATTCCCCCAAAAATTGTGGCTACCTCTTCTAATGGTTCCTTCCCTTTGTCATTCTTGTTGGATGGTTTAGGGGGCTGATAAATGTATTCTTGAAGCTGACCATCCTTGATAAGATCCTCAATTTGTCTCTTTAGTTCAAAGCAATCCGCAGTGTTATGACCATGAGCCCGGTGGAAATGACAAAACTTTCTCTTATCTCTTGCTTTTGGATTCGACCGTAAAGGAGCAGGTTCTTTTAGCAGTCCCTTATCTTTGATTTCTTCCAAGATATCATGCTGTGGCATGTTAAGTAATGTGAAGGCGCGGTGCTCCTCTTGGGGTCGATCATTATGCTCTTGGCGAGATTGGGACCTTTGCAACAAGAGACGATCATTTCTAAATGTATCTCGTACGGAGCGTCGGTCCGAGGTTGACCTCTGATATCTATCAGGATGCTCCCTCCTGTGATTGCCATACGACCGTCCATCTGTACGTGAGGAGTTAGGCGTCACTGGAGTTTGCCCAGGGTAATTTGCTTGAAAAATCTCCTCTGCATCGGCATGGCTAGAGATCCTTGCCAATGCTTCTTGGTACGTGCGTGGGAGGTTAACAGAGAATTCCCATGCTAGAGGGAGCTCCCCTTTGATTCCTTGAACCAAACCTTGCATAGCATAACCATCATTGAATAGGTCCACTCGGGCAACCTCCCGCTGATATCTGTCCACAAATGCACGGAGGGATTCATTACGACCCTGCTTGATTGAAAGAAGGCTCTGTGCTGGTCGACTTCTGGCCTTCATATTGCAAAAGTGCGTGAGAAAACTACGAGCAAGCTCATCAAAGCTTAAGATGGATGAGGCTGTTAACCTCCTATACCATTGCTTAGCTGATCCTCCCAGGGTAAGAGAAAATGTTCTACACATTATTCCCCTTGAGACCCCTTGTATCTCCATATGAGAAACGAAAGAGTCTAAATACTCTCGGGGATCGATCGTCCCTTGGTAAAGCTCAAGTTGTGGCATCCGGAATCCGTACGGGTATCTTTCCCTAAGAATATCTTCAACAAAGGGTGACTCCCATTGTGGACGACCATCTTCTTCTCCTCCTGAACGCTTAATCAACTTCTCTAGTTTATGGATCTTTTCATCCATTTCTCGCTTGAATTCCGCATAATGATTATCTGATGTTCCCTCTTCTGAGACATTCATTGGAATAACATCTAGGCGATGATCCTTACTTCTAGGTGGTGAGTTGAGGCGATGTCTTTTTGATTGGAAGCTGCCCCTTGGAGCGTAAGGACCATGATAAGAAGAGGCTGGCTGATCAATATTACTTCCTTTTGGTCCTTGCTCGACACTTGTATGACGCTTTTTATTTAAGGAGTGACGAAGGTCTACTGCTTCCAATCGTTGTTCAGATATGATGAGTGGAGGAGGAGGGATCTTTGGGCGACCATCTCCTCCCTGAACAATAGGATGAGAGAGATTTGGTTGAATGACCTGATGGCGAGGCATTCCAGTAGTCTGGGCGACTAGGTCAGGATGCCTACCAACATTCGTCAGGACATTAGGTACTACCATGGCACTCATTGGGTTATTCCCAGCAGCATGTCCAGCCTGTTGAGTACTCTGTCCAAAAGCTTGATTGAACATGGTCACTATGCAATTCATTTGCTCACCAAGATTCCGTATGGTATGCTCCATAGTAGTCAATCGACTCGTCTTGCCTTTCTTTGGTCTCCTAGGTAGAAGTCGGGGTTGCTTGGGATTAAGGGCCATCCCAGAGGATATTACTAAAGCTCTCCCTGAGTCAACTACCCTTCGGCATTGGGGAGGTGCTTCTACCTCAATTTCTTCGTCAACCTCTAGGGAGGTTGAGTGTTGGGATTCATGACTCATGGTGTGTTTGAGTACATTTGGATGGGAGCAACAACTAAAGAGGCTTGAATTGTCGTCCCCACAGACGGCGCCAACTGTTGATGCACGGTTTCCGGACGACCGGGGAGCGGGTCAGAGCTCGTGTCAGAGTTCGGGTCGTACGTCGGGTCCAGTCCTGCGAACACAGAAAAACAGTCAGGGGCGCCGGCGGTGACCCTCCGACGCTCAAGTCAGTTTCCGGCACTCCGGAATTTTCTGGGAGAATTTCCTAGAGAGAGAAGCTCTCAAAAGTGAAGGAAATCTAGAGAGAGAGCGAGTTCAGAAAAGTGTGCATACCTTGAGTAATATTTCGGAGGGTTTATATAAGAGTCAAGATGGGTCATTGTGGGACCCAGATAGTAGGCCCAGATAATGGGCTTCAGTAATGGGCTTACTGAATTTACAAATAACTACGCCCAGATAATGGGCTTCAGTAATGGGCTTACTGAATTAGAAATAACTAGGCCCAGATAATGGGCTTCAGTAATGGGCTTACTGAATTAGAAATAACTAGGCCCAGTTAATGGGCTTCAGTAATGGGCTTACTGAATTAGAAATAACTAGGCACAGATAATGGGCTACAGTAATGGGCTTACTGTATTAGAAATAATTAGGCCTAATTTTGTTATGGTCATAACACTGTTCAAAATAAAAATATCCCTAAGGACCAACTTTCTGCTCTCATTGTTGATGATGGTCCTATCATTCACAAGATTCATTCGACACTTTTGAAGTCAACTTGGACTTAAATCTCAAGTAGCTAAAATGGAAAAAAAGCTTTTGATCTTTACCGTTTTGGGGCTAGTTTCGATATTGTACTTATGCACATGGAAATGCCTGTGATAAACGGAACTCAGGTATCTTTTACTATATTGTTAGATTATTTTAATTGTAATAAAAGTGCTTTGAAATTGATCATTATGTAGCTCTTATTTCTAAAAATTAATTACCAAATTAAGAATTATACTATTGCAATTTGCAAACCAACACTTTGCACTTGAGCAAGGATTAAAAAAATGAAACGAGCAGGAAGTATTGATCAACTCACAAGGAAATAAAAAATTTGATATAAGGCCACAAAGGAGCTGAGAGCCATTGGAGTGAAAAGCAAAATTACGAGTGTGACCTCTCGTTGCACCGAGTCTGAGAAGGAAGAGTTCATGCTGGCTGGCATGGATCTTTTCTATGCGAAGCCATTGACAATTGTGAATGTTGCTCCTCTCCCGAAGGAGCTCAAGAACTAATCATCCAAACCTAGCAAGCCATGTGATTCATGAGTCGAACTTCAAGCCTCGATTTAATTTCTTGATCTAATCGCTCCATGGTTTTTTAACTATAAATAATCAAAAGATGAATAAAGCGTCTTCGTCTCTCTTAATTATGAAAAGCTAGCTTGCATGCATGGATGCAAGGTTGTGTTTGGTCATGTGTTAAAGAGTCTTGGAGTTTTATGTTTCGTGATAAGAGTCTGAGGTCAAGTGTGACAGTCGTGTGTTCGTCTGAGAGCTGGTCATTGGGAGTTCGTGTTTGAGGAATGAACTTTTTCCCTTTTATCTATCTTAATTGTAATGAAGAATGAAGTTATATGTCTACTTAAATTGTGAGAGCTGACTTAATATTCTGTCTTTTGTTTGTTTGTTTACGTCATAGTTAATGAGTGTTGTTCTTCTATCGATTATTTTCCATATTTCCTGAAAGTTCTTATGTCTAGTTGTGAATTGTGAATTTGTGATCTATCAATTAAGCATAATATACATATATAAGTGGTGCTTTCAAGACAATGTATATATGTTCTAACAACTATAAAACACTTATTAGCTTTATGTTAAAAAGAATTTCTCTGCTTATAACTTTTTTTTGAAGGTTTATTCAAAATGAATTCATCATTATTCTCAAACATACTTAAAAGTAGACAATTCAAAAATTTTATAATCATATATTACATGTGATCTCTCAAAACATAACAAGAAGACTTTTCCAATCACTTTGTATCGCTCTTATATGAACGTTACAAATTATATTGTTGTTTCATCGAGATATTTCATTATCTTATCATGACTAATTCTTTGTATACCTGTTATGAAAACATAATAGTACTATTAATAAGAAATCCAAAATATACCATGGATAGATAGTTATCTCTTAATTTTTGTATAAACGATAAAGTGTCTAATATTATTGACGTACTGTAACAGTTCTCCCCTTTTGAAACAGTGCACTTGGTCACAGCACAGGGCCTACAAGCATAAAAGAAAGTCACGAGGAGATTCGGCGTGTTGCTAGTGAAAATCCTAATCCAATGCCCAAGTTAACATATTGATGGCTAGAAATCTAAAGAGAGAAACTTTCGCTATTAGTACTTCCTTGGGTACATGTGCCATTCATTCCTGTTAGATGAAAAATTAGGACAACTAATAAAATTAATCTCTCAAGCTACATTATCAAAAGATATAAATCCTTTTATGTTTAAATTAGGATCAATGTGTCTTTTATCCTATACGATGGTTTGACTTCTTAAATGATAATTCATTTATTTTTAATCTGATCGATTGAGGCTTTGTCATTACTTCTAGTATTAAGAATTTTGGTTGACCAAGTATTCCTATAATAAATGCTCCCCTTGAACAAAGAAAAAAGCAAATATCAATTTCACCACAAGAGGTATTGCATAGTGCAAATCCTAAAGTCAACACCATCAATGTCAAAAGAGTATTTAATTGGAGTTTCAGACTATTTATTAAATCTCCGTAAGTTTAATGATTGCACTACAAGTCTCATAAAAATTAATAAAATAATAGAAGCTTTAGATTCTATGTGGAAGCTTCTCTCCAAGTCTTTGCAAGGAAATTATTCTTTGTCTAAGTATTCTCACCATCTCCCTTATAAGCTTTAAGGGTGTCTCCTAAAGGAACTTTTTATTCTCCAAATGACTTCACTACAAGAATTTGGATTTTTTACAACACTATTTTATAACGTTTTCCATACAAATGTTATAAATGATCAATCAACCAACACTCTCACCCTTATCTATAGTGTGCACGTTATCTATATATAAAAAAGTAATGTTTCTCATATAAACTATTTATATAAATTCACACGTACAAACTTACGTGGCGACCCGTAAAAAATAAAAAGTTTTAACGCATTTAATGAAAACTCACTGTGAAGTTGTTTACCAAATACAACATCAAACGCTGTGTTTTGGAAGAACTGTGTTTTTTTTTTTTTTAATTTTCTTCGCCTCCTTGTCACTCGAAATTCTTCGCCCGCTCAATCTCTTCACTCTCAATCCCTTTCACTTTGAAATCAGTGTCACTTCTAAATCTCTTTCACTCTAAACCTTCTAATGGCTATTCCGATTAAGGATTAGGGTTTCGGCCATGCAAGTGATTTGAGTAGCTATTCCCATTAGGGATTAGGCTGGGAACAGTTCGCGAAGAGGACAGGCGATGTGTTGTGGACTCAAGCAAGGTAAGATGATTTTGGCACTCTATTCTCTTTTGATGCGTTGTGATGTGATGTGTTGTGCGGTGCTTTATTCTATTGTGTTCTCTTCTAATAAACTCATGACCTGGTTTTCTTCGAACTGTACAAAGCCCAGTTCTTGGATTTGGATGGCTCATGGCATAAAGAATGATTATGCTTGTGATTTTTTCTCCATTCGAAGAGGAGAAAGTAGAAGTTGTTTGATCTTCCATTCTTGAGGCTTGCGAAGGTACTTCCTCATGAACGATTCACACTTTACCCTTTTTAATTACTTTCATTTTCTTTAATTATAGTTATAGTTGTTGTTTGACTATTTAGATTTATCAGGTGTACAAATGTAATAATCCAATGCTTATCATTAAACCTTGTCTGAATTGTTGATGGTCTGTTTTCTTATTTTTGATAATAGGTGTTCGATAAAATTTCTCTACAGATTAAGTGTTCTCTACTTCACTTAGTATTAAGCTCTATATCTAATCTACTCTAGCTTCTCCTTCTTATGGAAAAAAAGGTTGCTTATTTAAATTTTTAGTGATAATGTCTATACTGATGCTTCCTTTAGGACGAGTGAAAGTTAGGCTTTTGATTAGCGGAAGAGCTATTGACCCATGGAAGAATTTGGATGGATGCCTTAGGTTATGTTGAAGCAATTTTGAATAGCTTGGAAGCTAGTCACGGTGTCAGTCATGAAATCATAGTAAGGTTGAAACGTTTGCAACTTCTTCTTTACAGTTAGATACTGATTAAAAGCTTTAATACCTTTAATGATTGATTAAGCACGCAGTTTTTCTTTCGTATGTGAGAAAGCAGAGGATGAAAAGCTAAATATTCAATTTTATAGTTCTGTCATGTTGAAGATATAAGCCTAGTCTAGCTCTAACATATATTGATATATTTAAACTTAAGTAATAAAAATGATTGTAGTTAACAAACTTTAGTATAAAAAATATGGATCTCAATGATGAAGTTGGGCTTCTTATAACCTCTAAACCCCACCCATTGTATTTATGTTTTCAATTATATTTAAATAAAATTTTCTATCCTTTATCCTTGTTTTAAATAAAATGATGAGGTTTATGTTTTAAATTATATTTAAATAAAATTTTCTATTGGTTATCCTTGTATTGGGTTAGCTTAATGTAGGATTATTTTAATTTTTGGAATTATAGTTTAGATGAGACTAGACAGACTTTAGAGTTTAGTTTTAGCCTTTGGTGAATTGTGATAGTTTATTATTGTTTATGATTTGCTATACATTGCAGTCTCTAAAGGGTGTGGTGCTTTGAAGCTTCATTTATCCTTGGAAGTGCTAGTCAAGAAGTACTGACTTTAGGTTATATCTCCTTAACTATAGAAGGCATGAACAATTAACTTTAATGATATTTTCTGGAGATATTTTCCTTATTCCATTAACCTTGATTATTAGATGAAATTTCATGTTGAAGAGCAGAGTAATAAGTAATTGATAACTCTATATATCTCTTTCATTCTTTCTTTCTTTCTTCTTAGATTTTTCTTTATTACATTTTCTGACAATAGAAATTTGATTTCCAAATTTTCCAACTCCTCCTTGTTTATTTTTCTCACTTGCTTTGCTAAACGGCTTTAGTTTTACGAGTCTTCCTTCTGATCGATGAATACTTGATATTCGAAAGTTGCATGAGTCTATAATATGATCATCATGCTATATTGCTTTTATCTATAATCATTTTCCAGCCTTGAGCACGTCATACAATTATTACTTAATGATGACAATAAAAATGCAGTACCTGTGACTTGCTCTTCCTTTGACACGCCTAATATCAGCAGCTTTATTATCTCTCATACAGGTAAAATATGACCAATTTTTCTATAGTTTATAATTTCACTTCTATAAATATGGAGGAGAATTATACTGCAATTTTCATTTAGGCTTTCTTATTGTCTACCCTAGAAAATAAGCTTTCTAACAAGTGAAGGTAAATTAATTAATTTTAATAATTGAGTTGATTAGATTTATTTCATGCTTTGCATGCCTAAAGCACGCCATAATATCCTTGTATAGATGGTCAAGAGTCAAACTACAAAAGCCTTCCATAAATGCAGCAATAGTAGAGTTATTCTCCACCGGGCTCTGGTGGGAAGGTTGTTTCCAAAATTCTTGATATGGGAAAATTTTCAAATTACACCATTTATCTAGTTTTTGTCTCTATAGAAAATAGAGTGCAATTGCCTCAAATAGATTATGGTTTTGGGCACATAATCTCCTTTCTTCAATATATATCTTTTGAAGTGCCTTATCAAAAATAATGAAGTTTGGGGTTGCCAAACTCAAAGAGTAAGAGTATGGCTCTCAATCCTTATTGTAGTTTTTCATGCATAAGTCTTTTAGGGTTAGTACCATATCCAGTTAATTTGTTCTAAGATGCTACTTGGACAGGAATATACTGCATGATATCTTATAAGGAATTTATCGGCTATTGATCGTAGTGTAATCATTTACTTTTTTAATAGTTGAAACTGTATATTTTGTCAACATTTATTCCATTTTTTGTTAGATGTTGCTGGTTGTAGGTCATGTTGATGAATTTATTATCTACTGATTGTAATGTAATCATTTACTTCTTTAATAGTTGAAACTGTAGATTTTGTCAACATTTATTCCCTTTTATGTTAGTTATTGCTGGTTGGATGTCATGTTGATTAGGCCCTGAAGGAGCTCGAAAAGTTTTGCATTAATTTAGAGACAACACTTCCTGTTATGTATACTTCCTCTCTAAAAGTTTTACATTCTCCCGTTACCAAGAAGAGGAAAGGAAACTGAAAAATTAAATAAGATTTTTGATGGTTTTCTTTATAGTGAATCAGTCTCTTTTATTTAATTTTTTAGATCAGTTTGAAAGACTAAATGTCATCCACCAACGTTGCTATTTCTTCTACAATGATTTATTATTCTAAATTGAGCTAAATATCTTGTACTTGAATTGTTTTTATTCTATTAATTTGCTTACTAATATAATTTAACTATATGCTGTCAAGCAATTGGATGGTTCTCTTGTTTGGAAGAAAAACATGTTAGAGCTAGGCCTCAGAAATGTGACATATTTGATTCTTAATGGTAATCAAACAGTGTCAAGATCTACTCTAATCAAACAGTGTCTTAATGTTAATGTAACATATGAGCTCATTGTTGGAATCTATAGTTTTGTTGTTGTTGTTGCTCTTAAATGGTCAACTGGGGAGCTTGTGTGGGACCCTCCTTGATAACAATTTTGTAGGTGTTATCACCATTATAGGCATTCATTACAAGAGGTTAGTCTTTTGACTCTTTACTACTTTTACGTTTTCTCCCATTTGCGTAAATTAATTAAATCTAGCAGTGTGATTCCTATCATGCATGGTATGTCATTCATGTTCAGATAATTAGAAAGGTTAACTTAATCTGAAGATATTGTTTATTCTATTAACTAGGAAAGAATATAATTTAACTACAATTGTATTTATGTTGTTTTGATAGTAGACTGATGTCTTCTAAACAACTTTTCTATATTTCTACTGTGAAGTGTTTGGCTACTCATAGTGATTGATAATAGGGGTGTTCACGGATCAGGTCGGGTCGGGTTTTTTCATACCCGATCACAAACCCGATACTATTTAAACCCGATTATTTTAACACGATCTGGGTTACTATTCAATACCGACCCGACAAAAACCCGATCAACCCGATCTGGTCGGATCGGGTTTAATTTAATTAGGCCAAATATTCAAACCCGATTTGCAACCCGACACTGTTCAAACCCGATTATTTTAACCCGATTCGGATCACTATTTAATACCGACCCGAAAAAAACCCGACCAACCCGATCAGGTCGGGTCGGGTTGGATCGGGTCGAGGATTTTTGAATACCCCTAATTGATAATATTGCTTGGCTTGTAAAATCCAGCTGTAGATTAATATTATTCTTTATTTGATGAACTAGTGTAGAGAAGAAACAACTAAAACAGTATTATCCTATCAGTTTTTTTTCATAAGTAGTCAGTGTGATATGTAGGAGCTAACATAAGACTACATCTCCACCATTACCATCAAATCACTTCCTTGTGGGCTATAATCTTATTTATTATTTATACGCTTGTGTTGTATGGCTATATTTTTACATTTTATTTTAATAAAATCTTATCTGACCCATATCCCCTAATAAGCATTATTGACTTTTTCAACAATAAGCAAAATCCAACAATAAGCAAAAATTGTTTTCTTACAATATAGTTTATCTCTATTTACAACACATGGAAAGTTGTAATGTGACTAATTCAAGTTTCTTGTTGGATTGTCAGAGATGCAAAAGACTAATAATGGCAGATGCAGTTCAAATAATTTTGAGAATGCTCAATATAAATCGTTGGATTGGATGGGAACTGACTCTATAGTGAGAGAGAGACAATTTTATTAGCAGATCCACATTCAAAGATACATCATATGTTTCTTGGACCAGAATGTTGAAAAATTTGGGTGATAATGGCATAAGTGGAGAATTCACCTTTATATCGTCCTATGTATGAATTTTACGTCCTTAATGATCTAGTAGGAAGCACTGTTGCTTGGCCAAAGAACCATGTTATGTTAGAATAGTTGGTTATTAGTTACTAGTGAACCATTACGTAGTCAAAGGATCATGTCATTGGTGCTTAGTTACTAGTGATTTAGAAGATGTTAATGGTATTTTGATGTTAAACTGTGTTGAGATGATATATTTGATGTGCACTTGATATTAAACCAAGTTTATTATTACATATAAGATGTTTGAAAAGTACTTTTCAAACAACAAAACTGGCCTTTTATGTTGGTCAAAAAATTACATATATTTATATATATGTCGGTTTTCGCGCGACATAAATGGACCTATCACATATTCCTATACGTGTCACTTGGTCAAACCGACACAAATATATGTGTCATTCAGAAACAGACACGTATAGATCAAATATTTGTCAATACGTCTCAGTTTGTACGAAATATATGTCTGCTAATAAGTGACACAAATATCATGTCAGTCCCCAAACGACACATAGATCATTAATATGTGTCACTTATGAGTTGACACCTATATAATGTCATTCACTGAGTGACACAAGCAAGACATTTATGTCATTTGACATAAAACTTATATGTGTAGTTTGTTGGCCGACATTCTTATACAGACTTTTATGTGTCGTTTTTTGGCTGACATGTAACTTTGTACATATTTATTACATGTCGGCCTGTATTTAGAATTCAAGCCGACACGTATTATATATTTTTTATTTTTAGAAACCTGGTTTTATATGTGTATATATATACAAGAACACCTAGATAGCAAAAACAATGTATCCAAATAATAAATATTTATAACTTACCCATTTGAGTTAAAATTTTATGAAAGTAATGCAATAGGATTAAGGCTAGATTAAAGAAAAGGCAAGAGTTTATTGCCCAACTCTTGGGGTTAACTGCATGCAATGTATAACCAAATCAATTAGAAGACATTAACAAATAACAATTGTCTTTTATCATCACCTATAATCAGCTTTTGGGTATAAGTATATCATGAAGTGAAAAGCAAAATACATGGTATTCCACATCCTAAAGAACATAATTAACCTGAAAATTCTTGAAAGCTCCAACAAGACAGAGAGTAGGTGTCTCTAGATCAACCACTGGCATGGCCCGCAAAGTTTGTAAACCATAAAACAAATTAATAAACAAAATTGTCAAATATGACTAGTTGTAACATGCATGATCAATTTATATCTTTGTTTACAGTGAAACTACATAACCTTAAAATAAAAAAAGGCAACATCAGCAAAGCTTATAAAGTGTTGGAAGATAACAATTAAGAAACAAAATAGAAGTAACTGGAGTAATTTACAATAATAGAATCACACATGGAGAACCAATGTGTTGCATAGATTTAGCTTCTAAAAGTATTTGCATACCATGGTGTCACATGCTGCAAGAAAAGCATTAAAAGGATGAGGATATGGACATCCGGAAATTTGATCCAGTAAAGCCTTAGTCAAGTCCAGTTCCAAATATTTGCTGCATTTAACTGAGAGTGTTGCAAGAGTTGAATCTAGTGGCTTCAAATTCTTATGCTGCATTATTTTTAACTGCAGAAAGATGAGCAAAAAGTTCAATATAATTTTCATGGGAAAAAATGGAGCAAAAATGGGCAAAATTATCAGTATAAGGGGAAAAAGTTCTGATCATAACCAGCACATGCCCTTAATCAGCATAACTCACCACTTCCATGCAATTGCTGAGACCTCTCTTAGAAACAAAAGCTCTGATAAAGCAATCATATGTATGGTTTGATGGTTGCAACCCAAGATTTTGCATCTAGATAGAAAAAATTCGCTCAGTTCAGTATATAATGCATTGCTGATTAGAATAAAGTCATTCAATATATTAAAAATAGAAGGAGTATACCAAAATGAGTAGTAGAAACATGAGTACGAGATCCAGTTTGAGTGAATGCAGTCTCCCTATCATGTGAGACACATATGCAATGTATAAAGTTTTCAAAAATTTCCATCAAAGTTACTGAAGGCTGTAAAATATATTTGTCAATGGAATAATAGAGTTTCAAGCCATGTTTAATTCAATGAAATTTTAGTCATCAAAGAAGAATCCCAAATGAATCAAAAAATCCTTTTTTATTTTGTTCTTCAATCAGTTCTAGTATCATATGATTATAGCACATAACTATATAAGCTTAAAAGAAGGGCGGGGTAAAAAAAGACCTCCTACCTATAGCATTAATTACTCTGCTAGTCTACTATTCTGAGATTGTGCACATGCGTGCATTACATCACTGAAAGACCATCTCAAGACCTTCATAACAGGCATCATTTTAAACTTATTCATCATACCTATTTTAGCATTCAAAGCTTCTTTTATTCCCATGTTAAAAAAATCAGATTGCTCAACGTTTTTGGCATATGTGTCCATTTTGAAGGCAATAGCATTTCCAAGCTCCTCCAACTCAACTTTCTGTGAGCTTAATTTTCCATTTGAAGGCATAGGAATGTCCAATCTTGAAGAATACAGCTTTCTTTCATAAGTCCTACTAATATAAAGCCTACCCGTCATCGCTAAAGCTACCATAAGTTGCAATCTTGAAGCAATGAGTTTCTTAATCCTGCTATTTGAGCAGATCGTAAGCGTCTAACAAGAGCAGCAACAAGGTCCATGATATGTTGTGCCATTTGTGATGGAAGATGCAAAATGAGTTGCAATATATAGGTCCCAACAAATAGTGATCCAGAGCTTTCCAGGTCAAGATCAAGAAGCCTGCATTCAGATTGTTCAAAATTCAGCATCCAGAAATCAGAATATAAAGCATGTCAAATGGGCTAGAAAGAAGCAATTACTATATTTTTCCTTGTCATTTATTATTATGTATTCATGAATAACAAAATGACTCATACGATATAATTTTCAATTTCATAGACTAGGCAAATGTGGAATAATAAGCTAGAGACGAGTACTAATAGCAACTTATGTTTCATTTTACAAAGCATTCTTACCTTTTTCCATCCCTCAACATGGCAGTCTTCCACCATTATGGTTTCAAAAAAATTCTCATCTGTATCTGTAGGAATACTATTATTTTATTATTACTTACAAGCTTAAGCTTTTGGGAATAGTGGTAACTCAATCTGATATCAAAGCTCAAGATCATTTGTTTGAAAGCCCCGACCCCAAAATAAATAAATAAATAATCCTAATACATATATAAAATATATATATATATATATATATATATATATATATATATATATTATAAAAGGGGCCTTACCTACAAATTTAAAATTTTATATTAGTAACAACCAATCATAATCTTAAGTCCATTATGGTTTAGAGAAAATTTTCAGATGCATCCTGCATTAAAATATGATTTTGCAATGCTACAACATAAATCTTTCACAACCAACAATAAACAGAGATATGACGAGCAGACATAAGAAGGAGCTCATCCTAGAGAGCACCCGTATTTTATGATCAAACTAAAGAGGAATGACAAGGTTTCAAAGTTTATAAAACAGAGTCGACTGAAAAATGAAAAAAAAGACACCCAACCTTGAAGCATCATCAAGCAAACTTCTCATTGTAAATCCAGAGTCACCACCCCAGGCAAGCACCTCTTGTTTCGCTCCAGATATAAACAATGCCAAACATTCCGTAGCATTCTAGTGAATTTTATGGCAACACAAAGCCATTTTCATACTACTTAATACAACTAGTAGAAAGAAGTATAGAAGTATTGATCCATTTGTTACAAATTCTTACCTGCATTTCACTATAATCTTCACTTTGAATGATTATCCGAATAACAACATCAAAACAAACATCATATGCTGCTTTCACTACATAAATAGGAGCGTTCTATAAAATGCTATCACAGATTGCATAATTAGCAAAACATGCCACACAATCATGATGATTTTTTGGAGTTGAAAACTGAAGAACCGATTGCTAAAATAAAACGTCTAACAATTATCACGTAGCGTACTACTTGCCTTTAATAGCATTGTCACTAGATCTAATAATCCAGCTACTAATCCCTTAGGTTGCTGTTAAGGCTAAGGATGCCATTAAGATGCATTAGGAACATATAACTAAAAGTACAATTTTGCAATCATAAGAAAACCACTCCAATAATTCTTAGTAGCCATACGTTATTTAAGATTGGTCTAGCATACGGTAAAATTCAGGAAGCAAGCTGATGAATACAACCCGGAGAACACTTTATTGCCTGGGAAATTTTCAAATTAAAAAAAAAAGGAATATTTTATATGTATATACAAAACTGAAAAATAGAACATGTTTAAATTGATAGTGGAGAAATTACTACTACGAAAGTAAACTTAATATCTCATCAACAACCTTGAAAGATAAACACAATGTGTGTGTGTGTACACAACACACAACCTAAGCTTGAACCAAAAAGCCACTTGCATTTTAAGTGTCTCAACAAGAATGCTCCTGTTTTAAGGAGCAAAAAAGGATAGTTTAGCTATCACAGAGCATTTTCAGAAGGATATAAACTTGAATTATAAAATCAGCTTCATTTCAATTTAAGAGAAATGACTAAATTAATCTTTAAAATACTTCTCCCCACAGACAAATTCAAACTCTTCTCACAAGAACTCAAAAGTCCAAGGAACAAGCCTGAGATTGTTCAAAGGATCTAACAACAGGTGGCAAATAATGTATCAAGACTCGAATTGGTTGCCCCCATGTTATAAGAATAGTGGGCATCAACATATGCATGCCATGTTAACCATCAACAGACAAGTTATTACCTTTAAAATCTCTATTACATCAATACTGATAAAAGGATTCGAAATATGCAAGGCCCACATATTAAGGATTGTGGGAGAGATAACCGACTCCACTGATGCCATCAACAAGCCTGCAATCGGCCAGAACAATTTATTAGATCTAGGTGAACAGCACCAAGTGGTACAGACTTGAAACTTTATCAAAATGACTAATTTGACTGATTTATTTTTACTTAAAAGTGGGCTAAAAAATGAAAAAGATTAAAATAAAAATCTAGACCAACCAGCCTTAATCGCCGCTTATGGTGTCCCAAGTATCAGGTGCAATGTCTCTTCAGATGCCTGAAAAGCAAAATAAAGTATCAAATACCAAAACTGAACTTCAACAACACTAAGGAACATGCTAGCCATACATTACCTGATGAAAAAGATAACTCCAAGGGTAATATGCAACTCCTATTCCAAATAATCATAATTAGTCATAAACCCAAAAGAATAAAGATAACATGGATAGAACAAACTGAAACCAATACTCAAAGCTATGTTTTTTCATTTTCATTTCATCAAACACGTTAAGTGCATAAACACAAAACCAAGTAAAAACACAGCACAATTTTGGAAAATCAAGGGATAACAAAAGCTACAATTGAAAAGCAACACAGTAGCAAATCTCATGTGTATCATACTAGCCATAAATCATGTAAAAGACAAATAACCTACAAAGGATTTTTTTTCGCAGTGAAGATAAACTCGCAAAGATAGTGATTAGATTACCTAAAGGATGGAGATGCACATTGTAACAGCCGTAATTTTTTTAGGGTTATAAAAGTCTTTGTGGGAGTTGGACAAGGATTATAAAAAAAAAAAGAGTTATATTTATATTTAAATTAGAAGTTTTATTCCTTTTAGAATACCTTAACCTCACCTAGTATATAAGTAATATTATAATATTGCAAATAGGGTTTTTAACGTAAAAATTTAGGGGAGGCTTTGGAACTCAGAGATTTCAAGGTAAGATTATATTTCTTTTAGTTTGATTTAATAATCTTTACTAGAATTATTTTTGTTGCCTAGATTTGTGCTAGGATTTCTGCAGAGGATTAATGAATAGCTTAGGATTTTTGAATTTATTAGGATACTTAAAATTCAATTTTCAGTCTGGTTTTTTTATATGTTCTTATAGACATATATATGAACGTGTGAAATTTTATTTCATAAAAAAATATTAATATTTCAATTTATTATGAATTTTTGAACTCTCTGTTGAAAACCTGGAAAATACTGCAATTTCTGGATGTTACGAATTTCAGAATTTTGTTTCATATGCTAGAGGAGTCAGAAATTCCTCAAATTTTATATGCTGCTTCCGCAAGATGATATATACGTTTCTGTAAATTTTCATGATTTTTAACCATGTATAATAATTTTTACGAAATTTTGAATTTGAAACGTTTTAATCTGAAAATTCTGGACAGGATTGACTGGCAGAAAACAAAAATCATTTAAAAATAGTTTCTGAACGTGATTTTCTTTGAAAAATTTTCAGTTGAATACTTTATGTGTCTAGTTCGTCTCTGTAAAATTCTAGGTTAATCAGATTAGGATATAATTTTCTAAAAGTTCTGGAATGACCTCTGTTCTGGGTATCTGACTTAGGCAGAACGGTTTGTTTAGGAATTTTAAGGGAATTTTGTAGAACATTTGAGGTTTTGAGATTATGAATTTATCAAGATGTTTTTTTGGTTATGTCTTAGGACAATCGTTGGACGAGTAGGAGCTAGGATATTTATCTTTTTAGATCGATCAAGGTAAGTAACATCATACATGTATTGTGATTAAAGTATAACGTTTTCTTAATGAATATCTTGATATATTTGAAAATATTTTTATATGATATCATATGGATTATTTTCTATTTTAGAATATAAATTGTGGATTTAGAGTTTTAGCAAAGCTTTTAAATTGATTCTTAAAAACCGTTTTTATGTTAAAGGCAGTTTTTAGTGAAAGGAACATTTGACGAACTTATTATTATCTACGAAGAGTTATTAATATATGTACTTTGAGAATCGTGTTATTTGCAATGGTTTTGTTGAACGTTTTGACTCATTGTCCATAGTATCTGAATACTGTGGTATTAGTGTGCACACAACTTTTAGAACGGGTCACTGGGATTACAGGTGACATACTTTTGGACCAGGTCACCGGGGATACAGGTAACATACTTTTGGACCGGGTCACCGGGGATACAGGTGACATACTTTTGGGCCGGGTCACCGGGATTACAGGTGACATATTTTTGGACCGGGTCACCGGAGATACAGGTGACATACTTTTGGGCTGGGTCACCGGGATTACAGGTAACATATTTCTGGGCCGGGTCACCGGGATTACGGGTGACACTATGTGACATGAGTTGATAAATGTCTTTTGATTTTTAATGATTGTGAATAGCTTCTTTGATCTTAAATGTTACAAATGCTTATAACTCCGTTTTTTATTAAGATATGATGTTTTTTTTTTATAATTGTTTTAAGATACTAATAGTTGTGTATGATTTTACTTATTGAGTTGACGGCTCACCCCTCATCTCTAACATTTTGCAAAGTAGTCTCGAAAGTTAGTGGTTGGACTTGCTGGTTGATGTTGAGACTTAAGTTCAGATTATTTTTTTTTTATTTTACAATTGTGTTTGGAACTTTAGATTGTTAGACTTTGTTTTGATTAGAGAGACATTAAATGTATTATTCGGTTCATTTTTTTCTAATAAGAAGGATTATTGAAGTATTGTTTAGAGATTTATTATTAGTGATTTCCTAGATTTTAGCAATATTTGTGTTCCGATTTTGGGGCGTTACACACATGCAGGAGCGGGAATGGCTGTGAAGTAGCCAATACCAGATGCCAAGTGCAATTTCTAATTTGATGCAACACTTTCAATAAAAAATGAAGTAAATAACAAAATAGGCAGTAACGTGACAGCTAAGCTTATTAAACATACAAAGTAAGATAAAAATATAATAATAAATGCACAGGAGAGATAAAGACAATTAATCAATAAAAACTAAATTAATAGATCACTTTTAACTCACCTTTCACCAATCTCGCTGAGGAATATCCAAACAAGTTTGAAAACAACTTTGTATCTCCTCTGCAATCAAATCAAATAACAAATAAATTAATTTCTAAAACTTAAACTAAATTATACAAATACAAGCACATACCATTATATATAAGATTGTAATAATTTTTATGAAGTGACAATGGAGAGAACAAACTTTGTGATATATTAGACAATTTAAAGACACATAGTAAGCAAGATTTCATGAAAATATAAAAAGCTTCAGTGGCTACGAGAAAGTAGTAACGAATAATAATTAAGTGATGATTAATAAGATTTCATAAAAACTTTCACAAGCAATGTCAATACCAAAGCATGCAATAAAAAGCTAAAGCATTATACAAACTTTATTAAAAAAATTTAATTTGCTAGAAGGACAACTACACATATTAAAATCCAAGAATAAAATAGGCATGTGGTCACCATTATCCTAATAGTATCCGCTTCATAGTGTGTACTTATTAAAAATAGTATGAATAAAGTAATATAAAAAAAGGTCACAAGGTTACTTATTTATTGTATACAAAATATAGGGAAAAATAACAAATTAAGAAAAAAAAAACTCCATCAGGCTTTATAACAAACACTTGGTGACCAACCTCTAATCGTTTACTCTTTGTCTTGCTCCTAATAGAAATAAGTACATGGCTGTCTCCAATTCTAGATAAATAAAACTTTACTAAAAAGATGATTCACTAAGCATAACTACCAAAAAAAAAAATTGCCATTGGTTACATGTAAGGGAATCAAAATGCTATCATATACAATTAATATATTAAAAGCAAAGCAAGTACCAACTAAAAGTTTGATGACATTTATAAATTCATATAAGCAATCTAATGATATAAACAATGGTAGACCAACAATGAAAGTGTTACATGGTTTCCATACCTACAATTTAACATCCATTTAGTTATCTATATGTAAAATAACATCAAAACACTAACTCCAGCATTATAGAAAAACAACAGGCATAGCGAAAAATAGAAAACTGATAAAGTTTGTATACATTTAACCTATCATAGCCATATAACAACATGAAATTTACAGTATCATTAACCCCTCTGCTCTAGCCTTTCTTTTCAGCTTCTTTAATGACTTTGATCCTATCCTCCCAAAAGGAGTTGAAGTCTAAGGTTCAAAATAATAAAGTTCTCTCAGTTTGGCCCTGCCGTCGGTTGAATTTTATCATTTTGATATCTTGCGAATTTCTGAGTTAGAAGTTGAGATTCAGTTAAGGCTATCTAGAGTGAAGAAATATAGATTGAGGATACTTTTCTGTTGTGGTGTGAATGCTAAAAAAGAAAGCCAAGGCGGCGTGAGAAAAAGAGCTAAGATCCACAAGAAAAGTTACATCTATATTCTCCTTTTGTAGTAAGACGCTGAGAGGCAACATAAGGACAATGGATAACCAAGAGATGGCAAAGACTGAATTGTCAAAGTCTTCTTTAGAAGTTCCTTCTTCTTCTAGTTCAGTCACAAACTTTCATTATAAGGCAGAGTACGAGTCAGATACCAAACCCAACTCTCTACGACCCTTTCATCTAGATCCTCTTAACCCTTATAAGTTCTATGATGTCAATGTTCTTATTCCTAAACTAAAAACCCTTGTTCCATTTAGAACCCCTAAACTCAAGTCAGTGTATAAGTCCTCGGAAGTGTCTGTCTAGTCTATTTCCTCTAGTTCGTCAGAAACCTATCTTCCTATTATTTCTGCACCAGATATTCAAAGATATAGTCGTGAAGGCTACTGTGCAATTCATCTGGGAGCAATTCAAATAGGATTGCAACCATTATTCCTTGGTGGTAAAAATGTTACTTGTTTCATTACTGTTTTAGATACTCATTGGTAGTCTTTTGAAAAAGCTTTGATATCAGCTGTTGAGGTAGGTCTTAATCAAGGTCATGTCATCATACAAGTTGAGCCTAACTTTACCCTTGATATTTCTAAGCCTACTTTGCCAAACACTATCAAAGTCATGATCCAGTTACATGGATTAGAAATGAATCCCAATGAGTCAGCCCTTTCAATTCATCATTCCATGACCCATAAAGTCCAAACACATCTCTTTTCCTTGAACCACACAAATATGCCTATTACTAGACTAACTGGTAATGGTATAATCATTCAGCCTCAAACTTTCAAGCAAAATCAGCTCATTTTTCCTCCCAAATGGATTAATGAGTATGAGTCGAGTAACAAGCCTCAAACTGTCCATGACAAACCAAAAATAGAAAAGCTGTCTGCTGGCAGAACATCAGTTTCTTTTCCAAGAGAATCAGTTCCGATCTATCCTTGTGAAAAGTGTCAGCTGGAAGGCAAGAATCCTAGATCTTGCACTCATATGCCTAGAACTCATTTCCTTCCTAGATCTCATTCAGTGAGATACGGCGGATCAATCAATATGTTCAAATTTCCAGAAAATGATTTCGTCTCTAATGCCTCTGGAAATTATGTTACTGGAAGCTGGGTTGCTCAGAAGCTTGATCCAACAGAATTCGGTTCAATTGAAAAGGCAGTCAACTGGCACAACACTAATGCTTTACAACAAAAAAAAGCATTAGAAGCTATTGTTGAACAGCAGGAGCAGATAAAGCAAGAACTTCATGAGATACGCAGGAGACTGAAGAAAGTTCATAAGCTTACAATCAAACAACTTTCACATGCTGAAAAGCCTCATCCAATCAACATGATTGTTAGCACTGGAGTTGATAGTGACTATTTTCTTAATCAAGTTCGTGAAGAGCAGCGGAGATACTTTGAGCAAAAGAAGAAAAAGAAGATTTCTTAGAAGAAAGATAAGCCAAGAAAGAATTCTGATATTTGGGAAGAGAGTCATACAAGCAACAGTGTCAAAGGCTTTTGGAGAAATTATGATATGCCACATGTGCAGCCTTGGCCTATTCATGCCTCTGGTTGGGATGAAGATCAATCTGGTTATACATCAGATGGATCAAACAATTCCCCAGATTCTTCTACTTCCTCAATTGCTGAACCAGTTATGATGGAGCAGCCTCATATCCCTACAAATCTAACTTAAGTCGATACTACTAGAAGATTCAAGCAGAGAACTCCTCAGTTCAAACCAGATATGAGCAGAAGAGAAACATCAGGAGTTTCTTCTTCAGCAAATGTTGGTGAAAACCAAAATCAAGAAAATCAAGAAGAGCTCGATGTTCAAATTCAGGTGCCTAATGCTCCAAATGTTAAAACTCTTTGGAATATTGATGGTCTAAAACCAGAAGAGAGACCAGCATATTTCGAAAAGATGCTAGCTTGGGCAGAAGGAGAAATTCAACGTGCTCAACATCCTAGCAAAAGAGCAGTCACTCTTCGACTTGTCTTAGGATTTCTTGGATCCTTGAGAAGATGGTGGGCAGATACATTTACTCTGGCAAAAAAGGAGTATATCCTTAGTCGTGATCAGCCGTATAACGAATTAATCAGATATATGGTTGCTCATTTCTTTGGTACCAGAGAACGAGAAAGTGAAATTTCTGAAAAAGGAGTATCTTCAAAACAAGTGTTATGATGTTCAAATGCTTGAGCAATATTTTCTTAAACAGGAGTCTCTCTACTTCAAATTTAACAAGCAGACGGATACAATCAAAAGTACTTTTGTTCTTAATATGCCAGGCCCTGTAGCAGAGATGCTTGAAGCAAAATTGAAAGCAGATGGGATAACTGATCTTGCACCCTACAGCCTAGCAAGCCTTTATCAGTTAGCAACAGAAGTGATTCAAACTCATTGTCGCAATCAGGATCTCAAAAAGCACATGAAGCAGATTGAGAAAACTTCTCTTGCAAAATACTGTAACAAAAAGCCGCAAGAATTTGGATGTTCTCATCTATCACCTTGCAAGTGCAAAAAAGAGAATAATTCTAAGAAGAAATTTGCCAAGTCCTAGAAGCAGAGCATAAAGACCAAGTATCGTTTTATCAAAAAGTGAAAGTTTCCAAAGCAAACAGGCAAATGTTTTATTTGTGGAAAGAAGGGACATTTTGCCAGGCAATGCAAGAAGAAAAAGAAAGCTCCAATCATACTTCTTCAACTTATCAATGAGCTGGAATTTTCAGATGATTGGTATTACTGGTCAGATGATCTAGATGATGCTTTGTTCTCAATTGAAGTCCAATCAGATGATTCAGAAGTTGAAACTAGCAGTGCATCTGAAGTCATCATGAACATTCCTCGTAAGGTGCCTATTGATCTTACTATGCAGTCCGGTCCAATTTTTCGTCCATATGTTAAAGTGGTAATTCAAATTTCTAATCAAGAACAAGTTGCTCTCTCTGCACTCATTGATACAGGAGCAGTTTCCTCTATCATTCATAGCAGCTGTCTTCCAAAGTCTCTATTCATTCCTACAGCAGTTCATTTTTCGGCCGTAAGTGAAGATTTGTTTCAAAGTAGCAAATGCACTAGAGCTATTAATCTATTTCCATTTCATAAAAGGCATAGCTTTTTTGCATTTGATCAGTCAGGCGAAGATCTATTACTTGGGATGGATTTCCTAAGTATTCTCTCTCCATTCACTTTTCATCCTGAAGGATTTGCATTCACTATGCTTGATCCTATCACTCAGAACTCTCGTTCTTGTCTTTTACCGTGGATAGAGAAATTCTCCATCTCCAGGAGGGGTGAAAATGTCAAATCTCTTTCTCCAAAGTTTGAAACAGAGCACAAAGAACTTCTAGAATGCTGTGGAGATGTTCCAAACAAGTTTTGGTTAAGAGAACAATACTTTGTTTCTCTCCCTTACAAAGATAATTGGGAGATGCCTCATTAAACAACTTCTCATTCAGGATTACCACATGATAAAGATCTTTGCAGAGAAGAAATCTCTGAACTACTCAAAATAGATCTCATCAGACCTTCAAAATCTGAATGGCAAGTCAAGCTTTCTGTGTCAACAATCGAGCAGAACGTGTTCGTAGAAAGAAAAGACTCTGTATTGATTACAAAAAACTCAATGACTGTTTGCGTGATATTCGATATCCTGTTCCAAGAAAGATTTGTCTCTTAAAGAGGATGGCTAAGTCAAAGATCTATTCGAAGTTCGATATGAAGTCAAGATTTTGGCAAGTGGGAGTCAGAAAAGAAGATCGCTACAAAACAGCTTTTATAGTGCCACATGGTCATTATGAGTGGAATGTGATGCCTTTTGGTCTCAAGAATGTACCTTCAGAATATAAGCACAGAATGGATGCCGTGTACAAAGACATAATTAAATTTTGTCTTGTGTACATTGATGATGTCCTTATCTTCAGCAATAATGAAGAAGATCATGTCAAGCATCTTAAACAGTTCAAGAGCTTAACTTTTGAACATGGCTTGGTCTTATCTGAAAAGAAGATGTTCATTGGAATCCCGGAAGTAGATTTTCTTGGATTACGTATCAAAGATGGCTACACTACGCCAATGCCATATATTGCTGAAAAGATATTCTTGTTCCCTGACAAGTTGATAAGCAGAAAGATGATTCAACAATTCTTGGGAATCGTCAATTATGCAGGAGATTATATAAAGAATTTGTCCAGATACACAAGCAAAATCTCAAGGCATATAAAGAAGAAAGCAGCAGCATGGTCAGACGAAGCAACTCAAGCTGTGATTGATTTGAAAGAAAAATGCAGGTCTCTTCCTCCTTTAAAGATTCCTGACAAGGGACAACTCATCCTTTAGACAGACCCAAGTGACAAATTTTGGGGAGCAGTGCTACTCGAGCAAGAAGGAAGCTACAGAAGAATTTGTGCATATAAATCCGCGCAGTTCTCAGACTCTCAACACTATCCTTTATCCAAGAAAGAAGTGTTAGCAGTCATCAACGCTATCAAGAAATTTCAATTCTATCTCTCTCTTGAAGAATTTGTAGTAGAAACAGACTACAAATATTTCGAAAGATTGCTTAGAAGAAGAGAAAGCGAGATTCTAGATCCTCAGCTCGCTAGATAGTCAGAGTCTCTTTCGAGATTCAAGTTCACTGTTCGCTACATCAAAGGTGAATCAAACGTGTTAGCAGATTTTCTGTCCAGACCAATTCCTAGACCAATTCAAGTGATCACAATGGCTTCTAGTTCTTCTAAGCCATACATGCTGGGTCAGGATGCTTTTGAAAGAAGGCAGGAAGGTCTCAAAAAGAGAAACCTTCCTCAAACTTTAGAAGATTACAAAGGCAAGACAATTGTGGAAACAAAAGAATATTCTTATGATCTTCCACTATTATGTTCTCTATTTCCTCCAGAAATCAAAGCAGATATTGAAGATCGAGTGTTTTATGCACGTGACTATCCAAAAACATCGGACAAAACTTTTGCAAGAACGTGGGATCTTTTGTATCAATGCATGATGAGTCCTAGCACAGAAGAAAGAAAGTTTCAATTACTTTCTCCTACACCAAATCCAGATCAAATTTTTGAGACGGTCTACCAAATCTATCCAAATTTTCATATGGTCCATGATGAAGACACTAATTGGGGTCATTCCGTCATACCTCAAGCTTCTTCTCTAGGTTACTATTCCTATTGGTTATTGTTCAATCTATATCCAATAGCGATGGTATTTGATCCTATAATAATTCACTGAAGCTGAAGGTACAGTCCAAATCGATGGTTTGATCGAATGTTCTCTTCAATATTTGAAGATCTCTTGATGCTTACGCTCAAATGTGGATTTCAAATTGTCCACAAGATGATAGTAATTTTTCAGTTAAGAGACATATGGGGAAGAACAAAAGAACCATTTATTGAGCCAATTATCCATAATCATGTGAGTGATGATATCCAGACGTGTTGAGAAGGATGTCTGCATGCAAGAAAAAGATTAGTAGAAGTCTATCAAATGCCATTACTGTACTGTACTCACAGTCCTGTTTCAGACAATGTCCTCAACTCACCAGATCTCTTTTACAAAGAGAGGATAAAAAATCTGCAGCTCTTAAATGACAATTCAGATGATGATTCCATTCAGGAATATCGGCATGATTACCATGAATGGCTTCACAAGCAAGGAAGAGCTAATGAGATTCAAAATTCGTCGCCACCATGGGAAGATCTTGAAGAAGAATGGGAAGACTGGCCACAACCACAAATGCCTAATGAACCAGTTGATCCACAAGTTCCACCAATCAATCAGGTTCCATGGCAGGATGATTTCTTCTTCGATACAGATGAAGACTGAAGCGGAAGCAAAGTGGACCCATCAGCGGAAGCAATGGTGAATAGACATGATGTGACTTGATGTGACGTAAAGTAATAAAGCATGAGATGAGTCATGCTAGTGTAATAATGTAATGTTGTCTTTATGTGTAAGTCATGTAGTGAGATGTCCAGTGTAATGATGTTAGTGATAAGGTGTAAGTTGTAAAGTAGTGTGATGTGACTTAAAGTATGTAATAACGTGTAAAGGAGATTCCTTAGAGATAAGGAAGCATCCTAGCATAGTATCCTGGCTTTGCCTATATAAAGGATACCATGGCTTTGTATTAGGGACACGGAATACTAGCCGAGTCTCTCGTGAGTCTATCCTTTGTGTAAACCTTATCTATAGTAATGGTATCAAAGCTTGTACTCTGAGCTTCTTAGTTTTTATGGTGTATATATATATATATATATATATATATATATATATATATATATGTATGTATATATATATGTATGTGTGTATGTATATATATATATATATATCCAGTTTCAGACCTACAAGAAGACCAATCAACACTTGCAAAAAACATTAGAAATCTAGTAAAAGACCCTTCAAACAAAAAAGTACAACAATGCTTTTCACCAAAAAGAAAATAAAAGCTCATTGCCCCTTCACTTAGAGTATTATAGAAATCTGAAAAAGAAAAAATATTTCAAGAACATAAACAATCTTCTCTATCAATCAACTTTTAGCCATGAAAAAAAAATTAAAGAATATTTCATTCAGTAAAAAAAAAAAATCATTAAATATTAGTCAAAGGTTTTAGAGGAAATAGTTAGAGTGGGCTTACCAGCAAAGCTCTGCCCTGCCAAAAAATAAAATAAAATGTAATCAACTCAATAAGTCAATCAAATCCAATACGTACTTTGCTTGGCCTTCAATCACTACTTTTAGATCTAGAAATTGAAAATCTACTACCTTAAACTTAACATACTAAATAAAAAATTTAAATCCAATAGTTTTTTATTACTAAATAAAATTCTAAAGCAAAACCTAATTTTCAAAAATTTAAATGAAAAAATAGTTAAAACCCCAAATTAAAAGGGGAAAACTTTGAAATCAAAGGCCACTTAAACCTTAACTCTCTAATTTTTTTTTTAAAAAAACATTCCCATATCTTAACTCAAAAACATGAAATATGCATCCAAATACCCAATATTACCATATTTTCAAAGATTAAACAATAGATTTAGAAAAATTAAAGAGGCTAAGAAAGATGAATAAAGATTAAAAGAGTTTGAGAGAGATTAATAATTAATAATCAGAGGATGATGCCTGGGTTTTTTAGGGATGAAGATGGCAATTAATCTGAATATTGGGATTTGAATGTGACAAAGACGATGATTGCGATGAAGATGGGGAAGAATCTTGAAGACGAAGGCAATGAAAAGATGATGAAGGTGATGGGTTTTTAGAGATAAAGTTAAGAACGAAGATAAAAAGAGATAGAGTGACAAGAGGCAATGAGGGAGATGTGTTTCTAGGGTTTCCTTTTTATTTCCTTTTATAGTAACTTATACGTGTCACACTTAAAAAAAATTGCGTCACAAGATTTAACACACCTTTTTAAAAATGTGACATATATCGGTTTGACTCTATTAAGGGTCTTCATACTTGTCATTTTTCTAGGAATTGACATAAAATTAGTGACACAGAAGCCCTATTTTCTTGTAGTGTTTTGTTTTTTGCTCATGAAATATTTGCAATTGACGGATGATGAGTATTGCATGAAACTTTATTATTGAAAAGTTAAATTGAATAAGAAATGTTGTAAATAGAGGTGCACATCATTCAGAAAATGCTGTAAACAACTTTTACAAAATATAAAACACGTAAAAAACACCACTAAGTTCTAGTAAACAAATTCATAATTTTTTTTAACTACTGTTAAGAGACGTTCACAATGTTTATGAAATGTTGTAGAAGAAGCTTTAGAGTGTTTAAAAAATCGTTGTATAGACTATTTTTACAACGTTTGTCGACAATGGCTAGAAAACGTTGCAACTGTTGATCAGGTTTTTACAGCTCCGTCGATGATAACGTGTGACTAAACACTGTAAAACCATTTTTACAATGTCTTTCAAATATTATAAAAAATTCAAATTCTTGTAGTGCACCATGGGTTCTAGGTGTTATTACCAATGTCTTTCATGCAATCAGGTGTTACTCCAACACCATGCATGGTAACATTTGTGAAAGAGTTACTCCTATAAATAGGCTCTTTTGGTACCAATGAAAGCTTGAACAAACTCTAACCCTAAAACTTTATAATCCTTTCCTAAAACTTTATAATCCTTTCTCCCTAATTTCTCCCTTTCCTCTCCATATTTTAGTCTCTGACTTTAGCGTCGGAGGATTATCATCGGCAACATTGTTGACACCTTTTGACCTTTGTTTTCTCTTTGTGTGTAATTCAATTATATTGCTAAAGCTTTGGTTGACCGAAATGCAGTTGCCTATTTTAACGAACATGTGGCCTGAAATTCCCTATCTTTACCATCATTCTCCACCTTTTCCCATTTCTCTCCTATTGAGTTAGATTTTTCACGTTAGATATAAATTTTACTAATGAGCTAGAGGTCGGAAGATTTTTAGCGTCAATGATTCATGTTGGTAAGATTAACAATGATACGAAAGGGTTTTCTTACCCTAGTTAGGCTTTAACATTTAGTGATTTCAAGTGCCAAGTGCGATAGCTATCACAAGGCTTTTTTTGGCTATGCAGATTGCCTTACGATAGTGCCAAGCCCCGCTCATCTAACTACTTATTAAACCGTTTTTGAGATTATCATCCAAAACTTGCATATGAGACACCCACAATTTTTTTTTTTTTGCCTAGCAATGCTTTATGGAAGTACCGATTTCTAACTTTTCTTTTATTACCTCAAAGAAAAGATTATAACCCTGCCCTAAGATTGTGTGCTAGAAACACCTATATAAACACTAGCTACTCTTTTCACTCTGTGTTTTCCCTCTAGAGTGTGTTCTCTATGTTAAATCTCTTGTGTGTGTTTCCAGTACACCTTTTTGGTACTATTTATAGGAAAATCAGCCAATACCACTTGCTATCTAGGGTCCTATTTCTATGAGCAACACTGCATATGGTCTATGTAGTTGATAGCCCTAACTCTAGGCTTTGCGACGTAGTCCTGCGTTGCCACACGTATTCCCCACTACCAATGAGTAAAGATGATGGCTTTAATCATGGGAGAGAGTTAGTCAAGCTACTTCCAATGTCCTATTTCCTTTCCACTTTTTGGGATGTGATTGTGCCCATCTAGTCACCAAGTTAGTGGGGAAGTGCAATCCTAAATTGCGCTGCCACTTCCTACACTCTAGGAAAGAATAACAGTTCATTTTTCTCAAGTGGTTGCCCCTTATCTCCTTAAAAATAGGAACCATTATCCTCCTAGATAATTACCATGAGTAATACCTACTAACACCACCAGTTTGCACCATGTACTATTGTTGCGTGTCATGTCACTCGATGCCATGCACCATGTTGCTGCACTGTTGTGTGCCATCTGTGCACGTGTGCCTGCAGCCCCACAAGGGTCTCAACTCGTATGCGTGCTTGTGCTAGTGTCGCGTGCTATGTTGTCACAATGTGTGTATTGATCGCTATATTGATCTTAACTCTCGTGTGCATGCTATACACAACACCCGTACCTATGTATGCGCATTGGTCCCACTATACTGTGATCATCTCCCATTCATGCGTATTACTACGTTGTGCTACACATCCTCCTGTGTCAGCATGCACATTATGTTATGTTTAACCTCGCACGTTAATGCCTCTATTACACCATGCAACGTCTCCGCACATTGCATAAGCACTTACTCGTGCGCTTCTTATTGGCATGCATTGCTACTGTCCCATCCAAGCCTTGGCATAGAACAAGGCAAGCTATGCCAAGCGTGCGCAAATACTAAAGGTGTAACAATAGCGTTGTTAGAGTATATTGTCATATTGAACACTTGCCACTTGTTGTTAGGCGAGGCAAGGTTACCAAAACTTAGTTGTCTTGTTCCTAGACATGTAAAACGTGTGTTGGCATGGTCCAAAAATTTTGGGCACATAACATTATTAATACCGTACTTGGCCCAGCACGAACAATGTTTCGTGTCGTATCCTGCCTAGCACTAAAAAAGTTTTGGATGTCAAGGACAGCCTATATGGCATGGCCCAAATGGACCATGTCGTGCCTAGAACCATGCTTTCTCGTACTTGGCCCAAATAGGACAAAGATATGTAGAAAATTTTTTTGTCTTTAACTTTTAAATTTTTATTACAAAGACACGCATGTATCTTAAAGAGATTAATTAACCCCTTATTTGGGAGCCCTAAACATCTCTTCTAAGAAAAATAGGCTCATCTTCAAAATCAAATTGAAATTTTTTTAATAATCTAAAATTTATAAATAAAAATTTAAAAGTGTTTTTATTAATTATTATTATCTTGAGTTAAAATTTATTTCATTTGCTTTGTTAAAAGTAAAAATCTCAAAATTTTATTTTAATAAATATAGATATACTAGTTAATTTGTTTACAAAAATGTGAATTCTTTATTAATAATTTGAACTAAAAATATGATTTTTCAAATATAGTCTGAGAATTCCATCATTACAATTAAGACCCATTTTGTATCATTTAATTTGATTGAAAATGGTTCATTTTATGAGATAGATTAAAAGAGATAGAGAGTTATGAGAATGAGTAAAATAAGAGTGTAGGACCATGTAACTAAGAATATAGACAGTATGAGAGATAAATAGAAAGTAAGGAAAGAAAATAAATTTCATTTGACTTTTGGTTGCCACAACATTACAATAAAATAACTTGGTCCATTAATATATTCATTTAAATCCAATGATTTAATAAAATAATCGTGCTTATGCGTGTCTATTCGTGCATATCTGTGCTTATTGTGCTTCGTGCTTGGCACAGTCTAATTGTGCTTTGTGCTAACACGGTCCATTGTGCCAAATTTTTGAGCCTAGTCTAGTCAAATCCTCATTTGTATTGTACCGTTTCACTACAGTATTCGTGTTCGTGTCATACTCGTACTATACAATCTCGTACTAGACCGTGTCGTGCTCACGCCTAGCCCGACCTTTTTTACATGTCTATCTATTCCCTCCTAATGTTTATTTGATAAATAATAAGGAATGAATATAATAGGTCTTATAAATATCAATAATATCCATTCAAAATTCTATCTCAAATTTTATATCCTAAATTATATATATTTAATTAAGGGATGATTCCATTTTCCCCCTAAGGTTTGTTTAAAAAAAATATCCCTCGTAAGAGACTGAAAATTGTTAATTGTTATACGGTCAAAGAGGAGAGAGAATATAAAGTGCATTATCTGACCAAAATACCTTAGGTCCACCTATTTTTTAACTAATTTGCCCTAAATATTATACAAAGTTGACTAAGCTACCTACCCTTGTTCACCAAACCAAACCACCAAACCCTCATCGTGCATATTACCAAAACAGCTAACACTCCCAACCAAACACAAGATAAAGAAAGATCGATGCCAACACGATCCACCCAAGAATCATGTCCACTTGGTAATTGGGAGTTAAGAAAAACTAATTCATAAGAGAGATAAATCTAACAGACAAATCCAAGGAATACACATTACTATTTACAACCTTGATCCGCTGGTAGATTAAGGGTCAACTATGCTCTAATTGTTTAAAACACTATTAATGAGGGCAATAGTTCATTTCCTCATTCTTTCTAACCCCTTTTCACTGTCCCAATCAAAATCCAAATCCAATGCTAGAAAACCTCAAAGGAAACCCAGAACCAAAATGAAAAGCCAAAACGAGCCACAACTAAAATTAAAACCATAACCGAAATCCCAATCCGATTCCACACACTACTAAACTATGCAAGCCACAACCGAAATCAAAACCCAACCTAGTTTTGATAGGTAGTGAAGCCAATTAACAAAAGCTCTAAAAAACTAATACCCACAAAGTTGCTATTGTGCATGATTAATAAATCCATGCCAGAAAACATTGTGAGCTCTGATCAATCCATCAACTCGCCACACACAAACCTACAAAGCAAAAAACAAAACTTTCCCTCACTGAGAAGTAGAAGAAAGGGAGGAAGGAAGGTGGAAAAGCAACAATCATATTATAAAATCATCGTGGTGGTGCTGGTCAGTGACAGAGCCAGAAACTTTTGTGAGAAGGGGCAATGATGAGTTATAATTAAATAAAAACAATTTAACTAAAAAATCATATTTATAAAATTCATATATATATTCAATAATTTACAACTGTATAATATTAAACAATTTCTATGATAAGGATATGTTGTAAGATAGTGTCATTATATCGCAACCAATTATTTAATCTTGATGAGAAATTATAATTTTTCATATATGATGTTACAACTAACTATTTAAAATGTTTTTAATTAAAATATCAATAACAAAACTGAAATCATAAATGTATAAGCACTATAATTGATATGTGGTGTCATCTTTTATTTATAACTGATAAATATATTTAAAGGAAGTGATATTTTGACACAAAACTAGACACAAATTTTTAGCCATTGATTCACAAAGTCTAATGGTTGAGATGATTGATGAGTTGGTAGTATTAAATATAACTTTTTAACTTTCAATCTCAACCATTAGATTTGGTGACATCAAGGGCTAGAAAATTTGTATCAAAATATCTCTTCCTTATATCCAATAATTTTACAATTACATAATATAGACTAGTTTCAATAGTGAGAAGAAAGAAATTAATAGATATGAGATATAGTAGAGAAGCATAATATAATGAATTTAGATTCAAAGACATTGGAAAAATATATACACGCATAAGCAAGGACATAATAACAATACATGATAGTTGGTTAATAAATAAATAGAAAAAATCAAAAACTGATAAATAGAATTAGAAAAAATTTTGGACCCAGCAGGGGCATTTGCCCTTGTAAGGCATTAGCTGGCTCCGTCCTTGATGGTGGTAAAGGTGGATGACATGGCAAGAGATGGAGCGTCAGATAGTTGTGGGGTGGGTGATAGAAATGAAAAAGAAAGCACAAGATGGTTTTTGATTTTACAATTTATAATAATTTATTATTAAAATAAATTTAATATATTTTTCATTATGTAAGAACTAGATTTTGACTTATAGTTTAAATGTCTAATAATGATAGCTAGACACACTAATCAGATACAGAATTGGATCTAAGAGGCATCAAAACTCTAAAAAAATTAAATAAAAAAGCACCAAGATAATGGAAAAGTAAATGAAATAGTCATTAAATATAGTTGGGAGACAGAAATTATAGTTTGTTTAGAATTCAAAACACTCACCTGTCCTTTTGCATTTTGATCACAATCGTTCATTTGTTCAAAAATTAGGGTCTTATATGTATAAACTGATCAACAGGTGCACACCTGCCGGCTAGGGCATAACAGGCGCACACCTGCCACCTCAAATCTGATGAACACTTAAATATGTACACTTAATAAGGCTCAATTCATCATATTGCATTAATAGTGCCATTAAATTCCTCAACTTATGCATATTTGTAGTCTTTGCATCTTTTGAATTAGTTTTATCTAATTTTAGTTTTTGTTGCAGGTTCGGTAAAATGGGCATAACTTTCTATTTATAGATCACAATAGTGCAAATCTTATTTTTTTGGAAAGCTGATTAAATTATCTACAAGATCTATTCCACAAGCATCATCAAATTCGGGCTCCTAGTAGACCAAAAATGGGCTTGAAGTGAACCTATTTGCAATTTCGGCCCACCCTGACCATGCCTCCGTATTTTGACCACATATCTTGATATACGTATCCAGATCGTATGAATCAAAATGTTGTAGAAAGCTAAGAGAAATATCTACAACTTTTATGAAGACATGTGATCAAAATTCTAAATAATTTGGTGCCGAAATTGGTGGTCAATGTCGGTGCACATGATGATCCAAATTATCAACAATACATTTTACAATTGTCCTTTTATAAGTTGACAAGTTTGCCCCTAAATGTATCTATAAATAGAGGTGCCTTATGACCCATTAGCGCATCTTGGCTTTGGCTGGGGTCTCTTATTATTATGTTTTCTCTCTTGTGTTTTGTTCTCTTAATGTTATTAATAAATCATTTTCCTTTTGCAATTTATTTTCTTTCTTTTATAATGTCTTGCTAAATTCTCTCTTGCTAAGTTGAAAGGGTGAAACCCTTAATATGAGAATAAGGATTTTCTAACCCTTTGATATATGCTTAATAATCATAATATTTTGTTATTTATTTTATATGATTTATATTTATTTCCCTAATCAATTTTGACACAACTCGTAAAGTGGAGGTCTTAAGTAGACAATCTTTGGCACAATAAATACTTGGATCCTTTCTAGATGTTGTATGGTTCTTTTTTACCGACACAAGTCTAGTTAGGAACCTTGATTTGTTGTAGACATAAGGTGATTAGCACAGTGGATGCTTGAAGCCATTTACAAGAAATAGTATAAATATTGGTAATGAAACAAATATAATTCATATAACTAAAATGGGTTTAAATGACATATCTTCCGATTGGAACCTATTTGATGTGTGGATTCCAATTGAGTCATAATTGGGTTATATATTCTTATTTGACATATCAAGGGTGGATCCTCTAACTTTAGCTTTCATTATTATGGTGTTAATTCCTCTTACTTGTATTTTAATTATTCTCATTTATTGTTTATGAACTTGTTCTTTTATTTGCTATGGTAGGTTTTACCTTCTATTTTCATGGATGACCTTACCACCTTTTATTTTTATTTTACATTTGAATGGTCGGTAGTACCGCTTACCATCTTTACTTATATTTGTTAACATTATCTTGTTATTTATTTACATTATTCATATCTTATTCTCCCGTTCTATAATTTGTACCACCCCTTCTTCGTGGATTGACCCCGGTCTTACCAGGTTTATTACGTCGACACTCCTATACTTGGGAGATAATCCTATTTTTAGATGTGCCTAGTTTTTGGCATCGTTGCCGGGGAAGGTAAAATTTGGCGTGCAAAATTATAAGTATTTTCTTTTCTCATTTTTTATTTTCATTTTTGTTATGTGTATTCATCTTTTCTTTCTCTTTGCATTAGTTGATAGAATTGTTAGGAGCCACTCATCTTCTTTAAAAACATGCTCAAACCTAACTAAGAACATCAATGGACGATATAAATCGCATGAGAACTTGTGCACAAGTGTGCATAGTCTTCCATCATGATGCAATATTTTTCAACCATGAATCAGATTTCATTCAATTCTTACCCCACTTTCATGGCCTAGATGTTGAAAACCCATATTTACACTTGAGAGAATTTGAATGGTTTTGCAATACCTATAGTGACCTAAATTGTAGCATAAACATCTTTAGATTAAAGCTTTTTTCTTTTTCTTTAAAAGATAAAGCTAAAACATGGCTACAAAATCTTTGGTCAGGATCCATTAGCTCAGGGGATGAAATGCAACAACAATTTTTGAAAAAATTCTTTCCTTCCTACAGAACAAATTCTCTCAAAAGGCAAATCACTACTTTCACTCAAAAACAAGGAGGGACCTTTTACCAATGTTGGGATAAGTACAAAACATTGCTTAATACTTGTCCTCACCATGGTTTGGAAACATAGAGACTAGTTTTAATTTTCTATAAAAGTCTGACACATCAAGATAGGCAAATGGTAGAATTAATGTATAATGGACAATTTGAAAATAAAGACCCTGATAAAGCATGGATTACCTAGACTTACTAGCGAAAAATGCACAAAATTGAACAATGTTGGCACCTATGAGGTACCAAGAACATCTAGGAGAGACATTTATACCTTTAGGGAGAATCATGATCTTCATGCTAAAAATACATCCCTAGCTAGAAAAGTCGAGGATTTAGAAATGTGGTCTATGCAAGAAATTGTTTGTCGCATTATCAATATGAATGGTCATCCTACGGATGAATGCTCAATTGTGCCTACCTTTAGGAAAAGTCTCTATGAGCAAACCAATGTTTTAAATACTTTCCAAAGGTCAAATCCTAATCCTTACTCACAAAATTGTCATTTTGGATGGAAAAATCACTTGAATTTTAATTGGAGGAATAATAACAATGCACAATCTTCCCAAACTCCCTTTCAATCATATCAAAATTTTTAAAAATCTTATGATCATGCAGCTTATGAGGATCTTGAAGAAACATTAGATTCATTCATTGCAAAGCAAGAGGCTTTTAATAGTCAAACTGCTTAGACAATGGCATGGTTGATGCTCTTGAAAAACTTGCATTTGCACTTAGTACTCGCGAGAAAAGTGAGTTTCCATCTCAACTAGAGCCAAACCCCATCAATCCACATGTGAGTAATTAAGTGGCCAACATCTAGACAAAGATTCGGTCAGTACTCTTCATGATGGTAAGGTTGATAAAGAACATGCTCCTAACTCTTATGAGAAAGATGATGAATCAATCCCAAAGGGTAAGGAAGAGGTTAATAAACCTATACCTAACAAGGAAAAGACCGAATCCTCACTTATGCCCTTATTTCATCATGCAAAGGAACGTAACCAAAATTTTGATATTTATGAATTTTTCAAGCATAATGAAAATGAGGAAGCTAATAGGATTAAAACTAATGTGGAAGACTACATTCAAAATGAGAATTTTTTAAGTCGTTTAGAAATCAGTTTAACCAGTTCATTTGAACCAAGTATGCTACTAGAGCCCATTGCTTCTAAAGAATTTTCATTACTTGATTTTGTACAGGTGAAGGAGATTAAGAGTTGGGAGCCATGCTTTGAACAAAGGTAGGAAGAAATATCCACACTAAGGAATGCATGCCTCAAGGATAAAAAAGCTCAGGCGGTGGTAATCTCTTCCATTCTCACAAATAAAGGAAAAAGAGAGGTACCACCTTGATGGCATATTTTTAACCATGGTAAATTACTTCTGAAGTGATTCCTCTTTTGGACTTTTTTTTATCACGATCGATCAAATTTTATCCATTTATGTCATATTTTCATTTTCATTTTTATTCTTGATTTTTGATATCATTTCTAGTTTGTTTTATGTGCTTTTATTGTGTGTGTTTTTTTCCCGGTGAAGTGGCAAATATGGTACTCCAGGACTTTTAAAGTCGGTTTTTCAGTTCCTTAAAAACTATTGCTCACCTTGCATTCATTTTCTTTTCTTCTCTTTCATTTTCTTCACATGGATACCATTCTCTTGAATCTGCACAAATGTTTTCCCTCTCTTCCTCAAAATGATTTGCTTAAAATTTACAAAGCTCGTGTAGAAAAACTAAGGATGTTGATGCACAAGGGTATAGGAAAAAGCTTTTATGCCAAAAAGCGAAGAGCGAAAAGGTTACAAGTTTGTTACAAATGTCCAAGATGGACTTGTAACTAGCATTGCCGCTCCTTGGAATATTTGTCTAACAATCGAGAGGATAAGCTACAATTCATCAAGAATGAATTGCATAAGGAGTCTTTGGATAATATCCAATTGACTCTTGAGATGCATTCGTGTGGAATTGTGCAGCGTGAAATTTTAAAATTATGAACACAATTTTGAGAAGAGCAGGAACGTTACAGCCTCAAGAGTCTTACTCAAAATGACCCTATTTACCAGTTTATAAGAAAACTAGATGGGAAGCATATCACTAACTCATAGAAGTCGTTTAAGTCATTTCTGGACGTAAAACCAAAGGAAGATGTGAGCCACAATCACAACTACCTGTACATATGCATGTGTGCTATCATTTTTGAATTTTTATGCCTTATAGCTTTCATTTTTGAATTAATATCCCTATCTTTTGGTTCATTCATGCATTTATGGTGTCTTATTTCTGTCATTTTTTTTTTAATTTCTATGCTTTATTGTCAAACTTTTTTAATAAATAGCCGAGTTACCTATATAGATGTTATCATTAAAATACCTTTTTGCACTCCGTAAATATGACATCTCTTGTTCTCCTCTTCACACATATAGTTAGAGAGTTGTGTACGCATGGAAGGATCCTCAAAACATCGAATCCAAAAGATATGTGTATTCTGTGGATCTCAACCTGGAAAAAGTGAAGAGTTTGTAGCAGTAGCAAATTATCTTAGTAGGCTATTAGCTGAAAGAAAGATTCATATGGTTTATGGGGGAGGTAGCCTCAGGTTAATGAGTTGTGTGTCAACAATTGCACTCGTAGGAGGCAGTCAAGTTTTAGTTGTTATTCCTAAAGCTTTGGCTGTAGAAAGCATCGTTGGAAAAACGGTTGGGCAGGAGTTAGAGGTCTCCTCTATGCATGAATGCATAGCATATATGCTTATCGATTTGGATGCATTAATTGCTTTAGCAGGTAACTTTGGTACTCTTTAAGGAAGTTTTCAAATTGTCTATTGGGCCCAACTAAATCTCCATCAAAAACACATAGGTTTGTTGAATGTTAAAAATTTCTTTAATCCTTTGATACGTTTTATTGATGCAGCTGTAGAACAGAATTTTATCCCTCATTCGGTGCGACAGATCCTTGTTTTTGCCACTACTGCTAATGAATTACTTGACAAATTACAAGCAATCGAGTATGAACTGACCCAGTAATAACTTAAATTAATTGGTCAGGGGGACATAACAAAAAGTGCAAATTGGATCTGAATCTCCGTTTGTAATTTTTCTTTTATTTTATTTGTAGAATTTTATTTTACATGTCTTTCAAGTCGTCTCTTTTGAATAACTGAAGCTTCAGGTAATGTCTCCTATACTTTATCTCTCTACATTTAAACATTAAGGACAATGTTTCATTTGGTTGGGGGGGGGAAGGATAATAGACATAAGTGTGTCTTATATTTTCTTCTTTCAAAAAAAAAAAAGGTGAGTTAGTAATTAGATTCAGAGTGCAGTGTAAGAAGTTCAAATCCTCTTGAGACGCAGCCATTTTGAACACTTGAAACCCATTCTAACCAATTTATCATTTTGTTTTGATTTTGCACTTTTGAAGACTTATTTTAGCTAACTTGATATTATTTAGTTTTGATTTTTGAATTTTATAACAACTTTGTCTTATTCACTTCACTTTGAATTATTCAAATCTATGAACTCTCACAACTTTATCATTTAATAAACTGTTTGCTCATGAACTCATTAAGCAAGTATTCATTAACCTTTCTTCACACACACACCCCTTAATGCATGATTGTGGGTTGTGAAATGAAATGTTACAATATTTGAGCTCTTTTGTTTTGTTTAGGATAACAACAAGGAAGGGGAAAGTTAAAAAGAGAGAAACAGAGAGAAAGAGAGAGAGAGACAGTGAAAGCAAAAAAAAAACAATTGTGGATAAGTTTGGTCTCATAGCCTCTTAAATTCAAGCAATTAAGCCCGAGAGGTGCCTTAATACCTAATACCCTAAGACCAACTGGTTTGGGAGCTATTGGCCCAAAGCTTGTTACATGGATTAAGGAGAAAGCTTAAGGGGATTGAACATTGCATTATCCATAAGTTTCTAAGCAAAAACAAAGCATCGGCAACCCGAGTCGTTAAGCTCGTAGAGGTGTCTTAACACCTAATGCCTAAGGCCAACTGGTCTAGGAGTCATTAGCCTAAGGCTCACTACATGGGTTAAAGATGTATTATAAATAAAAGTAATGATGAATGAATGTCCCCTGCTTAAGGATGTTAGCCTTAACAAATATTAGAATTGATATAGCTTCTTTCTAAAAAGCCTGATAGTCATGTGTCGACTGAGCACAAAAGAATGTTTAAAATCTTGATTGAAGGGTACATGAGTCTTTATAAAAAAAATTGTTGAGAGTTCGTTTATTTGGATAGAATCAAGGAAAGTGCAATAATTGCCACCTTAGATGTAAAATTCTATAAATCACTTCTAAATAATAACGCTTTAATTGCTAGGGATTAGTAATAAGCTGGTTGGGGGGTGTGATGAACACTTAAATATGTATGCTAATAGAACTTAATCCATCATATTGCATTAATAGTGTCATTAAATTCCTCAACTTAAGCATATTGTAGTCTTTGCATCATTTGAATTAGCTTTATCTTAATTTTAGTTTTTGTTGCAGGTTTGGGAAAATAGGCATAACTTTGTATTTATAGATCACAATGGTGCAAATCTTAATTTTTTGGAAAGCTAATTAAATTATGTACAAGATCGTATTTCACAAGCATCATCAAATTCGGGCTCTTAGTAGACCAAAAAGGGGCTTGAAGTGAACCCATCTGTAGTTTCTGTCCACCCTGACCATGCCTCCGTATTTTAACCATATCTCTTGATATACATATCCAAATCATATGAATCAAGATGTTTAGAAAGCTGAGAGAAATATCTACAACTTTCATGAAGAATGTGATCAAAATTCTAAATAATTCTATGCCAAAATTGGTGGTCAAAGTCGATGCACATGATGATCCAAATTGTCAACAAGATATTTTACAATTGTCCCTTTATAATTTGACAAGTTTGTCCTTGAATGTATCTATAAATAGAGGTGCCTTGTGACCCATTAGGGCATCTTGGCTTTGGCTGGGATATCTTATTATTGTATTTTCTCTCATGTCTTTTGTTCTCTTAATGTTATTAATAAATCATTTTCTTTTTGCAATTTATTTTCTTTCTTTTATAATGTCTTGCTAAATTCTCTCTTGCTAAGGTGAAAGGGTGAAACCCATAATATGAGAATAAGGATTTTCTAACCCTTTGATATGTGCTTAATAATCATAATCTTTTGTTATTTATTTTATATGATTTATATTTATTTCCCTAATCAATCTTGACACCACTCGTAAAATGGAGGTCTTGATTCATTGTAGATAATTCTTGGCACATCAAATGCTTGGATCCTTTCTAGATGTTGTACGATTCTTTCTTACCGACACAAGTCTAGTTAGGAACCTTGATTTATCGTAGACATATAGTAATTAGCACATTGGATGCTTGAACCCATTTACAAGAAGTGGTATAAATATTGGTAATGAAACAAATATAATTCATATAACTAAAATGAGCTTAAATGACGTATATTCCGACTGGAACCTCTTTGATGTGTGGATTCCAATTGAGTCATAATTGAGTTATTTATCCTCATTTGATATATCAAGGGTGGATCCCCTAACCTTGGCTTTCATTATTATTGTGTTAATTCCTCTTACTTGTATTTTAATTATTCTCATTTATTATTTATGAACTTGTTCTTTTATTTGCTATGGTAGGTTTTACCTCCTATTTTCATGGATGGCCTTACCACCTTTTATTTTTATTTTACATTTGAATAGTCGGTAGTACCACCTACCATCTTTACTTATATTTGTTAACATCATCTTGTTATTTATTTACATTATTCATATCTTATTCTCTCGTTCTATAGTTTGTACCGCTAAATCCTTTTCCTCATGGATCGACCCCGATCTTACCGAGTTTATTACTTCGACACTCTTATACTTGGGAGATAATCCTATTTTTGGATGTGCCTAAAATCTCACAATAGTTTTGCATCGTTTTACATGCTCACGCGGTGCTTATAAGAAGAAACGTCACTATTCATCAAAGGCATGAAATCCATTGATCTTATGGCTTTTTTTAATGTTATTAGAGAGTCCCAATAGTAGGAAATTGAGAGATATTAGAAATCTTCTTTGGTGCTTTCTTGGAGGAGTTCTTAGTGTCTAGAGGTCCCCTTTGGATTATTCTAGGGCGCCTATCAAAGTGAAGATTCTGCTTCTGGCAGTGTTAGAATCTAGGTAAGTCCTAAGGACATCCTATGTTCACTTATGCATGTTTGCTTTTTTGTTCGCTTAAAATCATGTTTAGGATTGTTTGATATGATGAATATGCTATAATGCATGTTTTAGACCTATATGTGTTAGAATCATGCCTAGGTTATCAATGCTTTGTATGTTAGAACCATGTTAGGATTATGAGTGATAACATGTTTAGAATTATGTTAGGAGTAATATTGCTTTTATGTTTTATTATAACATGATTATACCTTTATCTTCTTCTTCTATTTTTTTGTTCATGGATAAATGATAGTGGACATTAACTATATGCTTTCTTGGTTCTATTATATGAGAATGACATGAATATGATATTTAGGTTGCATGTTAGGAGTTTGTTAATCCTCTAATTAATTCCATGTGGTTTTCTTTGTGTTTTGTGGGTTGGAACCAAAATGAATAATAAATGCACTCACAAATAGTGGTAAAGGGTTTATTGCTTGATTTGGTTTCGTTCCATTGTTTTGTGCTTTAATTCATGAATGATAGCTCTTGATGTTTAAGTTATGCTTTATTCATATGTTTTTATTCACGTTATTGACATTGTTGATTCGAGAAAGTAAGTGGATAATTTCTATAGTTTTTACCTTAATCTTTATTTTATGCATTTTTAAGATTTGATGTAATCTTTTTCCCTATTCCCCATAAATTATAGAATTGTAAATCAATTCTCCTCCCTCACTTTCTCTAAATGTATAAAGATAAGATAAGTTATGTGTTAAAATGACTTACAATCAACAGGGTAAACATTAATATAATAAAAACTTTAGACTTAGGAAACCCAAGTGGAGGCTGCGTTCATATCCAGGCGAGGTTTAATCTCGTACCTAACTTCCCTAACCTGTCTCTAAAAGGGTGAAAGTATTTTACGTCCTAAAGCAAGGGATCGGACTGCGTTCAATGTTAATTCATAATTTTTCTATGGTTAGAATATAGGATGGCGACTCTATTTCGTTTCTCTAGGCTTGCCTCTGTGGCTTGTTCTTGTTATCTTACATCCTTTATGGGCTTTGACTGTCGTGGTCACATTTGCTTTAGTGGGATGAAAGCCTCGTTTATAATAGCGACTCGATTGGAGATAAAAGAATTTGATTTCGAAGGGGATGCTAAGTCTTTTTTTTTTGTTATGTTAATATTTATTCTTTGCGTCACTACACTTGCGCACAATGCATAACTTGCCTTCTCTTAACCGTGTGGCTTTGATGTTAGAAGTCCTTGGTTCCATTCAACCTATTGATAACTCTCATCACTGTTTCCACCATCGAGCACGTACTAATTTCTTTTGGTATAAAAAGAGACCGGCCCAATAGGACATATCTCACTTAAAGAAGTCGTTGGACATTAGACCTTGTGACCGAAGCCGTATAGATGAACTTAATAATTTCCTTTAGGATTTGCCAAAACTTTTGCATATTTGGACATGATGCCCTTGCATTAAACCATGAATGATCATAGGCCCATGTTGGTTACCCATTATACAATCCATATCATGATCCCTTTTTGATAACCAAGAAGTTGATAGTCACCATGAGGAGGTCATCAACCCTTGATTATTGGAAGGACAACCAAAAAGTTGAAATTAACCAAGATGAGGTTATCAATTTTCTGTAGTCATGCATGAGATTGATCTTGAGTAAATCAGCTTCGGATTATCATCATAATGTCATAGAAATAGGGAAATTCATGCCCAAAATCTGAGAGTAAAAATCTCCATATCCTATATTGATTGGAGACAAGCTAATGATCCTAGGAAAGAGACTATGCCAACTATGTGGAGGGAATACGGTTAGAACAATAATGTATTCTTGTTGTATGTGATTGTACCCATGCATACATGCATTCATGCATAGAATACATTTGATACATCATTCTAACTTTTTTGTTTTGTAGCCATCATAGCTTGGGTCAGAGAAGGTAGACGTTGGATCAAAGTCGAATGAAGACTCCAAAGAGCAATACCTGTTGTAATTAAGGAAATGGCCAACAATCAACATCTGGCTGAAGAGGTGGATAGGATCAGGGGAAATATGGAGACACTTCAACAATCATTGGCCCCCTTAATGAAAACCGTGGTTATTAGGCTACCACAACCAACACCTATTGGTGACAACAATAGTGAAGCCACCAGTTGTAGCAATGGTAAAGAGAAAGAGAAAGACACTAAAGAAAATGATTTCTTTGATAAAAAAAATTATTTGAAGTCAAAGGGACTTGAATTTATGAGACAACTTTCTAGAGATATGGAGAAATTATAATCCATCATCAAGAAAAAAGGATTGGAAGGTGTTAGTGTTCTGTGTGATATTCAGTTGGAGCTCCCACCAAATTTTCACATGTCTGATTTATCAAAGTTCAATAGGAGAAGTGATCCAAAGACTCATCTAATGCAGTATGCCGCTATGATGGGAACAACTGGTTTGTCCTAGTGACTAGTCACTCATATGTTCTTGTTTGTCTTTGGAAAGACCAGCAATAGCATAGTGCTGCCAATTGGAAAAATCTATAGGGCAAGATTAGATACAGCTATCTGAAAGATTTGTAGAGCATTACATCTACAATTGTCAAGTTGACATTTCTATGCGAGAAATGGAGACTACCCATCAAGGAAACAATGAGACTTTTGTTGTGTATATAACCCGATAGAGGGAAATAGTAGTTCAGATGGTTGATTGCCCTAGTGAAAAGGATTATGTCCTCATGATTATCAGAGGGGCATTATCGATATTCAAAGAGAAGTTGGTAGCAATATCAATATCGATGAAGACATTTAAGGATCTTTATGAATCAGGGATCCAAATTGAAGTTTCAGAAGCAAAGAACAAGAAGAGTTTTCTGAGACGACATCAAGGAAGGGGAAATTTTAATCAGTCTGGATGATCAGCCACCAAAAATGTTATTGTAAATGCTATGGGGAATTAAAGGAGGTTCAACAACTTCGAAAGACCTTTGTCTAAGGTTTTTGCCAAATTTTGTGCTCAGTCAGTACTTTTACCTTCAGTGGTGCCAAGACCACTACCAAATCCACTTCCAACATCCTATAATGCAAAGGAGTTTTGTGAATTTCACCAAGTGCTAGAACACCATACTAACAGATATGCCTGGTTATGCCATGAGATTCAAGATCTTATTAATTGTGGGAGAGTTCCTAATCCTAAAAAAGAGCAACCAAGCATGATGAGGAACACTTCTAAATTACAAGAATATGCCACCACCAAGATCAACCTTTATAATTAGCTCTGGCATAACAAAAGAGGAGGTAATAAATTCTTTTAAGGAAGGTAAGACTCGTAGTGGTAAGGCAACCGAAGTCAAGAAAATAAAAAGAATGCAATCACATGATAGGAAACCCTATATCAGACTTAGAAAGACATGAATTCATGGAAGTCTGAGACCAAGGAAGAAATAGAAGTCGATACCAAGGAACAAAACTTGGAATGGGAGGAAGTTGAAAAACAAGAAGCGTGTCAAGATATAAGCATGAATGATGAAGAGCCTCAACATATAACTCTTTTAGCTATATAGGTATTCATCAAAGGGTAGGGATAGGTCCCTATTACAGTTAAGGGACATGATATGTTGGTAATCCAAGGCCAAAATATGTTGTTCTTAGTGATACAAAAGGTATGGAGAACGCAGGGAAGAGAAAGATCAAAAAAGAAAGTGAACAAAAGTGTGAGAATAAAGTAGTATTTGAAAAGAGGGTGTTTAGATCTAGGAAGTGCAAGGTAGAAAATGTAATAAGGATTTTGGGATGAAGAAACAATTTGTAACTTTTGGGATAGTTTTAGCGAGGATGAGGGAGAAAAGAACAATTTTTGGGATGGTACAGGCAATGAAAAGAAGGAGGTAAAGAATTTTTAGGATAGCTTTAGTGGAGAGAAGGAGGAAGGAGAAAAGAATAGGGGAGATAAGAAGATCCTAAATGGCTTATGGGATGACTTTAGTGACGAATAGAGAGAGAGAAGAAGAAAAGGCACAATGTGTAACAAGAAGTGGGCAATTCTACTTAAGTTTAGTCCAAGACAAAAAAAAAAACGAAATTGGGGAGAATGAAGAAAAGAAAGATGATGATGATGCGGTCCTAAGGCAACTTAAGAAGACCCAAGCCAATGTTAGTATTTGGGATCATTTTATAGCTTCTTAAAACCACAGAGAAGTAATGGCAGAGGCACTTACTAATATGCCCATCCCAATTTTATCAATACCTAAGGAGATGATGGCGACTATGATATTGAAAAATGAAGATAGGTGTGTGAAAGGTGAGCTCATAATAAAGAATAAAAAGGGGGTCATTAGTTTATCTAATGACGATTTTCCTATTGAAAGGAAGGAGCACAATAGACCCTTTTTCATAACTGCTGAGATAAAGGGCAAAAAGACTTCTAGTGTGATGATGGATAATGGCTCTACTATCAATTTTGTGCCTCTCAAAATACAGCACAAGTTTGGGATTGGAAAGGACTTGGAGACCTTTTATTTAGTGATTTGTGCCTATGATGATTCTCGTAGATGTGCAATTGAGACTTTCAAGGCCTTGCTTAAAACGGGGCGTATTGAAGCCATCGTGGAGTTCACTATGCTAGACACACCATTAACTTTTGTTGCATTGTCGGGGCGTGCATGGTACCATCTGTTGGGAGGAATTCCTTTTACTTTGCATTGGTTGATCAGATTTAACTTGGATAGAGAGATCATCACTGTGAGAACTGAAGCATCACTAGCCACGACTGCTTTAAGTGTTGTTGAAGGTGAGATACCTTTTATAAGTAGGTTCTAAGTGACCATGATTAATGAGATCAATCTAGTTATTCTAGGAATAATGAAGAAACAAGGGTACATGCCTAAATTTGGTTTAGGCAAGACTTATATGAGTGTTTCAACTTTTTCGGAATCCAAAGGTCATTTTGACAAGAGAGGTTTGGGTTATAAATCTGGAAAAGACAATAAATCGATGAAAGGTAAGCATCTAGGTTCTGAAGAGGAAGGGCAAAAGATTTGTCAAAGCTGAAGAGCCATTATACACTAGAGAGGTAAAACCGTGGGAGCATAATAGGACTACCAAGCTTGGGTTTGAGATATTCAACAATGTGATAGATTTTAAGCCCTTAACAAAAGAAAACAAACTAGTAGAAACAGTAGAGAAGCTGAGTATCAAGTAAAAGCCCTTATATGAGGGATTGACTTCAGATGAGCTAGCAGCCATGATGGAGAATGACATTAAAGATGTTCCCATTGAGGATGACTTCATTTTTGTTTCTAATTTGTTTAAGGACCATGTTTTTTGTTTTTAAATTTGACGTAATAAAATCTGGTTTTGCTTACTTGTGTGATATGTTTTTAATGGTCGCATACATAATGACTATTATCTCATGAGCATATTTGACATTCATTCCATTTTATCGCATTTTATTAATCTTGGTACAACTGAATATCCTAAGAATATATGCATTGCATATGATACAACTCCTGAAAGAGAGAGAGATTCGAGAAAATTTTAAAAAAACAAAAAAGAAGTTTTTGCCTGGTGCTATGATGACATGCTTGGAATTGACAAAAGCATTGCTGAGCACACTATCCCGACAAATCCGAACATGACGCCTGTGAAATAGAAACTGAGAAGGTTAAGATCAGAATGGGCATAATTGATCAAGGAGGAGGTGAGCAAACAAATTAATGCCAAGTTTCTCGATATGGTAAATTATCCAAAGTGGCTTACGAATATTGTATCAATTCCTAAAAAGGATGGCAGAATCAGAATGTGTGTTAATTATAAAGACTTCTCGAAAATATGACTTTCCACTATCACATAGTAACGTCTTGGTAGACAGTGCAACTACAAGTAGGATGTTTTCTTTTGTTGACAGGTTTTTAGGTTATATTGGCAACCTTTGCCTCCAAAGCGGTAATCCTTTCTGCTATGATCTGATCCAAGCCATATACCTATTAGCATTTGCATATAGATTCATATAATAGGACATGTATACATTTTGGCTTTTTGTGAAAATAACTTTCCCTTCTCTCAAAGGCCATCTTCTGGATATATCCTTAAAGGCCAGGTACAATCCATCCAATCAAGCCACTGTATCACGAGGCATCTACACATATGAAAATTGATGTTAGACTTGTCTCAAAGGAATACAATGGTGGCAAAAACAAAATCTCAAATAGAAAGAGAAGGCTTACATGGGTGGTCTCTGTCGGAACAAAAGTGGAAGTCATGGATGGATAAATGAGGAACATATGCCTCTACATGATCCCCTCCCTTCTTGTCACCAAGACATGACCCTTAGAAGTAATTGCGAGATTACCAACTATCATCCCAAGAAGAGTAGGAGCCTGACTAGTAAGACGAGATGTGGTGTCACCTACTGTACTAGATGAACCACGAGTAGTGCAACCTTTCTTTCTAGCAGGACCCGATCTAAAAATAGCAGCAGGAACATGGGGAACATAAAGCAGCTCTTTAGGCTGCAACAGACAAGCATGAGCCTAATCTGTATAATTTAACTCAGTGGCAGGAAAGGCTAAATCCCCTATCTCTATCCCAGCCTAATTTACCTCTAAGTCTACATCATCAGCCAGCTAGGTAGCATCCACCATCAAACAAGGAGGAGAAAGGGGAATAAGACGTGCAGTAGGTCCTTCATTCCAATTATGCACTCTCATACCAAGATATCACATCAAACTCTCAGGACCCTAAAAGAGTATCCTTATGGCCACCAAAGGTCGAGCACCCCTCATAGCATCAATCTACTGCTCCTAAAGCTCCCATAATTGACGGTTAATCTTCAAAACTGATTCAAATAGGTAAGTATAATGATGTTGTTATTTTAAAAGCTAACATAGTTATTGTTGTCTTACGTGATCCCAAGTGAGGTTTTGAATTGCTTGTTGACCCAGGTATGGCAACCCAAGAGGGGGGGTGAATTGGGTTTTTATTTATAAAAACGGATTTAGAAAACTTTTCTTGAAAGATCGAAATTATTTAACTCTTTCTTTGAGAATAAAGGTGAAGAAGATGAAAATAGAATGCAATCAAGAGAATAGCAATAAAGAACAATCACAAGTGCAAGTAAACATAAAGAGGATAGGGATAGAGAGAGTGCAAACTCATTTTACGTGGTTCAGCAAACCTTGCCTACGTCCACGGGCTCCTAGCTCCACGAGCTAAGCTTTCCACTAAGTTGTAAAAATCTTTACAACTTGCTTGATGAACAACCTCACTAAGACTTTTTCTTCAACTCTTGATAACACCACACCAAGAGTTCTTCTTGATGAACAACCTCACCAAGGCAACTTCCTTCAACCCTTGATAACACCACACCAAGATTTCTTCTTGATGAATAACCTCACCAAGGCAACTTCCTTCAACTCTTGATAACACCACACCAAGAGTTCTTCTTGATGAACAACCTCACCAAGGCAACTTCCTTCAACTCTTGATAACACCACACCAAGAGTTCTTCTTGATGAACAAACTCACCAAGGAAAGATATTCTCTCAAGGATAACTTTTATCCTTTACAAGAAGATCTCACTCTCACTACAATACAAGAACAAAGATAATTTTTACAACAAAAGTATAACTCTCTTCAAAGAGTAGATAAAGAATATAAAAGCTCTCTAGACTTGATATTCCTCTTGTTTTTTGCTTGATAGATGCTTCTTTTGCTCTTCTTCTTGATTGCATAGGAGAAGGGCTCCTTTTATAGGCAAATGGGATGAACTTAATCAAGTGAAGACACCAACTCCAAATTTTCTGCCCACCATAAAAACCAAAATCTTGTCTGTCATTTTTGTCAATGTTCCGTTTGAAATTTGAAAATCTTCAAAACATAAAAGATCTGTACAATTGAATAAGCTTTCCAACGCATTAAGAATCAAGTCATTTGGATATCTGTAGCTCAAGATATGGCCAAAACACTATTTGATGCTCATGTGACTTGATTTTTCTTCCTTGTGTCAGTCCACCGACTTGCATGTGTATTATGTCGACCTTCCATTTGAAATTTGAATTTCTTCAAAGAATATGAAATGTTCTACATTGAATCATATTTCCAATTCCTAAAGAATCAAGTCATTTGAATATCTCTAGCTCAAGATATGGATAAAACATCATTCGGTGCTCATATGAGTTGATTTTTCTTCTCTGTGTCAGTCCACCGAATTGTATGTCAATTATGTTGGCCTTCCATTTAAAATTTGAATTTATTCAAAATATATGAAATGTGACTCATTAAGTCCTCTTTCCAATTCTATAAGAATTAAGTCATTTTGATATTTCTAGGTCAAGATATGTCTAAAAGAGTATTCGGTGCTCATGTCAGCTGCTTCCATTTGTCTTTCAAATTGCATGATGATTTGGACAACCTTGCACTTGAAATTTGAATTTATTTAAAACATATGAAATGTTATAAATTGAGTAAGCTTTCCAAAGGCTTAAGAATCACATCATTTGGACATCTATACAGATATATATGACTAATTAATTAAACATTGCTCATGTGTCACATTCCTTGAGTCAATCCTTGTTCTTAAACTTTGGTGCCTTTAACATGTAGTCTTCTCCTTAGCTTCAACACTTCATTTTAATAAGCCTCTTCTTGATTTTAAAATTATTTCAATGATATTACTCTTGCACATAAATAAACATGTTAGTAAATCTCAATTAATCAATGTGTATTGTTATCATCAAAATTATCATGTAGCCTTAGGGCTAACAATCTCCCCCTTTTTTATGATGACAAACCATTGATTGCTTTAAAATATAATCTAAAATCAAGAATGAAAATAAAATCAACAATAAGCAAAAAGAATGGCACTTGTTATGAATATAAGCAATCCAACTATTTCTCCCCCTTTTGTTATCATCAAAAAGATGTAATCAAATTAACTACTCCCCTTAAATATATTCTCCTCCTTAACAGATGCTACCATTCAAAGAATATCATATAAAAGCAAAATTAAGACATATCCAACATGCCTAATTCTCTTCTAATTATACAAAATCTATCTTGGCTAAGGGGTTTAGTCATATTCGGGTCTAGGGACTAATTCCCAAACTTGATTTCTCTCAAATTGGTTTAATTCTTCTTGCATAGCCAAAATCCAACTTTCGTCATTTTCGGCTTCTTTGAAAGATTTTGGTTCAAATTGAGAGACAAATGCAAAATGATTACAAAAGTTCTTAAAAGAAGATCTAGTTCTCATACCTTGTGATGGTTCACCAATAATGAGATCTTTAGGGTGAGCTTTTGCGTACCTCCATTCCTTTGGTAATTCTTGGGAAGAATCATTTACTTCCTCAAGCTTTTCTTGTTGAAGTTGTAATTCATCTTGGCTCTTTTCATCAAGCCTTGATTCCTTGATTTGCCTTTCTACCTCAACAATATCATCATCTAAATTCTTTGAAGAAATCACATTAGTTTCATCAAATTCAACATGCATAGATTCTTCAATAGCAAGAGTCTTTTTGTTAAAAACTCTATATGCTTTACTATGGTTAGAGTAGCCAACAAAAATTTCAACATCGGCTTTTGCATCAAATTTTTTAAGGTTATCCTTGGTGTTTAAAATAAAACATTTACATCTAAAAACTTTAAGAAATCCAATGTTGGGTTTTCTTCCTTTCCAAAATTCATAAGGAGTTTTCTTTATTAAAGCTCTAATATGGACTCTATTGATTATAAAGCATGCCGTATTAATGGCTTCAGCCCAAAAATATTTTGGCAAATTATTTTCAAGTAACATGGTCCTAGCCATTTCTTGGATAGTCCTATTTTTCCTCTCAATAACACCCTTTTGTTGTGGAATTCTAGGTGCGGAAAAATTATGGTCAAAACCATTTTCATCACAAAGATTTTCAAAAGCAACATTGTCTACTACACCACCATGATTACTCCTAATGGACACAATAAAATACCCTTTTTTATTTTGGACTCTTTTTACAAATTTTGAAAAAGCTTGTGTGACCTCATTTTTAGTTTTCAAGAATAACACCCAAGTGAATCTTGAATAATCATTCACAATAACAAAAATATAATACTTTCCACCAAGGCTTTGAGTTCTTGATGGTCCAAATAAATCCAAATGAAGTAATTGTAGAGGTTTATTTGTTGAAATAAATTTCTTTTGTTTAAAAGAAGTTCTCACTTGTTTTCCAAATTGACAAGCATCACAAATCTTATCCTTTTCAAATTTTATTTTTGGAAGACCATCAACTAAATCATTTTTAGAAATTTTTGAAATTGTGTCCATGCTAGCATGACCTAACCTTCTATGCCATAACCAAGCATCATGATTAACAATGAAACAATTTTCTACATGATCATTAACATCAATATCAATTGTATAAATATTACCACATCTATTACCAACAAATAATGTCTTATTGTTACTAACATCCTTAATCACACATCTATTAGGCTCAAAAGTAACAAAATATCCCTTATCACACAATTGACTAATGCTAATCAAATCATGTTTTAAACCATGAACAAGCAAAACATCTTTAATAATAGGTGAAGAAGGGTTACCAATATCACCATGTCCGATTACCCTTCCTTTGGCATTATCACCGAAGGTCACATATCCTCCTTTCTTCATGATTAATCTTGAGAATTTGGAGGCATCTCCGGTCATATGCCTTGAGCATCCACTATCTAAGTACCACTTGTGTTTGCCACTCCTTTGTCTCTACAATCAACATTCAAGGAGTAACTTTTTGGTACCCAAATGTTCTTGGGTCCTTGGGGGTTAGTTATAGTACTTTTTGGAACCCATATTTGTTTCAAATTATGATTTCTCTTAATATAACAAGAATGCACTTTGTGTCCTTTTCTTCCACAATAAGTACATGAATGATTAGGATTATTCCTAGAAGATGCATGGGCAAAATAATTTTTAAAATACTTTTGATTTTTATGAGTTTTATATCCTAAACCTCTTTTATCAAAAACACACCTTTGATTTTGTAACATAGAATTCAAATTTTTTGTGCTTTTTGTAAAACTATCAACAATATTTCTTAAGTCATCATTTTCCTTTTTCAAAATAGCATTTTGTTTCTCCAATTTATCAAAATCCTTTTGTTTTAAAATCTCATTTTCAGTTTTTAATAAATTTAATTGATTTTCCAAACTTTCAAAATCTTTTTGCTTTAAAATTTCATTTTCATTTTCTAAAGCTTCATTTATTTCCACCAACTCTTCTAATTGAGATAACATGATTTTTTACTTCTTTTTGAAAGCATTGATTTTTGAATTTTGTTTATCAACTTGCACATGTAAATTTTGAAATGCTTCAAGTAATTCATCAAATGAAAGCTTAGGATCATGGTTTAGAATACTTATCTCATTTTCTCTTAAAGCCATGAAGCACATGTTTGCCACATCGCAATCTTCTTATTCATTCTCCTTCAAGATGATTTCATGAGTAATGAGAGAACCCATAAGTTCTTCTAATGGTAGTTTGGTGAGGTCCTTTGCTTCTTGAATTGCCGTCACCTTTGGCTCCCAAGATTTTGGTAGACACCTAAGAATCTTTCTTACCATTTCAACATTAGAATAAGATTTACCAAGAGATTTCAAACCATTGACAATATCCGTAAATCTAGTAAACATTTCAGAAATTGATTCATCTGATTTCATCTTAAAAAGCTCATAACTATGAACTAGCATACTAATCTTGGATTCTTTAACTTGACTAGTTCCTTTATGAGTTACTTCAAGTGTGTGCCATATTTCTTATGCCGTAGAACCTGTCTCTTATACACATCTAGATGTGTATAAGAGACAGATCTAGAGCACAATATAACACATTCATAGCTTTAGCATTCAAACTCAATTTCTTTTTATCATCTTCACTAAACTCTTTAGGTTCTTTAAGCATGCTTTCCCCATTTTCAATTTTGGAAGGAACAAAAGGTCCTTCTAAAACAATAGACCATAAATCATAATCAAAAGATTGCAAGAAAATACTCATTCTAGTTTTCCAATAAGAGTAATCACTTCCATTGAAAAATGGAGGTCTAGAGATAGAAAACCCCTCAACATGTGAAGTTGGATTAAAAGTTGCCATAGCTCAAAATCGATTAAGATTTAAAAGAAAATGAGAAACCTTGCTCTGATACCACTTGTTGAACCAGGTATGGCAACCCAAGAGGGAGGGTGAATTGGGTTTTTATTTATAAAAATGGATTTAGAAAACTTTTCTTGAAAGATCGAAATTATTTAACTCTTGCTTTGAGAATAAAGGTGAAGAAGATGAAAATAGAATGCAATCAAGAGAATATCAATAAATAACAATCACAAGTGCAAGTAAATATAAAGAGATAGGGATAGAGAGAGTGCAAACTCAATTTACGTGGTTCGGCAAACCTTGCTTACGTCCATGGGCTCCTAGCTCCACGAGCTAAGCTTTTCACTAAGTTGTAAAAATCTTTACAACTTGCTTGATGAACAACCTCACCAAGACTTTTTCCTTCAACCCTTGATAACACCACACCAAGAGTTCTTCTTGATGAACAACCTCATCAAGGCAACTTCTTTCAACTCTTGATAACACCACACCAAGAGTTCTTCTTGATGAACAACCTCACCAAGGCAACTTTCTTCAACTCTTGATAACACCACACCAAGAGTTCTTCTTGATAAACAACCTCACCAAGGTAACTTCCTTCAACTCTTGATAAAACTACACCAAGAGTTCTCTCAAGGATAACTTTTTATCATTTACAAGAAGATCTCACTCTCACTACAATACAAGAACAAAGATAATTTTTACAACAAAAGTATAACTCTCTTCAAATAGTAGATAAAGAATATAAAAGCTCTCTAGACTTGATATTTCTCTTATTTTTTATTTGATAGATGCTTCTCTTGCTCTTCTTCTTGATTGCATAGGAGAAGGGCTCCTTTTATAGGCAAATGGGATGAACTTAATCAAGTGAAGACACCAACTCCAAATTTTCTGCCCACTATAAAAACCGAAATTTTTTCTGTCATTTTTGTCAATTTTTTGTTTGAAATTTGAAAATCTGCAAAACATAAAAGATCTGCAAAATTGAACAAGCTTTCCAACGCATCAAGAACCAAGTCATTTGGATATCTGTAGCTCAAGATATGGCCAAAAAACTATTCGGTGCTCATGTGACTTGATTTTTCATCCTTGTGTCAGTCTACCGACTTGCATGTATATTATTTCAGCCTTCCATTTGAAATTTGAATTTCTTCAAAGAATATGAAATGTTCTCCATTGAATCATCTTTCCAATTCCATAAAAAGCAAGTCATTTGGATATCTCTAGCTCAAGATATGGATAAAATATCATTCAGTGCTCATATGAGTTGATTTTTCTTCTCTGTGTCAGTCCACCGAATTGCATGTCAATTATGTCGACCTTCCATTTAAAATTTGAATTTCTTCAAAACATATGAAATGTGACTCATTAAGTCCTCTTTCCAATTCCATAAGAATCAAGTCATTTTGATATTTCTAGCTCAAGATATGTCCAAAGGAGTATTCAATGCTCATGTCAGCTGCTTCCATTTGTCTTTCAAATTGCATGATGATTTGGACAACCTTGCACTTGAACTTTGAATTTCATTAAAACATATGAAATGTTATAAATTGAGTAAGCTTTCCAAAGGCTCAAGAATCACATCATTTGGATATTTGTAGAGATATATATGACCAATTAATTGAACATTGCTCATGTGTCACATTCCTTGAGTCAATCCTTGTTCTTAAACTTTGGTGCCTTTAACATGTAGTCTTCTCCTTAACTTCAACACTTCATTTTAATAAGCCTCTTCTTGATTTTACAATTATTTCAATGATATTACTCTTGCACATAAATAAACATGTTAGTAAATCACAATGAATCAATGTGTATTGTTATCATCAAAATTATCATGTAGCCTTAGGGCTAACATTGCTCCCCTCAAGCAAGCTAAGCCATGAGAGGCATTAGTGTCCTAATGCCCTTCGGACCAAGCGCAAGCATGAGGATAACTATCATCGGTTAGCAAGGTAGTGGGCTTTGGAATAAGCCTAATCTCATAAGCCCATGTCTACAAGTTAAAAGAATAAGTTTATGCATGGGACAAGTGATAACACAAAAAGACTGGAAAAAAGAAGCATATCTCAATCATGGGCGCAAAACCTCTAATCCTCTAGGTATGTCTACAACCACGATCCAAGTAGAGATAAAGGTGAGACAAGGCAGCACTCCCACAGTTATAGAGTTTCATCTTATTCAAGTCTCTCAGTAGAGGAAAGAGATACATCTCACCTTAATTTGATGGATTAGCAAAAAGCGTCAAGCCCATGAGGTAGAACATTAACTTACAAGCATGCTGCTCAAGCTGCACACTAACAAAATCCTTATGGGCATCGATCCTGCCCATCTAATCTCGTATAGGCTTATACGTGACGGCAATGTCAAATTGCCTCCTTACAAGACAACCAAGCAACTTAATTACCCTATTGTCATGAGAACTGAGTGGAGCCAAACAACTACCAAAAGGCACCAAAATGCACCCGAAAGAAAGACTGATCATGGTAGCAAAGTCCAGTGGCTTGATGGTAAACTCCCAATCGGTGTATGGAATGTGTAGGTAGTGTCAATCCACCTCTCACAAAGACTCTCAATGCACACTAGTTATTATGCAGGTTACTAGATGGAAGGGTAGTGACAAAGGCATCAAAACTAGTGCCTTGATACGACCCAAGATAGGCTCCTTGATCTTCTTATACCACTCATGAGCTTGAGCCAGATTCCTTCCAAGATAGTACTCACATTTATCCTGATCACAACAAGTAGGATAGATTTCAAAATTTAAAGAACATCACAGCAAGTCAGCAAATAAAGTGAGTAAACAAACAAGCATTCAAAAATCAAGTCTAATATCCTAGCAGTCATAAACAAAGGTGTATAGCATGTAAGCAGTCGAAAAATAGCACAAAACAAGCAAAACATGAAAAATCACAAAATTCAAAAAATTGCAGGCAATAGGCGCACGCCTGTCTTGAGTCATCTTTAACCTCCAAAAAATAGGTACACACCTGTCTTCAACCTCTACAACAGGCGCATGCCTGTCTTCATCTAGAGCCAGAAATTTTTTCAGAAAAAATTTGTATAAACTTCACAAAAATGCAACAACTCAACATTCTAAGCATGGTAGAACATTCATACATCAATGTAAAGAATAAATAAAGCAAAGAAGAGGTGAACTAACTTTCGTAAAGACATAAGTAGACAAATCTCCAATTAAAAGGGCATCTTGGCCATCCAGAATGTCGTTGAGCATCGATTTGATCGTTAAGGAAACGGGAAGAATGTTCATTTTAATACGGTAGTGAGCCATTACGTTCTTTTTAGAGAACTTGAAGAAGTCTTTTGTTGGCCAAAATTTGTGTGTAGGTTGTTGACGGTAAGAATAAGAGGTTTATATAACATGTAAGGTTGCCTCAAACAGGCGCACACCTGAGGGACAGGCACATGCCTATTATCTCCAAAAACTTTCAAATTTGTGCTAATAGACCCTACAATTTCAAGAAATCCACTCAAACCCCGCAGTTTCAAGAAATAACATCCAGACTCTGTAGTTTTAAGAAATCACATCTAGAATTCGCAATTGCCAAAAAAATTGCATTCAGACCATTCATTTTTAGGAAATCACATTTAGACTCTTGACTTGTAAAGAATTTCATTTTGGACCCAGAATTTGGACGAATTGTAGAAGTCCACCAAGACCTTTTGTAATTTGATTCTTCTCTTGGATTTTAGAAAATTCATAGAATTGTAGTATTGACAATTGCATTTGAGTATGTTTTGCAAGAAATGGAATCGACAAGCCCAGGTAGGGGGCATTTTCGTAGAAGAATTATCAAAACTCAAGCATCAAGCAGTGTGTAGCACTGGAATCCCTCAGACATCGAGCAGCATGAAGCACTAGGAACCCTTCAAATGTTGACCTTTGACCTTTTACAAGGTTGTCACGAAGTTACACACTCTATTCCATTTGGGAGTTATATAATTTGTAAGACATCAAAGGTGTACATTATTCAATTTAGAACTCCACCTTCAAAATACACACTCTATTCGATTTAGGAGATGTGTTGTTCTTTCAAGATGGCAAAAGTTTGTCTTATTGTATTTGGGAGTCCACCTTCAGAATACAAAAATTATTTGGTTTGGAAGATGTGTAGTTCTTTTCAAGATGGCAAAAGTGCGCCTTATTCGATTTGGGGTTCACTTTTTACACACTCTATTCGATTTGGGTGTTATGTAGTTTGTAAGACATCAGGGGTGCATTTTATTTGATTTGAGAGTCCACCTTCAGAATACATACTCTATTCTATTTGGGAGATGTGTAGTTCTTTCCAAGATGGCAAAAGTTAGTCGTATTCGATTTGGGGGGTTCACTTTTTGCGCACTCTATTTGATTTGGGAATTTCGTAGTTTCTATGACATAAGAGATGTACTTTATTCAATTTAAGAGTCTACCTTCAGAATACACACTCTATTCGATTCAGAAGACATGCAGTTCTTTTCAAGATGTCAAAAGTGTGCCTTATTCAATTTGGGTTTCACTTTATGCATTCGATATGGGAGTTACATAATTTCAAAGACTTTAGAGTTGCACTTTATTCGATTTGGGAGTTCACCTTCAGAATACACACTCTATTTGATTTGGGAGATATGTAGCTCTTTTTGAGATGGCAAAAGTGTGCCTCATTTCATTTGGGGTTCACTTTTTACGCACTCTATTCGATTTCGGAGTTGTATAGTTTCTAAGATATCAGAGGTGTACTTTATTTTATTTGGGTGCCCACTTTCAAAATACACACTCTATTCGATTTGGGAGAAGTGTAGTTCTTTTCAAGATGGCAAAAGTGCAGCTTATTCGATTTGGGGGTTCACTTTTTATGCACTCTATTTGATTTGGGAGTGGCATAATTTCTAAGACATCAGAGGTGTACTGTATTCGATCTGGGAGTCCACCTTTGGAAGACACACTCTATTTGATTAAGGAGATGTGTAGCTCTTTTCAAGATGGCAAAAGTATGCCTTATTTGATTTGGGGGTTCACTTTTGATGCACTGTATTTAATTTAGGAGTTGCACAGTTGCTAAGAAATCAGAGGTGTATTTTACTCAATTTGGGAGCCCACCTTCAGAATACAGACTCTATTCGATTTGGGAGATGCATAAATTCTTACCAAAGACGACAAGAAGTGTACTTTATTCAATTTGGGAGTTCACTTTAAAGGATACAGAAGTACCAGGCATGCAGACATCTAGCCTGAACAAGTAAAAGCCAAGGTATGTTATACTTTATTGATATTTGTGTTCCACAAACCCCTACCAAAGTAAGGGGCAATCTGTAAGCACTAGATTTTGACTTATAGTTTAAATATCCAATGATAATAGCCAAACACACTAATCATATGTAGAATTGGATCTAAGAGACATCAGAACTCCAAAAGAAAAACACACCAGGATGAGGGAAAAGTATATGAAACAGTCATTAAATATAGTTGGAAGGCAAAAATTAAAGTTTGTTTAGAATTCAAAACCCAATTAGGGATAGGCAAGAACCTGTCCATGAGAGGCACACGCCTGTCCTTTTGCATTTTGATCACAACCGTCCATTTGTCTAAAAATTAAGGTTATATATGTATAAACTCATTAATCGGCGCACACCTGTTAGCTAGGGCACAACAGGCGCACGCTTGAGAGATAGGTGCACACCTGTTGTCTTAAATCCCACATTAGTTTTGCATTGTTTTGCAAGCTCGCACGATGCCTATATAAGGAAACATGATGAACACTTAAATATGTATGCTTAATAAGAGTTTAATTCATCATATTGCATTAATAGTGTCATTAAATTTCTTAACTTAAGCATATTTGTAGTCTTTATATCCTTTGAATTAACTTTCTCTTAATTTTGGTTTTGATGTAGGTTTGGTAAAATAGATATAACTTTCTATTTATAGATCAGAATGGTACAAATCTTAATTTTTTGGAAATCTGATTCAATTATCTACAAGATTGCATTTCACAAGTATCATCAAATTCGGGCTTTTAGTATACCAAAATTGGGCTTGAAGTGAACCCATCTACAGTCTCAGCCCAGTCTAACCAGGCCTCAGTATTTGGACCATATCTCTCAAAATATGTATCCAAATTGTGCAAATCAATATGTTCTAGAAATCTAAGAGAAATATCTACAACTTTTATGAAGACATGTGATTAAAATTCTCAATATTTCAATGTAAAAATTGGTGGTCAAAGTGGTGCACCTAATGATCCCAATGGTCAAAGTTAGTTCACCTAACATTTGACAACTATTCCTTTGTAATTTGAAAAGTTTGCCCCTGAATGTATCTATAAATAAAGGTGCCTTATGACCCATTAAGGCACCTTGGCCTTTGCTGGGATCCCTTGTTATTGTGTTTTTCTCTCTTTTATTAATGAATTTTCTTTTTCTTGCAATTTGTTTTCTTTCTCTTATAATGTTGTTCTAATTTCTCTCTTGCTAAGGTGAAAGGGTGAAACCCTTGATATGAGAATAAGGATTCTTTAACCCTTTAATATGTGCTTAATAATCATAATCTTGTGTTGTTTATATGATTTATATTTATTTCTCTAATCAATCTTGACGCCACTCATAAAGTGGAGGTCTTCATCCATTGTCGACAATCCTTGGCACATCAAATGCTTGGATCCTCTCTAGATGTCGTATGGTTTTTCCTTACTGACACAAATCTAGTTAAGAACCTTGATTTGTTGTAGACATATGGTGATTGGCACATTGGATGCTTGAACCCATTTACAAGTAGTGGTATAAATATTGGTAACGAAGCAAATATAATTCATATAACTAAAATGGGTTGTTTATCCTTATTTGAATTATCAAGGGCGGATCCCCTAACCTTAGCTTTCATTGTTATTATGTTAATTTCTCTTGTGTTATTCTCATTTATTGTTTAAGAACTTGTTCTCTACTCATATTGTTGATATTATCTTGTCATCTCTTTGAATTATCCATATCATATTTGCTTAGCTTATAATTTGTAGCGCTTAAATCCCCTTCCTCGTGGATCGACCTCAGACTCACCGGGTTTATTACTTCGACACTCCTATACTTGGGAGACAATCCTTTTCGGATGTGTCAAGTTTTTGGCACCGTTGCCGGGGAAGGTAAAATTTGGCGTACAAAATTGTAAGTATTTTCTTTTCCCATTTCTATTATTATTTTTCTTGCATATGTTCATCTCTTCTCTCCCCATTTTTATTTTTATTTTTTCTAGCATGTGTTGATCTTTTCTTTCTCTTTGCATTAGTTGGTAGAATTGTTAGGAGTCGCTCATCTTCTTAAAAAAAAAAAAAACCCATGCTCATATCCAACTAAGAACATTAATGGGTTCCATAAATCTTAGAAAAGCTTGTGCACAATCATGCATAGTTTTCCCTCATGATGCAATCCATTTCAACCATGAACCAAATTTCATTCAATTTTTACCTCAATTTCATGGCCTAGATGTTGAAAACCCATATTTGCACTTGAGAGAATTTGAAGAGTTTTGTAACACATATAGTGACCTAAATTGTAGCATAAACATCTTTAGATTAAAGCTTTTTTCTTTTTCTTTAAAAGATAAAGCTAAAACATGGCTACAAACTCTTAGGTCAAGATCTATTAGCTCATGGGATGAAATGCAATAACAATTTTTTAAAAAATTCTTTCCTCCCTATAGAACAAATTCTCTCAAAAGGCAAATCATCAATTTCACTCAAAAACAAGGAGAGACCTTTTACCAATGTTGGGATAGGTATAAAGCATTGCTTAATACTGGTCCTCATCATGGTTTGGAAACATGGGAACTAGTTTTAATTTTCTATGAAGGTCTTACACATCAAGCTAGGCAAATGGTGGAATTAATGTGTAATGGACAATTTGAAAATAAAGACCCTGATGAAGCCATGGATTACCTAGACTTACTAGCAAAACATGCCCAAAATTGGAATAATGTTGGCACCTACAAGGTACCAAGAACATCTAGTAGAGGCATTTATAACTTTAGGGAGAATCATGATCTTCATGCTAAATTTACATCCCTAACTAGAGAGGTCGAGGATTTAGAAATGTGGTCTATGCAAGAAATTGTCTATTACACTTGTAATTCTAGTGATCATACAACGGATGATTGCCCAAAGGTGCCTACCTTTAGAAAAAGTCTCCATGACCAAACCAATGTTTTAAACACTTTCCAAAGGTCAAATCCTAATCCTTACTCACAAAATATTGGATGGAAAAATCACTTGAATTTTGATTGGAGGAATGATAATCATGCACAATCTTACCAACCTCCCTTTCAATCATATCAAAAATTTCAAAAATCTCATGATCATGCATCTTATAAGGATCTTGAAGAAACATTGGATTTATTCATTACAAAGCAAGAGGCTTTTAATAGTCAAGTTGCTCAAACTATGGCAAACTTGAATGATGCTCTTGAAATACTTGCATTAGCACTTAATACTCATGAGACAGGTGAGTTTCCATCTCAATTAGAGCTAAACTTCATCAATCCACATGTGAGTAATCCAAATGGCCAACATATAAACGGAGATTCGGTCAGTACTCTTCATGATGGTAAGGTTGATAAAGAACATATTCTTAACCCTTATGAGAAAGATGATGAATCAATCTTAAAGGGTAAGGAAGAGGTTAATAAACCTACACCTAACAAGGAAGAGATCGAATCCTCAATTATGCCCTCATGTCATCATGCAAAGGAACACAACCAAAATTTTGACAATAATGAATTTTTCAAGCATGATGAATGTGAGGAAGCTAATAAGATTAACGTGGAAGACTATATCCAAAATGAAAATTTTTCAAGTCCTTCAGAAATTGGGTTAACTAGTTCATTTGAAGCAAATATGCAACTAGTGCCCATTGCTTCTAAAGAATTTTCATTGCTTGATTTTGTACAGGTGAAAGAGATTAAGAGTTGGGAGCCATGTTTTGAACAAAGGCAGGAAGAAACATCCACACTCAAGAATGCATGCCTCAAGGACAAACAAATTCAACTAGTGGTAATCTCTTCCATTCTTACAAATAAAGGAAAAAGAAAGGTACCACTTAAATGGCATATTTTTGACCGTGGTAAATTACTTTCGAAGAGATTCCTCTTTTGGCTTTTTTTTTTATTGCGATTGTTCAAATTTCATCCATCGGTGCCATATTTTTATTTTTGTTCTTGATTTTTGCTATCATTTCTAGTTTGTTTTTATTTTATTTTGTTTGTGCTTATTTTAGTCGTGTGTTTTTTATTTTGTTTCCCGGTCAAGTGGCGGATACGGTACTCCGTGACTTTTAAAGTCGATTTTTCAGTTCCCTAAAAACTGTTGCTCACCTTGCATTCATTTTTCTTTCTTTTCTCGCATTTTCACCTGGACACCATTCTCTCAAATCTGCACAAACATTTCCCTCTCTTCCTCCAAATGATTTGCTTAAAATTTACAAAGCTCGCGCAGAAAGAGTAAGGATGTTGATGTGTAAGGGTATGCCTGTCGAAGTAAGATGGTTAATTGAAGCCAAGGTTCGATTTTCTTATGAATTTTCAGATAATTTTGTTTCTCACATGTCAGGTATGGGAAAAAGCTCTTACGCCAAAAAGCGAAGAGCGAAAAGGTTACAAGTTTGTCCCAAATGTGCAAGATGGACTTGTAACCAGCGTTGCCGCTCCTTGGGATATTTGTCTAATAATCGAGAGGATAAATACAGTTCATCAAGAATGGACTGAGTAAGGAGTCTTTGGATGATATCCGAGTGACTCTTGAGACGCATTCTTGTGGACTTGTGCAGCGTGAAATTTTTAACTTATGGACACAATTCCGAGATGAGCAGGAACGCTATAGTCTTGGGAATCTGACTCAAAACGACCCTGTTTGTCAGTTTATAAGAAAACTGGATGGGAAGCATATCCCCAACTCATAGAAGGTGTTTAAGCCGTTTCTGGACGTAAAACCAGAGGTGAGCCATAGTCACAACTACCTATACATATGCATGCGTGCCATCATTTTTGAATTTTAATGCCTCATAGCTGTCATTTTTGAATTTGTATCTTTTGTTTGACTTATAGTGTCTTATTTCATCGTCTTTTTTTGAATTTCTATGCATTATTGTCATATTTTTCAAAAAGCAACCGAGCTACCTATTTAGATATCATCATTAGCATACCTTTTTGCACTCCATAAATACCACATCTCTTATTCTCTTCTTATTCACACATAGTTAGAAAGTTGCATAGACATGGAGGGAACTTCAAAACGTCGAATCCAAAGGATATGTATATTCTATGGATCTCGACCGGGTAAAAGTGAGGAGTTTGTAGAAGCAGCAAATTATCTTCGTAGGCTACTGGCTGAAAGAAAGATTCATGTGGTTTATGGGGGAGGTAGCCTCGGGTTAATGGGTTGTGTGTCAATAGCTGCACGTGTAGGAGGTAGTCAAGTTTTAGGAGTTATTCCTAAAGCTTTGGCTATAGAAAGCATTGTTGGAAAAACGGTTGGGCATGAGTTACAAGTCTCCTCTATGCATGAACGCATGGCACATATGCTCATCAATTCAGATGCCTTTATTGCTTTACCAGGTGGCTTTGGTACTTTTGAAGAAATTTTTCAAATTGCCTCTTGGGCCCAACTGAACCTCCATAAAAAACCCATAGGTTTGTTGAATGTTAACAATTTCTTTGATCCTTTGATAAGTTTTTTTGATGTAGCTGTGGAACAAAATTTTATCCCTCATTGGGCGAGACAGATCCTTGTTTCTGCCACTTCTGCTGGTGAGTTACTTAACAAATTACAAGCAGTAGAGTACGAACCTGACCCAGCTAGTACTCAAATTAATTAGTCAGGAGGGCAAAACAAAAAGTGCAAATTGGATCTGAATCTCCGTTTGTAGTTTTTTCTTGTCCTTATTTTATTTTTAGCATTTTATTTTATGAGTCTTTCAGGTCATCTCTCTTGAATAACAGAAGCTTCAGGTAATGTTTCTTATACTTTATCTCTCTACATTTAAACATTGAGGACAATGTTTCATTTGGTTGGGTGGGAAGGATAGTAGACATAAGTGTGTCTTGAATTTCCTTTTTCTTAAAAAAAAAAAAAGCGAGTTAGTAATTAGATTTAGAGTGCGGTGTAAGGAGTTCAAATCCTCTTGAAACGCATTCTGGGTCAGGAATGGCAGAGTAAGGAGGACCAGTTTGAACTCTTGAAACCCATTCTAACCAATTTGTCATTTTATTTTGATTTTGTGAACTCATTTTAGCTAACTTGATATTATTTAGTCTTGATTTTTGAATTTTATAACAAGGAGGTCTTATTCATTTCACTTTGAATTATTCAAATCTATGAACTCTCACAACATTATCATTTAATAAACTGTGTGCTTATGTTCTCGTTAAGCAAGTATTCATGAACCTTTCTTCACACACACACATACCTTGATGCATGATTGTGGGTGGCGAAATGAAATGTTGCAATATTTGAGTTCTTTTATTTTGTTTAGGATAACAACAAAAGGAAGGGGAAAGTAAAAAAAAAAAAAGCAAAAAAAAAAAAAAGAGCAATTGTGGATAAGTTTGGTCTCGTAGCCTCCTTAATTCGAGCAATTAAGCCCGAGGGGTGCCTCAACACCTAATACCCTAAGACCAACTGTTTGGGAGCTATTGGCCCAAAGCTCGCTACATGGATTAAGGAGAAAGCTTAATGAGATTGAACATTGCACTATTCACAAGTTTCTAAGCAAAAATAAAGCATCGGCAACCCGAGTCGTTAAGCTCGAAGGGGTGTCTTAACACCTAATGCCCTAAAGCCAACTAGTCTGGGAGTTATTAGCCTAAGGCTCGCTAAATGGGTTAAAGATGCATTCTTTCAAAAAAAAAAACATATATATATATATATATATATATAAAATAAATGAATGCCCCATACCTACAGTTGTTAGCCTTAACAAATATTAGAACCGATATGGCTTCTTTCTAATAAGCCCCATAATCATGTGTCGACTGAGCACAAAAAGAAGGTTTATTGATATCTTGACTGAAGGGTACATGAGTCCATTAAAAAAAAATCGGTTGAGAGTTTGTTTATTTGGATAAAATCAAGGAGAGTGCAATAATGACCACCTTGGATGTAAAATTCTATAAATCACTTCTAAATAATAACGCTTTAATTGCTAGGGACTAGCAATAAGCTGGTTGGGGGGTGTGATGAACACTTAAATATGTATTCTTAATAAGAGTTTAATTCATCATATTGCATTAATAGTGTCATTAAATATCTCAACTTAAGCATATTTGTAGTCTTTATATCCTTTGAATTAACTTTCTCTTAATTTCGGTTTTGATGTAGGTTTGGTAAAATGGGCATAACTTTCTATTTATAGATCAGAATGGTGCAAATCTTAATTTTTTGGAAATCTGATTCAATTATCTACAAGATTGCATTTCACAAGTATCATCAAATTCGGGCTTTTAGTGGACCAAAATTGGGCTTGAAGTGAACCCATCTACAGTCTCAGCCCAGTCTGACCAGGCCTCAGTATTTGGACCATATCTCTCAAAATACGTATCCAAATTGTGCAAATCAATATGTTCTAGAAAGCTGAGAGAAATATCTACAACTTTTACAGAGACATGTGATTAAAATGCTCAATATTTCAATGTCAAAATCGGTGGTCAAAGTGGTGCACCTAATGATCCCAATGGTCAAAGTTAGTTCACCTAACATTTGACAACTATTCCTTTGTAATTTGACAAGTTTGTCCCTGAATGTATCTATAAATAGAGGTGCCTTGTGACCCATTAAGGCATCTTGGCCTTTGCTGGGATCCCTTGTTATTGTGTTTTTCTCTCTTTTATTAATGAATTTTCTTTTTCTTGCAATTTGTTTTCTTTCTCTTATAATGTCGTTCTAATTTCTCTCTTGCTAAGGTGAAAGGGTGAAACCCTTGATAAGAGAATAAGGATTCTCTAACCCTTTAATATGTGCTTAATAATCATAATCTTGTGTTGTTTATATGATTTATATTTATTTCTCTAATCAATCTTGATGCCACTCGTAAAGTGGAGGTCTTGATCCATTGTCGACAATCCTTGGCACATCAAATGCTTGGATCCTCTCTAGATGTCGTATGGTTCTTCCTTACCGACACAAATCTAGTTAAGAACCTTGATTTGTTGTAGACATATGGTGATTGGTACATTGGATGCTTGAACCCATTTACAAGTAGTGGTATAAATATTGGTAACGAAGCAAATATAATTCATATAACTAAAATGGGTTGTTTATCCTTATTTGAAATATCAAAGGCGGATCCCCTAACCTTAGCTTTCATTGTTATTGTGTTAATTTATCTTGTGTTATTCTCATTTATTATTTAAGAACTTGTTCTCTACTCATATTGTTGATATTATCTTGTCATCTCTTTAAATTATCCATATCATATTTGCTTAGCTTATAATTTGTAGCGCTTAAATCCCCTTCCTCGTGGATCGACCTCAGACTCACCGGGTTTATTACTTCGACACTCCTATACTTGGGAGACAATCCTTTTCGGATGTGTCAAAACATAACTGTTCATCAAAGGCATCGAAATCCATTAATTCTCACGCCCTTTTTGAGTGTTAGTAGAGAGTCCAAAGAGTTGAAAATTAAGAGATATTGGAAGTCCTCCTTGGTGTTTTCTTAAAGGAGTTCTCTGGGTACAAAGGTGCCTTTTGGATTATTCTAGAGTACCTGTCAAAGTGAAGATTTTGCTTCTGGTAGTGCCAAAATCCAGGAAAGTCCTAAGGACATCTTATGATTGCTTATACATGTTTGTTTTCTTATTTGCTTAGAATCATTTTTAGGATTGTTTGATATGATGAATATGCTAGAATGCATGTTTTAGGCCTATGTATGTTAGGATCATTCCTAGGTTATCAATGCTTCGTATGTTAGAATCATGTTAGGATTATGAGTGATAACATGTTTAGAATTATGTTAGGAGTCATATTGCTTATATGCTTTTATTATAACATAATTATATCTTCTTCTTCTGCTTCTTCTTCTTCTTTTTCTTCTATTTCTTTGTTCATGGATAAGTGATGGTAAACTCACAACTGTCGGTGGAGCACCATTATTTTGAAGTGAATTACACTTAGATTATATTTCTACTTCTACTCCTCTTTATTCATTGATGCATGATCGTGGACCCAAAATTGATGGTGGGGTATCATCATGTTGATATGAATTATGTTTGAACTTTATATCATGTCTTGTTAGAATCATGCTAAGTTTGGCATTATTATGCTTTTATGATCTCTCTTTCTTCTTCCTTTGTTATTCACGGATATGTGATAGTGGACTCACAATTGTTGGTGAGGGATTATCATATTGATATGAGTTATGATTGAAATTTGTGTGCTATGAAAGATGCCATGTTAGAAACATGTTTTAGGGGTAATTTGATTATGATTTAATTATGCATATTTTTATTGGTTTCTTTGATTGCTAGAATCATGATTAGGTGAAATATACATCTTTTCTTCGTCTCTTCTTATTCTTTTCTTGAATAATGAGTGAGAGTTGATAAATAATGACAAACTCATAGTTGTTGTTGAGGAGTCATTAATCTCACCCGTTATTTTTTTAATGTTGTGATGTTAATTCTATGGTTTCTTGGTTGCATTATACGAGAATAACATGAATATGATATTTAGGCTACATGGTAGGAGTTTGTTTATCTTTTAATTAATTCCATGTGGTTTTCTTTGTGTTTTGAGTCGGAACCGAAATGAATAATAAATGCACTCACAATTGGTGGTGAGGGGTTTATTGCTTGATTTGGTTTCATAGCATTGTTTTGTGCTTTAATTCATGAATGATTGCTCTTAATGTTTAAGTTATGCTTTATTCGCATGCTTTTGTTCACGCTATTGACATTGTTGATTGGAGAAAGTAAGTGGATGATTTCCACAGTTTTTACCTTACTCCTTATTAGGGTTGGCAAAAACCCGGGGCCGGGCCGGGGACCCCGCTCCCCGTCCCCGGCCCCGGCAAAGAATTAAATTCCCCGTCCCCGGAAATTTCGGGGCCGGGGCGGGGCCGGGGAATTCAATTCCGGGTCCGGGGAGTTGAATTCCCCGAGTTATTTCCCCGATTTTTATTTTTTTAATTTTTTGTGACACATGAGTTAGTACTTATATTTTGTTTCATATTTATAACTCAACATGTGTCTGTGGCATGCTGGCAGTGAGGGCTCTTTGTCTATCTTGGGGTCTTAGGTTCAAGCTGTCCCAACTCCTATCAAGAGTTAGATTTTTTTTTCAGTTAATATTGTGGTTATAATTTTTTTCTTATTGAGTTTACTACCTTTTCTTGAACCAAGGTTCAAGTCACCCCATTAACACATGTTTTTATTATTTTTGTTAATATTATATTTATAATTTTTTCTATTAAATTAGACATTGCTTTTGCATATATTAATTTTTATTAAATTATTAAATCTAGCTTTGTTATATTTATAAAATATAAATACTTCTATATTAGTCAATTATTAACTAAAATATCAATAGTGCAGATCATACAGTCAAGAGTTTTTAATTAGATTATATTTTCTATCCCTTAACTCTTTCTTCAAGAAATAAAAAAAAAAAACAATTCGTTTGCCACCTTGTTTTTGTTGTCCTTTCTACAATAAATTTATTATTTAAGCTTGAAAGAATAAGGACCAGGTCCTTTTGTTGGGTTATATATCCATGTGATGACGAATCATAAAAACCTTGAAAATTGCAAAATGATAAAAGTAGCACATAGAACTATTCACCAGCAACAAGATACAAACAGGTTCTTTGATCTCAAATCTTAAAGCTTCTTTGGAGCACGGATGCCCAATCACAGTCAAAAGAGACTCAAGAAAATAACGTGAAAACAAGATGCATAAGTGAAGGTGACGTACAGAATCTGCAGATGTCCTGCTTGAGCGTCTGTGTGACTGCGCCTGCGTGAGGTTAACTGGTTAAGGCTGTCTTAAATTGAAATGGATCTTTTATTCTTTTAGGGTTTTTTTAATTATTATGATTTATAAATTTTTTTTATAAATATTGTAATTGGGTTTTGTATTCGGGCTGGGCTTATAATTTTGTGCTTTGGACTTAAAATTGTGGGAATCTTAAGTTGAATTGGGTTGGGCTTTTAAATTTATAAATTTAATTTACACAAAATTTAATATTCCGGGCCGGGGAACATGATCCCCGCCCCCTGCCCGGCCCCGGATAGTCCCCGAAAAAATGTTCCCCGGCCCCGGCTTCAATCCCCGGAATTCCAGGTAATTCCCCGAACATTTCTGGGCCGGGGAGCCGGGTACCCGGACCCGCCCGGGCACAATTGCCATCCCTACTCCTTATTCTATGCATTTTTAAGACTTGATGTCATCCCTTTCCCTATTCCCTATGTATTGTGGAATTGTAACTCTATTCTCCTCCCTCCTTTCTTTGGATGTATAACATGCTCTCACATCACGTGCTTAATAAAGATAAAATAAGTTATGTGTTAAAATGACTTCGGATAAATAGAGCAAATATTAATATAACAAAAACTTTGGACTTAGCAAACCCAAGTAGAGGCCGAATTCACATTGGGGCGAGATTTAATCTCGTAGCTGACTTCTCTAACCCATCTCTGAAAGGTGAAATAGTTTAGGTCCGAAAACAAGACAATCAAATAGTCGTCACTCATAATTTTTGCATGATTAGACTATGGGTGACGACTCCATTTCATTTCTCCTAGCTTGTCTCTATGGGTTGCTTTGTGTTCGCTTAAGTCATTTATGAGCTTTGACATAGTGTCGTGATCGAAATCGCTTTGATGGAATGAAAGCCCCGTTCACGCATTATTTTTCAATAATTTTTAAATATTATTAATTATTTATATTATTTATAATTATTATTATTGTACACAGCTTTTTTAGTGCTTTTTTAATCTATGAATTTTGTTTCTGATTTTACCTTACACAAGTTAACGACATAATTCAAATTTTAGCGAACAATTTGCAATTTCCAATATTTTTTTTTCCAGGGTGGAGGGTAGAACCTTAGTAGAAAAATGTAATTATCCCTTTAATTAATAATTATCAAATAGTTGATCTAATGATATAATAAATAATTTAGTAGTTTTAAATTTATGTCATGCTATTTGGATACATGATTTTAATATAAAAATATATATTTTACATAAGAAATAAGAAAAGAGTTATGGTTCATATTTCTTTATTTTCTATAGATTAATTCCATTAGTTAAGGATAATTAACAAAATGAAAAAAAAAAAAAAAACAACATTTACAAATATCTACTACCGAGGAGTATATTGAGGTAGAATTAGTAAAATGTTTCTTTATAAACGTGCCACTCACGTGACCGGCCACTATTCATTTCCCCAACTCGATGGATTCCAACTCAAAACCCCGTAAACCCTTCTCTCCCAGTCCCTCTTACCAGTCTTATCCAAACTCAAAAATAAAAAATAAAAAAATAAAAATGTCTTTAGTCCTCCATTCTCCTCTCCCTTTCAAGCCTTCCGTCATCTTCAAATCTCAAAACGGATCCGTTTCGGTTCGCTCTGCAATGTCTACCCCGGAGAAGAAAACTCGCAAAAGAAAGCAGCAGCGGCAACGACGATATGACGATTCTTCGGCTTCCTCAAACGGTGCTTTCGTCTCAGCGGCAGAGCAGAGCCTTAGGTTTATATTCATGGAGGAGTTGATGCAGCACGCCAGGAATCGCGACTCGGCGAGGGTGGATGATGTCATTTATGACATGATTGCCGCCGGGCTTAGCCCTGGTCCAAGGTCCTTCCATGGGCTTGTCGTGTCCCACGTTCTTAAAGGCGACGATGAAGGCGCGGTAAGTACGCAGAATCTCATCTTTTTTGCTTGTTAAAAAAAAAATTATAAAAAGGGAGGGAAAGAAAGGGACAAATTTGAAATTTCAAAAATAAATAAATAAATTGGATTGAATAGTTGTTGTTGTTGTATAATTGCAGATGCAATCACTAAAGAGGGAGTTGAGCGCAGGGCTCCGGCCTCTGCGTGAAACGCTTGTTGCGCTAGTTCGTTTGTTTGGGTCCAAAGGACGTGCTACCAAAGGCTTAGAAATCCTGGCGGCAATGGAGAAATTAAACTATGACATTCGCCAAGCGTGGCTGATTCTTGTTGGTACAATCTTTTGCTAGCTTCATTGATTAAGTCTCAGTTTGCTTTTATGCGTTTTAATTGGATCAAGTATCTAAGTTGGTTGAGTTGGTGATTAGAGGAGCTTGTTAGGAACAAGTATTTGGATGATGCCAACAGAGTTTTTTTGAGGGGTGCCAAGGGTGGGCTTAAGGCTACTGATCAACTGTATGATCTTATGATTGAGGAGGACTGTAAAGCTGGCGATCACTCCAATGCCCTAGAAATTGCTTATGAGATGGAGGCGGCTGGACGGATGGCTACCACTTTCCATTTCAATCAGCTTCTCAGTGTGCAAGTAAGTTTCTGAATGTGATTATTTTTTTTTTCTAATCAAGTTCTGAATTCCTTTTTTTTTTTTATGCAAGGATTTGTTATCCAATTGTAGGCTCGGTAAATGTTGGCAATTCTAGAACCAATTGCTTTAACTACCGGACTGAGGGTTTTTTGGTTGATGCATGTGATTGACTGAGATTGCTAAGATGCAGTGGTTTGAGTAGTCCAATGATAGACATTTTTGTTTTGAATGGTTTTAGGTCACCACTATAGAAAGAGAACAAATCGAGCTCAAAACGTACTATGGATTTCTTATGATCTTTTAGGATCTGAATCAGTCTTCATATATATCTACTGTGTCCTATAGTGCAAAATCTTTGCTATTGGATCAAATATCTGGACAAAATGTAGTTCCTGATTGTATTATACATACCTGTCCTTATTCCACTTGAATTCTTCTTTACTATGAATCAAGAATATCAATGCAAAAGTGTTGGAATTAGGCAACTTTGGAATGATTATGCATCAGGTTTTAGCTAGGTTGAAATCAGCTCATGTGGGTACTGTGATAGTGAAGTCTGTATTTATGTTTATTTCTTTCTCAAGTGTAAGAGTGTTGGTGGATGGTAGTTGACTTGTAGATAGCTGGTTTCAAACATGATTTACGCATAAGTGAAGCATTATTTACTACTAAGTTCACTGGGTCAATATGAGTCTTTATTCAGTGTGTCCTAAATTTATCTCTTCTTTTTTTATTTTTTTTCACAGATTAAGAAATTCAATTGTTATTTATCGTGGAGATGGACAATGATCTTATTCATACATGATTAGGCATTTATAGACTTTGTTTTTCTATGATAACTTTTATTGTTGAACATAATTTTTGTCGTTTTTTTTTCCTTGTTCATTAAACGATCTTCCTGACAAATGTGTAAAAAATTTCGTGATGTCTTCCAAATTAATGTCATACATTTCCATGGTTGTTGGTAAAAGACTTTGGTCTATTGTGCATGTTTATAAAATTCACATCAGGAGTCGCTGGCTGTGCCCTATAATCTGGATGTCATTAAGCATTTAGTATTTCTTACTAATATTCTATTTTTTAGCTAAAGATTTCAATCTTTTTTGGATTTAACCAGCTGTTTTTTTTACAGTTTCCATAGCGCACTGACATTGTCTTTTCCCTTATTTTTAGGCTACCTGTGGAATACCTGAAGTAGCTTTTGCAACATTTGAAAACATGGAATATGGAGAAGGTTCACATTCTCTCAAAATTTATTTATTTTTTTATTCATGAATGTTAGGGTGTGGTTTAGTTTAGTCATGGGCTGAAAATCAAGGCAATTTGTCATTTTTACTCAACCTTTTAATGACGTTGGTTGAATATTGTTAATATCACATTATCAATTTTGAATATCAAACAACCTGTAGAATACATAGTTGATTAATAAGAAAGAGTGAAGTTTGTAGTTAGCACTTATGTATTTCATGTCAGACTTAATGTTTGTTCAAGTCGTGTGACATTGTCAAGCTTTTCCTTTTCTCATTGTTCAAGCTTATTATGTAGCACTTATAATTGTCTTTTCATATCAGATTATATGAAACCTAATACCGAGACTTATAATTGGGTGATCCAAGCATATACACGAGCTGAATCTTATGACAGGTGAATTCTATATGACATAAATGACACCACAGAATTTCCTTGTAATTATAATCTTTTCCTTTTTCTTTTTTCCCTGTAAATTGGTGTTATTGAGGAGGCATTCTTTATTTTGTTTTTTCTGATTGTCTTGTTTTATCTGTGTTAAAAGAGAGAAAAAGAGAATAAAATAGATAGAGAAGAGACGGTGAATGTTGTTGTATATTATTGATATGTGAGACTTATATATAGTAGAAAAATCAAAGTAAACTAGGAAATAAAATCACTCACAATCGATACATATTTTCACCACCTATAATAGAATTATTAGAATCTAAAACTTCCATGTATGTTCTAAAACTCCCCCTCAAGTTGGAGATAGATGTTTTTACTGCCCAAGTTGGAAATAAAGTTTACAGATAGATACTTGATGACTCTTTTCAGCACAACATAAATTTTAGAGTCATTCAACTTCACAACGGTATTGAAGCTTCAAGAGAATTGACAAGAGAAGAGATAATCATCTCACTCAAACTTTTAGACAGAAGACCCATCCAACAAGAGAATAAAATCAGAAATATATAAGATACGACGATTTCCAATAAGGGACATTTTCAATCACTAATCCTGATGAGACTATAAGGGTAGCAGTGAATTTTACCGCTAGTAAGAGGTGATAGGTTTGTTTAACAGTAAAGAGGCTAGGTTTGGCGTAAAAATGAAGTTTGGACAAACTACGGAGAATTGGCTAACTTTGGGTAAGATTTTCTAGTGACTAAAAGAGGGTTTTTATAATTTTCAAAAACACCAACAGTGGTTTTTATAATTTTCAAAAACACCAAGAGTGGTTTTTATAATTTTCAAAAACAGCCTCAGAAATTTTTAGAAAACGCCCAAAAGTTTTCAAAAATTTTAGAAAACCCCCTGAATAGGAAAAATACGAGTCTCCTACTATGAGGACAAATAGAGATTGAGAGAGATTTAAAAACATTAGAATTGAAATGAAAGCAAACACGCAACTGAATTTTTTCAATTTATTTTTGATAAAAACATTAACTTAACAACAAAAGAGAGATTATTTTTTTATTTATTATAGCACAAAAACATTAGAGATGAAAAAAAAAAATTTTTTTTTTCAAATACTAAAGATGAAAAAGAAAAGAGAGATGACTTTCTTCTTCTTCTTCTTCTTCTTTTGGCATGAGAAAAAATTTCTAAGAACCTCTAACCCATTTTGATACCATGCTAAAAGAGGGAAAAGAAAATAAAATAGATAGAGAAGAGATGGTGAATGTTATTGTATATTATTGATATGTGAGACTTACATATATAATAGAAAAATCAAAGTAAACTAGGAAATAAAATCACTCACAATCAATACATATTTTCACCACCTATAATAGAATTATTATAATCTAAAACTTTTATATAAGTTCTAACACTCCCCCTCAAGTTAGAGATAGATATTTTTAATGCCCAATGTGAAAACTTAAGCTTTTAGATAAAATGACAAACTTAACATTGTATCAGAGCCATAATGACCTAACGATCGCAGGTTCAAATCTCCTCTTTGTTATTTAAAAATTAATTAAAAAAGTATTGTTATTTGGCCTACTTGTAAGATCCATTAAGGTATGTGAGGCTCGATCTGGTCCACGTTGCAAGTGCATGAGGCCCTTGCATTTGAGGGGTGTATTCGAGGGCTTAAAGTATTAATGTTAAGCCCACATCTGCAAGTTTAAGCTTTGTAGAAAAGTGGTAAACTTAACATCTGGTTAAAGTATGGCATGAGTAGGGGTATGGAAATTTAGATAGTTTGAAATTCTTATCATGTTATTCCTTTTCTCCTTTTTTTTTTTCTTATGTTTACACCAAGCATATTACATGGCACCCATTACTGACATTCTGCCATAACATAATATTACATGGCATTGCACCAGTACATTTATTCTGTCACATATTGCTAAAAGATATTGGCAAGTGACTATTGCTAGAATACTATATGGTTCCTGGAGTGTATTTTTGCTATGAACAATTTCAGACTTAATGATAAGGACTGCTGTGACGTACCACCAATTCTGTTTATGTTCCATTATGGAGCATTCACTTTGCTCAATGGTTTTGTCAAGAGCAATGTCGTCAGTGAAGCATTTTTCTGTATTGAGAGTTGCATTCTGCAGATTATAGTGGGAGTAGAGAAAAAGTCTAATATCTTGTTTATATATGTTTTTGAAAGGAAACAAGTAATCGCTTCTTGGTTTGAGTCAAACTATCGATAAGCAATACTTTGGTTTCTTGGAATAAGTATAAAAATTTATTCATGGAAATGGCAAATGAAAGAAATTAGGTCTTTGGTTATCAATTTAAGTCTAAGAGGAGTTGTATTTGTTACATATCACAATTGCTGAATGGATTTTGTAAGAGCTGTCAATGAAACTAGGCTTTTGTAATGTAAGAGGTTGTTCCTTTGCTTTTTAGGAAGACATCTCTTGTTATAGGCGGTATGTGTATGGACTTCTATAATTAATTTCATGCCATATGATATATAATACTGGGTTTCTTCTTGTAGTCTTGATTGTGTAGGTGTGGTGATTACTTTTCTTTTCTTGTAAACTATCTGTAGATTTGAAATATTCTTTGGTTTTTGCTAAAATAAAATGTTTTATCTAATTGATACATAATCATTTTGGGGTATTGATATGTAATGTAGGGTGCAAGATGTTGCTGAGTTACTTGGCATGATGGTTGAAGATCACAAACGTTTGCAACCTAATGTGAAAACCTATGCGTAAGCTAAATCTTTTTCTAATTCTTAACTGCTACAGCAATTTTTTTTTTTTAAATTTAGTGAATATACTCTACCATTTCTTTTTTTATTAAGACACTTATCAATGTGTTATAGGGTATGGTTTTTATCTCTTAATATTATTTTTATTGCATCTAGTAATTTTTTCTTGTGGAGGCAATATATTGATTTGTTAACTTCTATTTTCTCTTTATATGCAAACAACACTATAAGGACGTTTACGTTGTCCAGCCTGTGATCGTTAGGTTTTAAGTAGGAATCCGACATAAATTGTTGCTATAATGCAGGTTGCTTTCACTAAGTCTTAAGGTGTGTACAAGGATTCTTTTGCTTCTTTGGTGGCATATATATTTTTTCTTCTTTACCTCTAACAGTCACTTGGTGATTTAGCAAGGTGAGACTGGGCATGTCACTTTTTATTGGGTTTCGTTTTTTTAGATATAGAGAATATACTAGAGGCCTCTAAGAAAATATCTTGTTGAGATGCAAATTATAAGTGCATGTTGTTCACTTTAGCGTTCCAATATCTTTGGTATTCTGCTCATTGCAACAAATGTCCAGATAAAAGGATGATTTTGGCATGCATATGAAATGGGAGGAGAGTAGCCAGATCAAATACTTGAGTCATGGAAAGATGGAGAGAGAGGATCACACATACACACACACACACACATAATTATTTTTCAAATAGTATGAGGTCTTTAGCTGGTTCCAAAATCAAAGCCATTTATGGTAAATCCAAAGTGAAAAATGTCATACTAATTTGTGAGACATCATAATAGTTTCTACAAGAAAGAATATAAACTATTATGAGTTAAGAAATTAATGTGTGTTTTAATCAAGGAAGTATAAATTAGAAATGCACAAGGCCTTCTGTCAAATTGATACCCATGCAAAATATTGAAGCTTCAAACTGTATGCAGATCACTCCTGTTAGGACCTAACTTAAACAGAAGTAGTACTGACTGATTTTATGAGTGTCTGTATGTATTTCCTAATGCTTTATTTCTGTCAGTGATTTTTTTTCCTTCAACTGTTAACTTCCACTTTTTCGTATCTTTATTCTTTCTGGCTGTGATGGATAATATCATATCTTAATGTCCAGGCTATTAGTTGAGTGTTTTACGAAGTATTGTGTAGTACGGGAAGCTATTAGACACTTTCGTGCTCTTAAAAACTATGAAGGGGGAACAACAATTTTACACCATGAAGGAAACTTCGGGGATCCACTGTCTTTGTATTTACGGGCTTTATGTCGAGAAGGTATACCAATTTTAATGGTGAAATAATATCAAATGTCAAGCATTTTGTATCATCATCTTCATAAAACATGCAGTTGTTGGAGTTTTTGAATTATTCGACTTGAAAATGTGATTTATGTAGCCTAACAAATATTGAAACTGCAGGATCTATAGGTTGATAGGAATATCTATTGCTATAGGCAGCTGGGAAGCATAGCTGTCATATATGCCACTTACCCTAAAGATTTTAGCTGTTCTGAACAATGTGAAACAGGGAATTTAATGGCCTGCACGCTATTAGTTTTTGGCCTTCATTTTTTTAAATGAAGATAGATATCGGTCTCCTAATCTGCTCTTCCTTTTGTTTTATTTCAAACTATTTGTGTGGCCAACAGAGCTTGATTCTTTATTTTTTCAGTCAAAATTTTGAACCTTACCGGTTTCTATGTTGTTAATAGGTCATACCAATAATTCACGGTACAACCAGGGTGAGCCTGCTTGTGATTAGTTTGAGTCTCTTCATAAATCACAATGAGTCCTTGTAAAGTTGGTTAGACAGAATTGGCCTACATTCTGAGAACTAGTCCCCCATGTTAAAGAAACAGGCTGCCTGAGCAGCTTGATGCCAATAAGGTGGTTGTTAGCCTTAATGTCTCTCTTTTCACATGGACTGACTTCTTCTTAAAGCCAATCTATTTTTCCAAGATATAGACAGAAGCACTTTTCAGCCTTTTGTACAATATGCATGGGTTTGGTACTGGGTTTGTGCTATTAATTAACCACTATACTTGAGAGCTTAAACTATTAAATAAGGGTCTTCACACGTATTGTGGATCGGACAAAACCCAACCAAGATCCAAATAAAATAGATGAAAGAAATACAAATGCAAATACATGACATGTGGGGGGGTTCAAATTCTAGATATCTACTATGATACCATATTAAGTAACCACTTGACATAAAAGATTGAGCTACTGAAAAAGTTTCAACACTAGGACTAAGCTCTAACATCTACCATGTGTTCATATTATCATAATATTGTTTCATCTGTGGTTCCTTGTGATAATGTTTAGCTTATGATTTGTAGAATCACAATCTCTTGGATGAGCTGCTAGGCTCTAAGAATTCCTTCATTTAGATTGTTGACCTCTATGCTGAATGTTTTTGCTGAATCTAGATATGTTTATCAACTGGTGCTTTGCTTGAATCAGGAAGGATTCTTGAGTTACTAGAAGCTTTGGAAGCGATGGCCAAAGATAACCAACCCATTCCACCAAGAGCCATGATCTTGAGCAGAAAGTATCGGACATTGGTTAGCTCATGGATTGAACCTTTACAAGAAGAAGCTGAACTTGGATATGAGATTGACTACATTGCTAGGTTGGCTTCTTGATCAATATACAACTGATAAATCTGCATCGTGGAAATACTGTTCATTAGTTATACTTCACTATATCTTCCCAATCATATGGAGAAATATCAAATTTATTAAGATAGTGTCATAGAACACTCAGTTTTTGATATTGCTTAATCTAAAATATAATTCCTGTCCCCTTTCCCTTTGTCAGAGTTGCCAATTCTAAGAATGCTAATGCACCCTCATACATTCAGTTGTCCAGCTACTTTCTTCCGTGGCCGCTGTTGCATTCGTCATTTTCAGTTGAACCTGCTTCATCTTGGAGCATTTAGCAAGTCCTGCTGGGAAAGTGATATAGGATAGGAATATTTTAATTTAGAATTATTGAGGTTATTATTATCATTTCCTTTTTGTAGGGTTTAATTAAATTAGGAATTTAATATTTAAGGATTTTGACTTAGTTAGGGATTTTGACTTTTCCTAATTAACTCAAATTCCCATTCTATTATGAATTTATTCCCCTGCGCCAGATTTTGTTTTCCCATTTTGCATTAGGGTTATACTAGTATAAATTAAGTGTCTTAGTTATTTGATTTCTTAGGCTTATTGATGAATTGATTATTGAATAAAGGTTTTGATTCTCCTTCAATATCTTGATTATTTTCCTTTCTAATTTCTCCCTATTGTTCTTTTTTGATTTCTGTGACGGTCCCCTGCCAGAAAGGTTAATACAAGGCCTGCTGGGCTTGTTCACATGAGATTGGGTGATGTGGAGGGGTTCATAAACTGGGTGGGTATAAATATGATTTTAGTTGTTCATTGCAGTAATAGGTGAATTTTTGTAACTTCACGAACTCCTTCTTTGCTCTGGGCTTTCCTAAGAAACTGATTCCCCTGTTTAACCCTTTATTTCAAATTGAAAAAGGTCCTTCTGGTCAAATCTCATGAATTGACCTTTTACGAGTTTTTCTCTCTTTTCCTTGGTGTATAATAACTATGGCCTAAGGCATGATTGTTATAGTTGACTATTCTGTAATGATTTAGGTATATTGCGGAGGGTGGGCTTACTGGTGAGAGAAAGCGATGGGTGCCTCGAAGAGGAAAAACTCCTTTAGATCCTGATGCCGCTGGGTTTATATATTCAAATCCTATAGAGACCTCCTTCAAGCAAAGATGTCTTGAGGATTGGAAGATGTACCACCGTAAAGTTTTGAAAAAGTTGCAATATGAAGGGCGTGCAGCAGCGGGTGATATATCTGAATCTGATTATATGAGACTTGAAGAGAGACTAAGGAAAATAATAAAGGGTCGAGAACATAATGTTATAAAGCCCAAGGCTGCCAGTAAGATGGTAGTGTCTGAGTTGAAGGAAGAGTTAGAAGCACAAGGTCTGCCAACAGATGGAACTAGAAATGTTCTTTATCAGCGTGTACAAAAGGCAAGAAGAATAAACCGCTCACGAGGAAGGCCTCTTTGGGTTCCTCCTGTAGAGGAGGAGGAAGAGGAGGTAAAATAACTGAAATAACTTATGCCTCTGATTTATGTCTCCTCAACACAAGTGTATCTAAATATTGTCTTACTTTCTTAGAATTCATTTATATAGACCAAGTAGTCTTCCCTTTACCAAATTGATATCAAACTCATGGTAAGCCTCTTAACATTTTTGGCAGGTTGATGAAGAGCTAGACGAACTGATTTCACGGATCAAGCTGGAAGAAGGAAACACTGAGTTTTGGAAACGCCGGTTCCTTGGGGAAGGCTTGTATGATGATCATGATGAGCCTATGGACATGGATGAGTCAGAAATTTCGGATGAGTTGGATGATGATGTTATTGATGTAGAAGATGCTGCGAAGGAGGTTGAAGATGATGAGGCTGATGAAGAGGAGGAAGTAGAACAAACTGAGACTGAGAATCAAGAGGAAGACAGAGTCAAGGTGAAGGAAGTTGAAGCTAAGAAACCTCTTCAAATGATTGGAGTCCAACTTTTGAAAGATACTGATCAGATAGCAACCACATCAAAAAGATCTAGAAAAAAAATGTCTCGAATGGTGGAGGTATGGAAAGTCAATGTGGTTTGGTTTTTGCTTCTTTGCATATTACTATCCTAGTTACTTTTTAATTTTTATGGCATTTGGAATTATCTTCTTTTGTAGGAAATTGTTTCCACTTCTTTATGTTGGGGTTTGTCACTCAAAACATTGAGGGCTAAAACTTTGGAAATTCTGAAACATTTTTACATTTTGATGCAGGATGATGATGATGATGACTGGTTTCCAGAAGATATATTTGAAGCATTCAAGGAGCTAAGAAAACGGAAGGTCTTTGATGTATCTGACATGTATACGATAGCTGATGCATGGGGTTGGACATGGGAGAGAGAACTGAAGAATAAAATTCCCCAAAAATGGTCACAGGAGTGGGAAGTTGAGTTGGCTATTAAAGTAATGCTGAATGTATGTTCTCATGTCTTGTGCTTCTATGCTAGTTGTTTGTTATGGTCCTTTGTATGTGTATGGCCTCTGTGTTCAATGTACTTTTTCGCGATGCTCAAAATTTTCTTCTATTCTCTCCTCTTCATTTTGATAGTTATTTAAAAACGAAAAAACGAAAAAACGAAAAAAAAAAAAAAAAAAACCTGATCCAGTGTTATCCAGTGCCCAATATAAGTTGTTTTACATTTGCTGCTTTTTATATGCCCGGTGGGCTCTGCTAGGAGCATTAATACCAAATTTTGTCTGCAGATCCAATTTTTTTACTTTTCTTGATAATGGACAATGCCATAACCCCAACACTTTGTTTTGTTTTTGTACATGCTTGTATAAAAGAAATAAAATACTGTAATATGTTTCAGGTAATAGAATTGGGTGGAAAACCAACTATTGGGGACTGTGCCATGATAATAAGAGTAGCTATAAGGGCTCCTGTTCCTTCAGCTTTCTTGAAGATCTTGCAGACAACACATAGTCTTGGTTATGTATTTGGGAGGTAAGAAATTATAAGCAGTTTAAACTGTTGAAACTTAATTTGGAAGTGCAATGTTTCATTCTGATTATGAACATTGTTTCTTTAACATGTAATTGTATTTGTCTTTCCCTATTGCAGTCCCCTTTACGATGAAATAATCTCATTGTGCCTTGATCTGGGAGAACTGGATGCAGCCATTGCAATAGTTGCAGATATGGAGACTAGTGGAATCACAGTCCCGGACCAAACCCTGGACAGGGTGATATCTGCTAGACAGACGGGTGAAACAACAGTCGAGGATGCATCAGCATAGCTGCAAATACAAACTCCTTTTTGTATAGTTTGATATCAACATGATAGCAGCATTCTTTCTAAGCGATACAAAATTCCCAGTGGAACCTGTAGCAAGTGTAACATTAGAGTATGTATCAATTTTGCAAGTCATTCTCTTCCGTTTTTCTGCGAAAGATTCTAAATGGCTCAGGCTATTTCCCGTAAATCCAGATAAGGCCTGCGAATTGGGCTTGGCGGATCAAAATCTCGTGTATTTTAGGGTTGGTCCAAACCAGAGTTGAAAAATATTGTACATAATTTTGGGCCAGAGTCCATTTAGTACATGGTTTCAGGCTAGACTTTATTACGGTCCAGATTTTATAATTTTGGACTCATAATTAGACCAATATCCCTAGCCCAACCCAATTAAGTTGGAATAGGGCTATTTACGCCACTAATTTTGCAACACCGTTTCGATTTTCTTCCTTGATCGTGGCGTCAAGTCTCAACCACTCCGAAAAAGAGAGTCAACTGGCTTCAGCTTTTGAGGTTGATTGTAGCTTAACTTACAATGAAATGAACACAAAAATACATTATATAGCTATCTATTTTATTTTAGTTTAGATGAAAGATGATTAAAATATTTTGTTAGATTCTCTTATAACTGAAAGTATTCACTTAGATTATCTCTATTGGCAAATAAAAATTTCTTCATTGAAAAGGAAGACATTCATTCTTGACCCTGAAGCAAATGAAGAAAAAATGGTGCTGGACCCATCACCCATTATCCCACCTAATCATAACGAACATGCCTTAAAAGTGTGATATAGCTTTACCAACGATTAATGGCATTAAAGTAATTATAACCAAGTTGCATGTACAAAATGGTGAAATCATCTGTTAAGACATTTAAGCAGCGACAGCAACGAGGAGGGGTCACTCACTACTCACGACTCAGTTTAAGACACCACCAACTCGCTCGCTCGTTTTAAATATTTAATAAAGTAAGAAAATATTTAGTCAAACAAATTATCGTTCGAATCCATTCGATTTCGATCTCTTTCACTTTCGTTCACTCTTGTGATGCTTTAATTCTTACAGATTTGAGTTCAAAGCGTAGTCGCCATCTGCCGCGCACGTGATGGCGGCAGTTCCCGTTGAGGAAGCCATTGCAGCTCTATCCACATTCTCACTAGAGGTAATTTTTTAATAATGCATTTATTCAGTCAAGTTACTTCAAGAATTAATAGCTTCAAATTTAAGTTTAAAAGCTGAATTCACAACATACTTACTCTTTTTTTTTTTTTAATTTTGGACGAACTGTAGGATGAGCAACCGGAGGTTCAAGGACCAGCCGTCATGGTTTCAACTGAAAAAGGAGCAACCAACAGTCCAGTTGGTAAATTCTTCTAAAAAATATTATATTACATTTAAATTATGAATTTCAACGTTTCTCGCCATTTTCAACTTACAATTGCATTTAATAAATTTGGATTCAATCGGTGTGAGGTGTTCTGCTTTGTTAGGGCATTTAGACTTCGATTTATCGTTTGATCGTATACGCACGTATCCTGCAACAAAATATGTTTTGTTTTGGATTTAATAGGTAATGTGATGCGTTCCGTTACTAAAGACTTGTATTTCTCTTGTAGAGTATAGTGATGTTAATGCATATCGCTTGTCGTTATCAGAAGATACAAAAGCTCTCAATCAGCTGGTATCTTGTTTCTTGGCGTTACTTTGTCTTTTGAAAGTAGACATGTAATGTGGATCCTGTTTAGCTTTTAGTTCTAAAATTGTTTTTACTTCTTTGATTATCTGTGCAGGACACTCTTATCCAAGAAGGGAAGGAGATGGCATCAGTGCTTTATACATACCGTAGTTGTGTCAAAGCGCTTCCTCAGGTTTACTATGGCTTTAGCTTGACCAAAAATAATGTTTTGTGGACATCTAAAATACTACTTTATATTCAAGTTATTGTCTATACTGATTAAAGTTAAGTGGAGAAACGTATCTTTGTTAAATAAAACAGTGATATATTACGAGAAACTAAAGTAAAAAGAGAACTTATAATTTTAAGAAGAGGTAGATCGAGTTGTATCTGCAGTTACATTGATATAAGTAAAAAAATTCTTAGATTTGTAACCTGTAATTTAAGGAATTTCACAAAAAATTAGCAACCTACTTGAATGAAGCCATAATTGAAGTTCTGCTTTGTCATATTCAGACCAGATAAATTCACTGAATTGGTGTCTTATGGTGTTAAGACAAGTTCTAAATTTCAGATAAAAAGTTTTTTCTTTCCCCTTTCATCTTTACCAAAATATTTGGTGGTAAACATATGGCAGCTTCCTAATTCTATGAAGCACAGTCAAGCTGACTTGTATCTAGAGACCTATCAAGTTTTGGACTTGGAGATGAGTCGCCTACGTGAAATTCAAAGATGGCAAGCATCAGCTGCAGCTAAAGTATGACAGTTTAAAGATTATAATCTTCTTATATTTCTTTTCAATTGCTCATCATGTAGTTGAACTCGTTATTAGTTCTCCTGTGATCAAAACACTTAATTGGTGTACAGCTAGCAGCCGATATGCAGCGTTTTTCCAGGCCAGAGCGGCGCATTAATGGACCCACAATAACTCATCTATGGTTTGTTTTGTCATATTCGGTTTTCTCTTAAGTGTTAACCTTGTTGTTTATGGTCTTACTGTCTAATTCTCGCATCTCAAGTACTTGTGAATGTGAGCTTCCAACTACATTTAATGTGACCACTTGTTTTGGGGAAAAATAATCATTCTTACAGTGATTAGAATACTTATTTTCCATTAATGTCATATCTTCTTAACTCCAGGTCCATGTTAAAGTTGCTCGATATCTTACTGCAGCTCGATCATCTAAAAAATGCTAAAGCAAGTATACCTAATGATTTTTCTTGGTACAAGAGGTATGTCAGTTTAATATTTTTGCGTTATTTTACTCATTGTATTCATGTATCATTTTTTTTTTTTCACATTTCATGTAAACTTTCCATCGAATATTTGAAAATGACAGAGCAATACTGACCCATGATTGTAAAAATATAAAAGCATGTTTGTTTTAATAAATTTATTAATAAAAATTGATTTTTTTAATTACTATTTATAATCTGGACACTATTGCATAGTTCAGTTTAGTCCCATGGAACTAGTCCAGTTCAAATCAGTCCTGATTCCCAAACATTTCCTCAGAGTGTGTCATGGCTCTGAGCGGTCAATTTGTGGCAGTTTGTATATAATCTGGTGATTAATGTGTGTAGTCAATAAGTTCTTATTGTATTTCCTGTCAGTTCTCCATGAAATTTACTGGATTACTATTTCAGATTATGGATACAGTAAGAGAAACCCTATTTCTTATCAAGAAAAAAAAGGGCCTGCTTTTCTTAAAAAAAAAATTATTTAATGATTAAATAATTACAAACCACTCGACTGCAAATTTTGTTCCTTTATAATTATGCTCAGTAATAGTGGTTAGCTGTAAATTTCTGCATATATATATATATATATATATATATATATCTGTTTAAACTAATTATTTTATTGTAGTCACATATATTTTGGCAGTATCACAAATATTGTCTCACTGTTCTGAAATGAATTTTAATGCATGGTATTTTGTTCCACTTTGAAATTGTCAGGACATTCACACAAGTCAGTGTCCAGTGGCAAGATACTGATTCTATGAGAGAAGAGTTGGATGATTTACAGGTGTGTGTTTGTGGTCCCATAGGATGGATAAGTAAGATGGCATTTTAGTTAGTTCAGCAAAACTTTACTTTATACATAATTTTACAAGAAAGAAGTAGAAGGAAATTTTAAGATAGTTACGAGGAAGATATTAATATTTTGTGGGAAAGATTTCGTTTCTAACTTCTCTTTAGGCTTCAATCTCAAAAGCTTGCTAGGATACTTATTTTTTTATTATATCTTAAATCTAGTTTTTGTTGTCCATAGATTCTCTTGAGTTTTATGATCCATTAGCTGGATCTTTTGGTGCACAACTTGTTTACTTTTTGTAGCTACTCTTTTCTTTTTCTAATAAATGTTTCTTTGTTTCTGTCAAAAAAGGGGGGAGCAAAACATTACTTTGTTCTCTTTTCTTCTTTCCTGTCATTTTAGAGTGCTGTTGTGATCTTTTACATTTTTTATTTTCCCATCTTTCTGGCTGATAATTTAATATCTTTTGCAGATTTTCTTAAGCACAAGGTGGGCTATCTTACTGAACTTGCATGTCGAGATGTTCCGTGTGAACAAGTATCCTTTCTTTATAGTTATTTGTTTTAACTTTTGTCTGCTGGAAACATTTCAAAATGGTGCCATAGAGCAAAATGATTCACTTTATTTGATATACCTTGTTTGACATATACTTTTATGAGCTGCTAAATTTCTTTTAGGACAATTTATTCTAGTATTAGCTGCAAACATATTTTCTTAATCTGTTTTGGAGTTCCTTCACTGAAAATAGTGTTGAAGACATACTTCAAGTCCTGATAGTCTTTGCTGTTGAGTCATTGGAGTTGGATTTTGCACTTCTATTTCCAGAGCGCCACGTGCTTCTTCGTGTCTTGCCTGTTCTTGTTGTCTTAGCAACATCATCAGAGAAAGATAGCGAATCGCTGTATAAAAGAGTGAAAATTAACAGACTGATAAATATTTTTAAGGTAGTATGGTTCATATGATGATCAAAACTATCATAGGGATAAAAATCAATTTATAATTTTTATGTATTCTTTTTTACCTGTGTGGCAGAGTGATCCAGTCATTCCTGCTTTTCCAGATCTTCATCTTTCGCCTGCTGCAATGTTGAAAGAATTGTCAATGTACTTCCAAAAATTTTCCGCACAAGCTCGTCTGCTCAATCTTCCAGCACCTCATGAGCTCCTACCCAGGGAGGCACAAGAATATCCTGTTTAGGAATTTTTATCTTTTTTTTTTTTTTAACTTGCTTACAATATATATATCTCTGTGTATGTGTGTGTGTGTGTGTGTGTGTGTGTGTGTGTGTGTGTGTGTGTGTTGACAAAGCTTTTATATAAAATAAGTACAATAATCATAGATGGTTGTTTTTTACAATATTTATTATGAATATAGGAAGTGGAATTTTTTGTCTAAGCCAGCTAGTAGGAATGGTTCATTCTTAGCTTGCTTATCAATTTTTTATCACCATGGTGGGTCAAGTGTGATCCATGTTGGCTAAATTTGGCTCGAAACTTTTTGACCCAGCTCAAGAATCAATCGAACCAAATTGCTGCTAAAAAAAAGATAAGTGAGCTTCAGAATGAGACATTGTTTCTATCAATCTAATTAGAAAAATATTTTTCTGTAAATTCTCCTGGATTTTTCATTGTTCTAGAGACATCTGAAGATTTGTATTGGTTTCCAAAATGTTAGGCTCTCATACTGACCCATCGGTTCCTCTATCAGAACCATTATAATTAGATTAATTGAATACAACTTTTTGTCTTACCTTGTGAAATTATGACAACAAAATTCACTCATCTTTCTAATGAAGCCTTGACTTAATTTTTACATATCAGAGACATTATCTAATTGTTAATCATATTGGGGCAATCCGTGCTGAGCATGATGACTTTACAATTCGTTTTGCTTCAGCGATAAATCAGGTAGTCCACCCCCTCTTTTTCTCTTTCTCCTATATATATTAATGTATATCTATGTTTTTGTGTTGTGTCTGATGCTATATATGTAATGGGTCTTTTCTCACTGTTCAAACTTGCTTTTACAGCTATTATTGTTGAAGTCAACAGATGGTACAGATATCGAATGGAGCAAAGAAGTTAAAGGAAACATGTATGATATGGTCATTGAAGGTTTCCAACTCGTAAGCAAATGGACTGCACGCATTTGGGAACAATGCGCATGGAAATTTTCTCGCCCATGCAAGGATGCAATTCCTTCAGATTCAAATGAAAGTTTGGCATCATATTCTGACTATGAAAAGGTATTATATTCTTTCCATCTATCGTACTTGTAATTGGCTTCTTGTTCTTGGATTGGTCTATAAAAACCAAGTTAGCTAATGTAAGCTTGAATATATTCTGAAAATAAATTCTTTCTTTTCTCAAAAGTGCTGCTTGATCTCTAAAGGTGACACATTTGGTTATTTCGTGTGAATTAGAGCTGACTCAGATTGTGTATATATATGTGGATGTACATGTGGTCTTTCTCCTTGTATAACAAATGTGTGGTTCACATCTATTCTTTTGCATGAAGTGGTAAATTTGTTCAATTGTCTTCTAGGTTGTTCGATATAATTATAGGGCAGAAGAAAGGAAAGCACTGGTTGAACTTGTTAGCTATATAAAGAGCATTGGATCAATGATGTTGCGGTGTGACACATTTGTAGCAGATGCTTTATGGGAAACAGTACATGCTGAGGTCCAAGATTTTGTCCAAAACACATTAGCCACTATGTTGCGGACCACCTTTCGAAAGAAGAAGGATCTTTCGAGGTAGGTGTTTATATTAGTGTCATGAGATTTTGGTTAAAATTTCTTGAAGTTTTTGACTATTTAGGCATGTTTTGTACTCTTTCCATCATTATATATGCAATTAGAATGCTGTAAATGATATCAGCATTAGTTAAAGGAAACATTTGATATATTGCAAGCTTTGTATTAACAATTCACTGATTGATAGTTCAGTACACAGTGCATCAGGTGAAGGCTTTGGAAAATATTTTTAATGAAGCAGACTCTGCTAGCATATGATATCATATTTGGATTGGTGCAAATGATTTTTCCTATTGATTCTTTCTCAATCAGGATCACCATTTAGCACACTGAGTCCAATGGCACTCGTGTCCTCAAGTTTTTGACTTAACAAATAACAGATCAGTAAAAAAAACTAATAAATCAGTTAAGATAACTAAGGATTAGGAATCTTAGAAGAACTGATTCAAGTAAATGTCAATCTTTTTTCTTTTCAATTTTTATATCAGTACAAAGCACAAAGACAATAGAAGAGAGTGCCTATTTCTGTCATGGAGGTGCCTACTCAAATCTGTGATGCACGTGCTCAAACTTATCATAAGTGTTTTTTTCTAAATTTCGTTTACTGCCTTACGCTTTAATTTTAACCATCTCTTACGCGCCCCCATTTATGTAAAGATACTTGTATAAATAGTAATTTATGCCAATGACAGAGTGATTAGCTGACTATTGACATTTTTTCAATTGCTTTTTTTTCTTTTTTTGAAATGCTGACTTTCAGGATTCTTTCTGATATGCGGACCCTTTCAGCTGACTGGATGGCAAACACAAGCAAGCCTGAAACCGATTTACAATCTGTACAGCATTCAGGCGAAGAAAGCAGAGGGAACTTCTTTTATCCAAGGCCAGTTGCACCAACAGCTGCACAGGTTTTTCTTTATCTTAATACTATTTTTTTGGCATTTTGGTTTATTTTATCGATTCTTTCTTTCCCCTGTTTCCTGCTGATAGCATTTGTAGTTCTTGGTTTATAACCATCTCAGAATTATGGAAGAAAGCATCTTATTGTATCTAAGTACATAAATATAAGTGATATGCAAAGCACAAATTATCACGGCATCAAGGTTTTGAATTTTGGTAGGGAGATGTTACGTTGTAATTTAGGAAATGAAGGCACATCCTTTAAATATACATGGAGTTCTGGGCATGACGATCTGAAAAGTACAGAAGATAGTGATACTTTCCTTTGGGTTAGATAATAAGTTATTTGCTGCGGTTTTGTGAAATGAAGAACATGGGAGTATATATCCAAAAAAGGTTACTGGTGATATAGCTAAAAGGTAATTAAATATTCTTGTAAATGAGCCCATTTATTTTGGATGATGCTTAGATGAGTCCTGTTATAGATTTTCTGTGTCTCTCATGAAGTGATTTCTTAAATTCTAGTATAACTCTCTTTATCCTCACTTTTGATTGTTTGACCAGCGTACTTATTTATTTTTTGGGAAAAAATTGAAATATTGCTGCCAAACTTTGTTTATGGAACAATTAGGGGCATGTTATACAAGTGACTGTTTGATGGGAATCTTATTCCCTGTGACAAAAAGCAGCAAAGCAGATATCTCCCGCACAGTTTAGACAATGAATATTTCCATGAGAAATCTAATTCAGACCTCTTTGCTTTTCTTCTTTATTACTTGTTTGTTTAGTTGTCATAAGAGAGACAATTCTGCATAATATAGAAGTGAATATTCATTATGAGATTCTTAATTTTGCGATCTTTTTATTAATCATTTCAACCAACCTGTAGTTTGTAAATTTAACGTATGCACTCATATCTAACTGATTGATAGTTTTATTTACGCAGGTCCATTGTCTGCAATTCCTGATATATGAGGTGGTTTCTGGTGGTAATCTCAGAAAGCCTGGGGGACTCTTTGGAAACAGTGGCTCTGAGATTCCTGTTAATGATTTAAAGCAGTTGGAAACTTTCTTTTACAAGCTTAGCTTCTTCCTGCATGTATTGGATTACACAGGTAATCTTTTATTTAACCTACTTTTATCTTGACATAAAATAAATGATTTTCCTTTCATCAGTATTAGTAGAAGTGTAAGCTACCATCCAAGCACTGGACAGTTTTATTCTAATGTGGTTTGAAAATGAGAACCAAATTTTGGACCAGCAAGACGATGATTGGAGTAAATTCACAACCCGTGGGGTAGAGAGATGAACCAGAAGTAGCATCCCTTTAGTTACTTCAAAATTTTATATAACCATACAGCTTAAGGGTTTATGTCCCTTTTGATTATTTAATGCATGTTGTATCCCTTTAAGTATTTAATGCATGATATGCATTATTGTTACCTTAAAAATCTTCGAGGTAGATGAGGATTCTAAGGGACTAGCTATTAGAATCTCTTGTGGGAATAAAAGGAGAGGTTTTCAAATTTATATTGGAATTGGGATGTGTTGCTTGTTTTCATCTAGAGGGACGGTTCGCCATGTCAAGCCAAGCCAGCTAAATAAAACACCCGGCCTAGGCAGCACCCAAGGGTATGCCGAGCCAACGAGATCGGACAGTAATTTTTAACTTTTTAAAATGTTTAGATATTTTTTAACTGCATAAATGTGTATTAAATTATTTAAACTTTTTTTCTCGTGAAGCTTTAATAACATAAATCATAGTATGGAAAATAATATCACATAAATCATATTTAACTTGTACTAACTATATATTATTTTATGATTAAAATAATATGGAAAATAATGTGATACACATTTATCTAGTTTAAAGAAAATAGATCTAAAAATTCTGTAAAAATTTTGGTCCAATCGGGCCAGCCTGGTTGGCCTAACTAGAAATTTCCTTGGGCCATCCCTATTTCCCTAAGCAGGCCCAAACTAGCACCTTGCATGCTGGCACGACCTGAGGGCCATCCTGGGCTTCCTTTTTCGTTCCCGCTGCCACCTCTAGTTGCACTAATAGATTTAAGCTCTAATACATCCTCTTATGTATAGGGAACTTGGATCAGATGCAACCATAACCACAAAGACAACAATAAACATAACTTAACATAATTTAATTAATACAATGGAGGGATTCAAACACAAGACCACATGGTCAACTTGGCTTTGGCATTGTTGAGAGAGAGAGGGAGAAACGAATTTAGGGGAAAAATTTGTATGTATTCTATTGTAAAGAGGTGTACATATATATAGTACAATAAGAGGAAATAAAATAGAAAAGAGAGAATCAAATATGTATCTAATAAGAATACAATCATAAATTCCTATATAGAGATTTAACACTCCTCCTCAAGTTGGAGTATAGATATTCTCGATTCCCAACTTGGAACATAGATGAAGAAACACTCCTTTATGAACTGCTTTGGTAAAAAGATCTTCAATTTGGTCTTCAGACTTAACATAAGGAGTGATTATCTCTCTACTCATTATAGCCTCATGAACAAAGTGACAATCTGCTTCAATGTGTTTAGCTCTTTCATGAAAAACTGGATTGCTAGCAATATATGTTACAGCCATATTATCACAAAACATTTTTTATGGCTTTTTGAAATCAATTCCAATCTCAGTTAAAAAATTCTTGACCCACATAATCTCACATGTTGTATGAGCCATAGCACGATACTCTGCCTCTACACTGGATCTTGCAACTATATTTTGTTTCTTGTTTCTCCAAGTTACTAGATTGCCTCCCAAGAAAGTACAATATCCACTTGTAGACTTCCTATCAGTTTTGGATCCAGTCCAATCAGCATCAGAATAGCCAACAATGTCTAACTCTTTACCTTTCTTGTAAAGAATTCCTTTACCAACGGACTGTTTTAGATATCGTAGAATTCTACATACCGTCTCCCAATGGATCTTCTTCGGATTTTGCATATACTAACTAACTGCACTTACTGCAAAAGTAATATCAGATCTAGTGACAGTAAGATAAATCAACTTTCCCACAAGACTTTTATATCTTTTCTTATCTTCAAAATCTGGATCACTATCACTATCCAATATTACATTAGAATCCATAGGGGTCTCTATTGGCTTAGACCTTAACATACCCATCTCATCAAGTAAGTCTTGCACATACTTTCTCTAAGACAAAATGATACCTTTTTTACTCCTTAAAACTTCAATACCAAGAAAGTATCTGAGTTGTCCCAAGTCTTTTGTTTGAAAATGTGTCTTTAGCTGTCTTTTCACTTCTTCTATGCCATTAGAATCACTCTTAATCACAATGATATCATCTTCATACACCACAAGTATAACAATACCTGATCTTGTATGTTTAACAAACACTGAGTGATCAGATTGACAACGGGAGAAGTTGATCGAAGCCAAAACGCCACTCAATTTTTCAAACCAGGCCATAGGTGACTGCTTCAGACCATAAATAGCCTTCTTTAACATACAAACAGAGGTGGTTAACTCCCCCTGAGCAACAAATCCAGGTGGTTGCTCCATATAAACCTCCTCGTGTAAATCACCACACAAGAAGGCATTTTTGACATTTAACTGGAAGAGGGGTCAGCCAAAAAACATAGTGAGAGAAATGAGAATGCGGACTGAATTGAGCCTGGCAACGGAAGAAAAAGTCTCAACATAGTCAACACCATAAGTTTAAGTGTACCCTTTAGCAACAAGACGGGCTTTTAAGCGTTCAATAGTACCATCAGGATGATATTTGATAACAAAGATCCAACAACAACCGACCACTTCTTTACCGTCTGATAATTTTTGTAACTCTTATGTACCACGATCACAGAAAGCTGACATCTCATCTTCCATAGCTTTCCTCCAACCAGGATGAGTCAAAGCTTCTTGGTAATTTTTAGGAATAGAAACCACAGACAAACTCAAAGCAAAAGAAGGAGCAGACAATAATAAGGTATTAAAGGAGACAAACTGAGAGATAGGATACCTCTGAGAATTTCTAGTACCTTTGCGAAGAGCAATAGGGAGATCAAGATCGGAATAGTCATTTGTAAGAGGAGTCAGATTTGGAGTAGAAGCAGACGCTTGAGTGACGGGCAGATCAGTAAGCGGTAAATCATCTTGTGTAGCATAGGATTGATGTGGCTTTCGCCTAGAATAAACTACGAGTGGTGGAGTAGAGGGACACAGTAGAGCTGACAACGATATTGAAGGATCAACTAGACCAGTATCAAGTCTAGAACCACTCGATGAAAAATATGGTGTGGACTCAAAAAAGGTGACATCTGCACTGACAAAAGTTTTTCCCGAGCAAGGGTGAAGACATTTGTAACCTTTCTGTGTCCTAGAATACCCAAGAAAAATACATTTGGTGGACCGAGGAGACAGTTTTTCAGAAACCTTATGAAGATGGACAAAACAAACACAACCAAAAATACGAGGAGGAAGAGGAAAAGCATGTTTATTAGGGAATAAGATGGAGTACGGAGACTGAAAATGAAGAACAGAAGAAGGAACCCGATTAATGAGGTAACAGGCGGTAAGTAAAGCTTCCCCCTAATATTTTGATGAGACTTTCATATGAAATAACAGAGTTCGTGCCACATCTAACAAATGTCTATTTTTTCGCTCAGCAACTCCATTCTACTAAGGGGTGTAAGCACATGATGTTTGGTATAAGATCCCATTAGTGCTACAAAAAGTAGATAATGAGGAAGAAGTATATTCTAAAGCATTATCAGAACGTAAAATTTTAATAGAAATACCAAACTGAGGCTTTATTTCATTGTAAAATATTTGAAACATATTAGAGACCTCAGATTGATCTTTTAACAGATACAACCAAGTAACTCGAGAATGATCATCCACAAAGGATACAAAATATTTAAACCCATAACTGTTGGTAACTCGACAATGACCCCATACTTCTGAGGGAATCAAATCAAACGGTTGGTCACTAATTTTATTGACTCGACTACGAAACGAAAAACGAGAATGTTTACCTAACTGACAAGACTCACATTCAATTTGAGTTGGACTAGAAAAACTCATATGCTGAAGCGATTTATTTGAAGGGTGACCTAAACGATAATGCCATTGTTCTGGAGAGACAGAAGAAGCAAGAGTTGTATGAGAGGACGAAAGTGCTTCAAACAAGTGATAAAGCCATTCTTTTCATGCCCGCCACCAATCATCTTCCTCATATCAAGATCTTGAAAAATACAATAGGATGGAAAAAAAGTTGAGCAATTTAAATTCTTAGTTAACTGGCTAACAGATAAAAGATTAATAGGAAGATAAATGAAAACTAGATGTACGAATGGTTCCAAACCCTTATACTTGGGTTTTAGAACCATCAACAAGAATGACTGATGACTGTTTGTTAGAAATGATAAATGAACTAAAAAGAGAATCTGATGCAGCATGGGTTATTTTACTATTAGGGTTAATATAGTCTTTTAGTATTTATTTAATTAGGGTTTTATTTAATTTGGAAAATTATCAGTTTAGGGATTTTGACTCAAATTAGGGATCTTGACTTTTCCTAATTTGATTCAAACCTAAATTGTTAGTTTAGGGATTTTGACTTAAATAGGATTTTGACTTTCCTATTTTCCAATATGTCGTGATTAGTATAAATATAGGGTTTTGTTAGACAATTATTATTCAGACATTATTTTGAAATATCAAAGAAGTATTCAGTTTGATTGTGTGTGAGTGTTGATTGATCGTGTGTGAGTGTGAGCTTTTGAGTTCAGTTTGTTTTGTACGGGTTCCCCATCAATTTGGTATCAGAGCCTAACATCGTTCCATAAAATTCCATAAACCCAAACACATTCACTGTTCATCGCCGGAGTTACTGTTCATCACCGGCGACCGATGCATCGCCCATCACCGAATACTTCAACCTGTAGATCTGACCGTCCCCATCATTCTTCCCTTCATCACCATCACCAGAAAATCATCGGAAACCCTTTAAAAAGCCGAAAAACAGGGAGCCACCGCTACTGTTTATCGCCGCCGACCGGCGAGTGGGGTCTCACCACCACCACCAATTGATAGATCGGCTCCTTCCCGTCAACTTTCCCTTCTTGACCGATCACTAATTCTCGTCGGAAAGTCTCCAAAATTCCGATTTTCAGTTTGAAAGCCACCACACAAGCCACCGCAGCTTCCACCACTGACCGGAAAAGTTTCTGCCGTTGCCGATCCGGCGTCTAAAAGTTTAGCCGTCACCGTCCCATCGTCGGAAGCCGCCACCGGAGTGTTTGGATGTTAGAGGTTAGGGACTTCTTTGTCACTTTTTAAAGTTGGTGGATATTTTTGATTAGGGCTTTCAGGTTATTTGTCATTGAATCAAGCTTTTGAAAAGTTCTAGAGTCCTCTAATGTCTCCGAATTTGCAGTTCAACCCATTTTTGTGCAGTCTTCCATACCTCTGACTTTTGCAGTTTAATCCTAATGGCTTATTGGGGTTATCAAAACAACTATAAACGTAAGAAACATGAGGTTGCTTTTAATAAACGCTTAGATTTTTACGGGATTCATTGCCGTCCTTATGTGAAAATTATTCTTTCTGACTTCCGTTGTCATGTTAAAGGGATTCTTCCCTGGTTTGATAGCTTGGAGCAATATTTTTATGATGTAGATCTTCCAGAAGATATGATGGTTGATTGTGGTGCAACCCAACTGAGCGAATTTGCTTTTGAATGGTGGATGGTTAAGTGTAAACATCCAGGAAGAACGGGAGAACTTCCAACATGGGATGAGATGAAACGTTTGGTAATTGATACTTTTATGCCTTCGCATCTTAGGCCTAGATATATGCCTAAGCGTCAAACAATGGTAAGTTATCGATCTCAAAATCATGAGTATTGTGATTGGAAATTTGATTTGGATCGATTTAATAGATTAATTGATCAATACCATGAGCTTTGTAAGAACTTACCTATTATCTCTCAATCACCTTTCCAAAGTGATCATTCTTCTATCTTAACCCCACATCCTAGTGAAAAAGTCCAACCTACCAAGTGTGAACTTATAGAAGATAAAGTTCCATGTGCAAGAAAAGATGTTGAGAAAGTAGCTATGAATAATGAAGTTCCAAGTGCAGATGATGATGAGGTTGAGATTCAAGGTAATGATGCTGAATACAAGATTGAAAAGAGTCTTATTGAGGAAGAGCTTATAGGTGAAATTGATCTTATGCATGTTGAAGATTTCAAGGTTGAATATCATCCTATTGAAGTTATGCCACTAGTTGAAGAGAAGCCAATTGAAATCATCCATCCGGCTAAAAAAGAAGTCTCCACACCAAAGATTGAAGTTGAAGTCTCCAAACCGAAGATTGAAGTTGAGTTATGTTATGAAGAACGAATTTTTGAGTCTCCAAAACTACTTCAAGAAGTTATTTCTAAGTCTAATACTGAAATTGATTTCTTGGGAGTCAATACTGTGTTGGATAAATGCTCAAACCAAGGCATGCTTGACTCTATTCTGACGTCTCCTATGATGTTGATTGCTTCTTCACCAATATTGACATCGATCAATGCAATATTGCTTTGTATTCAACCGTTAGTGTCTATGTTTTTGGACTATCGTGAAGTACAGACTTGGATCGACGACATGCCTATGTTTATGCAAGACAAGACTTGGTGTTTTATCGTGTTTTTGCAACATCCACCTTGAGCAACTCGCCAGGAGTCGAGTTTTCTAAGCGGGGGAGAATTGATGCAGCATGGGTTATTTTACTATTAGGGTTAATATAGTCTTTTAGTATTTATTTAATTAGGGTTTTATTTATATTTGGAAAATTATCAGTTTAGGGATTTTGACTCAAATTAGGGATCTTGACTTTTCCTAATTTGATTCAAACCTAAATTGTTAGTTTAGGAATTTTGACTTAAATAGGATTTTGACTTTCCTATTTTCTAATATGTCTTGATTAGTATAAATATAGGGTTTTGTTAGACAATTATTATTCAGACATTATTTTGAAATATCAAAGAAGTATTCAGTTTGATTGTGTGTGAGTGTTGATTGATTGTGTGTGAGTGTGAGCTTTTGAGTTCAGTTTGTTTTGTACGGGTTCCCCATCAGAATCATTACCAGTCATGTGAGAAGAGGCTCTAGAGTCTATAATCCAATGATGTGGGTACAAAGAAGAAAATGAGGTAGTGGACCTACCTGTTTAGACTAAGGAAGCGGAAGGCTCATTGGCTGGTTGACCTTCAGATTTATGAGCAGACTGCGCAGAAGGTGGAGCATAAGAGTTAGATGAATTACCAACGGAAAGACGCTCCTCAGAGCTTTGATTTGCCCATTCAGGTTTTCCAAACTTATCCCAACACTTTTCTGAAGGATGATTAAGTCTATCATAATGAGAACAAAGAACTCTTCTAGCTCGACCTCTAACACGTCCTCTACTCTGTTCAGAAAAGGATCCTCTGCCTCGACTACCAGACACAACTAAGGCAGAAACTTCCTGATTATATTGAGAGGTGGGTAACCGTTGGAGTCGAGCATATACAGTTTTAAGACTTAGGAGATCTTTCTTAGTCAAGATACTATTTTTAGCACTTTCATAGACAGGATTTAAGCTAAACAGGACCTTGACAACAAATAATTCTTCGCGTTGTTTACGTAATGTCTCAACATCAGTAGTAACAGAATGATAAGAGTTAAGCTCACCTATTAATCCTTCGATTCCTCTTAAATATTCACTTAACATTCTATCACCTTGCTGACAAGAAAATAAAGTAGAGTAAACATAAAAAATGTGAGAGACATTTTGAGATCCGCCAAACCTGTCTTGATGTGAATTCCACAACTCTTTGGTAGTATCAACCCACATCACAGTTACCGCAAGTGATAGCTCCATACTATTCCACAACCATGTAGTAATCAAATTGTCTTCCTGAATCCATTTAGCATACTCCTTTAAATCAGACAATGGGGGATCTTGTGTAAGATAATTATGTTTCCATTGGCCAATCAAGTATTTGGTTACTGCTTTTGCCCGTAACTTGTAATTGAAATCATTCAATTTTACGGCTGTGATAGAACCACCAACTCCAGGAGGATTAGAGGATGGTTGAGAAGCCCTGGAAACCCGAACACAATTTTTCTTCCAAATAGATCCACTATATGGAAAAAAATTTTAAGAAAAAAACCAAATTATGTGCTGTTTGTGAACAGTGATTTTGGTGAACAGTATTGTTTGTGAACAGTAACTCCGGTGACTGTTTGACAAACAGTACTCGTTGTAAACATTAACATTGGTGAATAGTATGCTAATGAACAGTAACTGTAATTGTTTTTTTTTAAAAGGGGTGATGGAAGACGAAATTGGAATAAAGCAAGTTGATGATGGTGGGAGGTTTAGGGTTTATAGGTTGAACAAAAATTAAAGAATAAATAGTATAAGAGGGGATCAAAACTACGCTCTGATAGCATTTTGAAAGAGAGAGGAAGAAACGAATTTAGGAGAAAAATTTGTATGTATTCCATTGTAAAGAGGTGTACATATATGTAGTATAATAAAGAGAAATAAAATAGGAAAGAGAGAATCAAATATGTATCTAATAGGAATACAATCCTAAATTCCTATATAGAGATTTAACAGGTATCATGTTAATTTACTACTTAACCTGAAAGATCAAGTTGATAAGTAACTGTTTAACAACAGTATTTAAGTTCTAATTCTACTTGTGTGTAACTAGCATTGTAAATGTCATTTTTCCTTTTACAATGAAGTAGGCTAAAGTTGCTTAAAACCATCAGGTGTAATATAATCTCCATATGTTCATTTAGGGTGCGATCAGTGCACCGTATAGGATTGTGTAACTGTAATTGTATTAGATATCATTATATTAAATTGTAGTACATAGGGTTGGATAAACTCTATACCATGTTTGGTTTGTCACTGTATTGAATAAATGCTGAACAACACTGTGTTTGGTAAAAGACTAAATTGGATTGGATTAATTTTTTTAGACTAAATTAAAATAATTTACAAACAGTATCATATAAATTTTTAATTAAAAATAAAGATTCATAAATTCAAACCAACTAATATTTTAAAAAATGATTTTAATTAATTTTTCATATTTATTTTTAAAATATTTAAATATTTTAATTAATTTATAAATAATTTAAATTAATATTTTAATATTTTGGAGACAATAGAAACGAAATTTCAGCTGCCTGTCTCCTTATGCTGCGTTAATCCATGGCCAGCCGCATGATAAATGAAGATAGTGCAGGTGTTATGCGAGGTAAAACAGTCCTATCTCTGACATTGGAGCTGCAAACATGGGATAAGCCATTTATGCTATCCAATACCATGCTATATTGCCCATCAAACACACCCTTAGTGGTAATATTCACATTGAAGTCATCATTAATATGAAAAATATGCTCTAAATTGCCCCATGAAGACACAACCTCTTTGCTTGATGCTTGAGAAATGAAATCAAGCCCCAATCATAATAGTTTCCTCATGATTAATTGGCAATGCTTGTATGTACTCTGCTGTTTTCTCACATACAGCACATAATTGATACTTCTACTTCAGTTTTCCTTATCTTGTGGACATACATAACAGAGGAGTATTCAAATGGAAATTGTGCTTCCTTTGCTGCTGTGCCATATTGATGATGCAGATCATACTTTGTCAAATTGTTGTCCTTAGCACTTTACCATCCTCATAAATAATGAAGGTGCTAGTATTTTTGTAGTGTCTATTCTAAATTATTGTGCTTCTCTTAGAGTGCTTGGTTTAAACCAAGAAGGACAAGAAAGTTCTTTTTCTTTTTACAATAGCATCTAATGAACTATGGTATGACTGAATTTAACCTAGTTAATAAAATTCTTTGTGCGTTGATGGTGTTTGCAGTGACTGTTTCTACTTTGACGGATCTTGGATTCTTATGGTTTAGAGAATTTTATTTGGAGTCTTCTCATGTAATTCAGGTAAAGATGAATGATATTGTTACGGAATAGTGATTGTATTTCTTTTAGAACTTAATATAACTTGTGAAGTTTAGTATTTCCTTTAGAACTTAATATAGCTTGTGAAGTTTATGTATACAATGAAAAGCCGTTTAATTTACTAAATGATCTCATATGGGTTATTTGAGGATTCTGCGATGCTTGGTGTGATAATATGTTATGCATTAACTAAAACTTATATGCAAATATAAGGGATTGATAAATTTGTGGGGGCTTCAGATTTATCATTTATAAAATAGTGAAGTCATCAATTCTTATTTGTTATTTCGTGAACTAATGGAAACCTGTTTGTTTCTATGTACAGTTTCCCATTGAATGCTCTCTTCCATGGATGCTGGTGGATCATGTGCTTGAATCCCAGAATGCAGGTCTTCTAGAAAGTGTTCTGATGCCATTTGACATCTATAATGATTCAGCTCAGCAGGCATTGGTTCAACTAAAGCAGCGTTTCCTGTATGATGAAATAGAGGCTGAGGTACATGAAACTTTCACCTTCACTAAATGTTCGTACTGTTTGACCAATAAAGTTTCTTTTTGTTTCCTCAAAGGAAAAAAAAAAGTACAGATGTTATGGTTAATGAAATTTATAGCATTTTTGGGTAGTATTTTTATGTCTTCTTCTGGAGTCTCAATGTAAAACTTGAATAAGAAAACATAGAAGTAACATCTATTCACACCTTATGTTTTCTTATTTTTATCTAGTCCCTAAAGCCCATCTATCAAAAAAAAAAAAAATTGGCTTTTTGCATTATCCAAAGGCATATTCATTTGTTTTGGAATTTTTTCTTGCATAATATCTGTATGGCATTATATAATTGCACTTACATATTTTTATAACCACACACACTTTAGTGTTGGTATGTATCTACATGGACATTCTGTCTTTAGAAGATAAACTCTCTTCTTTGTAACAACACAATGGTTTGTTTTAAATTACTGTTGGTTGTTGTAGGTGGACCATTGTTTTGATATATTTGTTTCAAGACTGTGTGAGACTATCTACACATATTACAAAAGCTGGGCGGCTAGGTATGCCCTTTGCCATTACCTATGCCACTAAAATTTCAGAACTAAATTTTATTACTGTTGGTTGCCAAACTTTTGTAGCGAACTACTTGACCCATCATTCCTTTTCGCCTTGGACAATGGAGAAAAATATTCTGTCCAGCCTATGAGATTCTCCACACTTTTTAAGATGACTAGAGTGAAGGTAAATATTACTTTAATATATTAATTAATGTTCCTCTATGTTGCAGCTAGTATGGCTTTATGTGCCAGCCATTCGACTTAATTTTAGTTTCTATTATGATTTCTTCTTCGTCCTTGATGCCTCACAAAGTGTGAAAACCTTCTGCACCTTGAGGATTGCGGACAATGATGTGAAATCTTGGAAGGAAACATATTCTCTGTTTTCTTTGTTTATTACAATTGCTTATTATATATTTTTATGATTTGTTTTGATCACTTGGGAGGCTATATAATACGATACAAATGTAAAAATATGCTGAGTTCAAACAATGTTGTTTGAAATCCTTCTTGTTTGAACTCCTTCTTGTTTAAGTGGTGTGACATCTGTCTTGCTAATTCCTTCTTGTTTTGTCCCATTGGATGTCCAAATCTTTGCTTATTCAGTTGCAATTTTGGACTCAAATCGTCTATAAATTGTGATAGCACTCAAATGTAACAATATATTATAATTGCTCGTGAAGACTTTTTCTGTCAAACTGTAGAAAGTTTTGGATTATGTTAGTGTCCAACTTCTTCTTAAATGGTTGGATATACAAACCTTCAGTTATTTGATAAGGACTATCTTGCATATTATGTTTTGTTCCGACCTCTCAGAGCTTGCTTCTGTTTCCAAATTTTATGTTAATTCTCTTCTGGTATGTTACTCAAATGTTTCAATTTACAAAATGACCAAAATGACTGAAGATATCTATATAAGTGTATCTATAATGTCTTAGCCATAGAAATTGCACCATATATTTATATAATTCTAGCTATTGCTGTTGTGGCTTTCTTATTATACATGTCTTCTGTGTCAGTTACATTTTCTCAACTTGATTATGGAAAACATCTGGTTCTCTACCATTCGGCCACTTGCTTTTAACTTATATGATTTACAGTTACTCGGTAGGACCATTGATTTAAGGAGTTTAATCGCTGAACGGATGAACAAAGTTTTTAGAGAGAATCTGGAGTTTTTGTTTGATCGCTTTGAGTCTCAAGATCTATGTGCCATAGTAGTGAGTATTCGCTTTTTGTTATCTTTCTCTTAACAATTAGACATTTTCTTTTTTATTTAATTAAAGCAAGTATTTGGCCTCAGGAATTAGAAAAGCTGCTGGATGTTATGAAGCATGCCCATGAATTGCTTTCCAAAGATCTGTCAATAGACTCATTCAGTCTCATGTTGAATGAGATGCAAGAAAACATATCCCTTGTGTCATTTTCTAGTCGTCTTGCCTCTCAGGTTTGCCAATTTTTTCTTCCTTTCATTCTCTGTGCGCATATATTTGTTTACGACTGAATCTCACTCTCTGAATTAGTGTTTGTGGGTGCACATGCAATAATATAGGCGACGCATTGAAAAAAGCTACTGAAAATGGACAATCTGGATTTCTGCTGTAATTTATCAAACTTTTTTTTATTCAATAAGAAACAAGGTTTCACATTGGAGAAGCCAATGAACCAGATGTCAAATCTAAAAGCGAAGTATAAGCCTTTTGAGAGAAATAAATAAAATAATGTGCTAGCTCATCATTTAACTTATTTATCCCTCTTGCATACCAATTCACTATGAAAAGGCTAGAAAATGTAATGCAATTAAAACTTCTTACTATGCTCTGAGCTATAAGCTAATTGATCGATATAGAAGTAGGAAAAAGTCTATAAGCTTTATTTGTTTCCTAGTAAAAATAATGTTTCAATTAAAGAATGAAGCTTGTGTGCCACAATACATTGTACATTTCCATCTTGGATTGAAAGAAAACCTATGATGTAATTCAGGATTAAAATTTCTGAATATTGTTTTCCTTCTCCATTGTGTACAGCAATGCTTTTGGGTTTAGAGCAGCCAGTCGTATAATTCTTTGCCATGGGAGAAAAGCCATTATCATGTCTTTTTATTTCTCTAGTAGTTGCTAACATTTTCATTCTATGTATAAAACCTCAAGGGTCTATGTGAGTCCTTGTAGCTAAAATGATTCACGAGATTTAAAGATCAGAGCAGGTTAAAAATGGTTAATGCTGCCAGTCAACAAGGAATATCAGCATTTGGATCAAAATTTTTAGATGAAAAGTTACCAAGCTAATTCACTGGAGATATGGACCTAAAACCAGATTATTACATATTACATATTCATTGTTTAAGCTCCTGCCAGGTTTAGCTTCTTAGGTTATTATGGGTTTGAGGATTCTAAATCTTGTTTGCAAAAGGTTAAACTAAACTATTATGTATTAATCGGACTTCCGTCCCCAAAAAAGTGCAAACTTATAGCATTTGATTTTTGTGTTTGTTTTTGTATTTTGTGTTTTCGTTCTCAAAATTAAGTAAGAATACGTGGTCGATTTTATTTTATTTTTTTTTTAATTTTGAGAATAATATGTGGTTGATAGTAATTTGAAATGTATTGGTAAATATGTGTTTTAAGAAAATGTTTTTGGAAATGAGAACAAGCATAGCCTTAAGATCTTATGCTCTTTTTCACTGAATCAATCTGTTTGTTCACTGCTAGATTTGGTCAGAGATGCAATGTGATTTCTTGCCAAACTTTATCGTTTGTAATACAACTCAACGTTTCATTCGATCCTCCAAAGTTCCTCTTTTCCCTGTTCAAAAGCCCTCTGTTCCCTATGCCAAGCCCAACTTCTACTGCGGTACTCAAGTAAGTATTATTTAAACACCTCTGTTTAATTTGCATTTTATTCAGCACTCTGTTTTAATTAAGCACTGCATTGCAGAAATTTTTCGTGGCTTTTGCTGATTTTATTTTCCTTTCGGTTATTGTTGCATAGGATTTGAATTCTGCACATCAAAGCTTTGCTCGTCTGCATAGTGGATTCTTTGGAATACCTCACATGTTCTCTATTGTTCGGCTTCTTGGATCTAGATCATTACCCTGGCTTATCCGAGCACTACTGGATCATATATCAAATAAGGTATTTCATGGTCTTGGGAGTTCAGTATGTCACTTCTATCACATAAAATTTGAGGTTTCTAGGTGCGTTGTTCAAATTGAATAACTCATTTGAAGTAGCTCAGTGAAGTTGCCTTTGCATTATAGCTTGTTTATTCTCTGTACATAAGATTAAAGGACCAGAAGAAAACAAATAATAATATAGATATTTCGTAACGGCAAGCTTCAGTGAAACAACTGTAATACTTCATGATTAACTATTTCTTTTCTTTTGCATGTTACCTTTCTGTGGAAAGTCCATGATGAAATTAAATTTATCCTGTAGTCTGCACTTTCAAAGTTCTCTATCTTATCTTCAGGTGCCTTGTCCATTGAGAAGGTCATATGCTAAGTCTAATCTGTATCTGGAACTTGGCCGTTGTTTAATTTTCTAAATTTAATATCTGTGTAGTCACCTATATTTGGTGACCGTCTTTTGTGTAAAGTTGTATTCATTTATACTGCATGTTGTATGCATTTGGTCTAATATTTATGCATTGTGTTTTTCAGATAGCTACACTTGAACCAATGATTACAGGACTGCAAGAGGCACTGCCAAAGTCCATTGGTCTGCTTCCTTTTGATAGTGGTGTAACAGGTATTCAGTGGCATTTTAATTGTTTCCTTTCAGTTTCTTCCCTTTTCACCTTTAATGCTCTGCTTGGGGTGAAATGGTACTTAAAATTATTGATAACATTATTCTTTTTAACTCTTAACTCTATACTTGATGAAAAACACGCTAGAAAAAGGAGAGAACTATAGAAGATATATGGGGGAGGCAAATGAGTTCAGTTCTCAGTATCCATTAATAACAAAGGTCTGGATACCGTGACAACCCCGGCCCTTATTTATAGTGGCTAAGTCCTACCTCATAAGATATAGAATCATTCCCTCATAGAAAATGAAATCAGACAAAATAAAGAAATACAATCCTGATTCGCCAGGAAATAAGTAAATAAATCCCACAAATAGGAAAGGAAGAATGATAATCTTAAGTTCTGCAATTATGTCTAACATAAGTCCACAAATCCTCTAGTGTTTACATCAATGACATCGTCCCTTGTAGTATTGAAATGCAAAACTCAATTGTTTAAAAACTGTGGTTCCTTGTGTGACCAATTCAGCAGAACTTCACAGATGCACATATAAACCTCGTAATGTTTGGGCATTTAAAGATTTTACAGTAATCACAGGGATTCTGTTAAATTCACAAATAGCGTGGTTAACACTCCTTGAACTTTCTGCAATTGTATTAAAAAATACATGTACCAGGAACACAGTCTGGATTGCTTTTACGACAGATTTGGGATACAACTTTGTGGTTATGAGGTAGTAACTATGATGTAATAGGGCTGCATACGAAAATATGGGATTGCATTTGTACACACATTTTTATAGGCCACGACCAATGGCACTCACCTTTTAGCACATTTTGACATAATTTTCTAGGCCTTTGGATCAATGCATTTTATCAAGTAGGATTAAATCTAGCGTACATATTTAACACACCTAGATAGTGATACATGTTAAATACAACCTCAAATCAAAATTACTTTGATTTAACGTCCACACTTGGTGTCGTAATTTATATATAAAAATAAAAATAAAAAAAAGTGGTGTCATGATCTATGTATTTGTATAAGTGACTGTTGTTTGATTATTTAATTTATGCATGCTTTATTTTTTCTCAGTTTTCATCTTTATCTCATCTTTCCTAGTATATATATAAATTCAATTCATACAGGTTGTATGAGGCTTGTTAAAGAACATCTTAATTGGGGGACCAAGTCAGAGCTCAAAGCTGAGATTCTTCGTGGCATAAAGGAGATTGGAAGTGTATTATATTGGATGGGGCTTCTTGATATTGTATTGGTTAGTTCCAGGATCCTTCATTTAATGAATATTAGCTATTGATATTTGCATAGATGGATATCTTGAAAAAAGCATTACACAAGTTTTATTGGAGTTTACCATAGTTGATATATCTTAACACCATTTTACTCTACACTGTTTCTTGATTGCAATTATGCTGATCTTACGCAATTTTTATACATTGATATGAGAATGTGCTGTGCTGCTCTGGTTGGCCGTTAAATCGATTTTCTACACACTATGACTGTCTATCTATATGATGTTGCATGAACGCATCCTGATAGTAGCTTGTTGGTTAATATTTTTTCAGTCATTCTTTCTAGTTGCTTCTTACTATTGCAATCTCATATGCATAACAGAGAGAAGTAGATACAACAAATTTCATGCAAACAGCCCCTTGGTTGGGGTTGCTTCCTGGTGCCGATGGTCAAATATCTTATCATCAAGATGGTGGAGATAGTCCTGTAGTGAGCCTCTTCAAATCAGCTACTGCTGCAATTGTATCAAACCCTGGGTGCCCAAATCCAACATCTTTTTACACCATGTCAAAACAGGCAGAGGCTGCTGGTATTTAATTTCTTCTCATTTAGCTTCCCTATAGATGTTTAGTCGACCAATTATTTTTAAGGGCTGATGGAAGAACTATCTAGGCCAATTTTCTAGGAATATGGCCTCTGTATTCCGTGGTGGTTTACTTTACACATTCTGCCTTTTTTTTTCACGCTTTCCTCTCTTTTCATATCCATAGATCTTAACTTTGCATCAAGAATTGATATGCATGAAGTTGGTCCATGCATAGCAAGATACTCCGCCTTCAACGTGGGTTATGATCACCAAAAACAAGGATACTGTTGAAGTATGTCTGGCACAATCCTTGTTTGCCATCAAGGCTTCTTTGACTATTACGTAATCAACATTCAGATTCAGAAAGCTATGGAAAAAATAATAAATAATTAAAATACAAAGACAGCAAGGATGATAGATGGAGGAACACCAACAATTTATGTCATTATATAAATATATACATTATTTGGTGCAGGGAAAAATGTTCTGCTTGGGACTTTCATTACCTAATTACCTCCATAAAATAATACGAATTTCTATTTGCACTACTTAAGGGTAGAAGCTATCATGAAAAAGATCTTTGCGGGAACATCAAAGCCTTAATTTACAATTTATTTAAATCTTTTCTCATTTCTATTTTTAAGAAATTCGGAAACTGTTGACTTGACCATTTTCAATGTCCCTATCAAACTCCCTCTCCATGTTTGCAACCTACCTTTTTCAAAAATCACGACGGGGAAACAGTGTTGATTGATGGTATTATTTTTCAAGTTTGTCTGACTTTGGTAGGAATTAGGAAAGGTTCATGCTGATATTTATCATGATGAAGCTACTTAGAGTGTGAATCAGCATATGCAGTGCGATGGGACACCAAAATTACTGCACTCTCTCATTGCTACTTGAAAGAGATTGCCATAGTTGTTGGACAAACTCAGCTTATTTGTAGAATATACAGGATCTCTGTTGCCGGTTGATGCACATTATCGTATTACAATTTTGTTGTTTATTGGATTTTATGATTCTTCAGGATTAAGATGTTTGATGTCTGCCTTTATGTTGCAGATCTATTGTACAAGGCCAACATGAATTCCGGAAGTGTGCTTGAATATGCCCTTGCATTTACAAGTGCAGCCTTGGATAAATATTGTAGTAAGTGGAGTGCTGCTCCCAAGACGGGGTTCATTGACATTACAACTTCAAAGGACTTTTATCGAATATATTCTGGCCTGCAAATTGTAAGGAACAACTTTCAGCAGCTCATTGTTTTAATATCTTTATCTTATTTAAAGGTTCTGAACATATAATTTTCTGAGGACTTTTTACAAGTCAATGAATATCATAATGGGATTTTATATTAACCGTGTTGTAGATCTGCACTTCCTCGAAATAATGGTTTGAACATCAGGGTATTAACTGTCTTATAGTATAGGCTTATGAGCTATTTTATATGTGTCTCATATTAACTATAATGTTCTATCTGCCTGAGATTATATTTTTGCTGTTATCTCAAAATTGGATTATTTATTTAAGAGAAAAATTTACAAAGTAAGATACTGCTCTGTCGTTGATGCACTTCAGGGGAAAATTGAGAGGAAAAGATCTTATAGACAAAGTTACAATGAAGACTAAACCTCCTGTGAATTGCCCATGTACCAGTCACACATTCAATTATATATATAAGCCTAGAGTATATGTATAAAGTACACGGTACCCCATCTAGTCATATATACCATTTTTGTTGCAGAAACGAATTCTGGATACCATTTGTTGCTAATTTATAGTTCTTAAATTGCAGGGTTATCTGGAGGATTCTGATCGAGCACCATCTAACAGTCACGAAGATCTGGGAGATTCAGTTGCATGGGGTGGATGTACCATAATATACTTGCTTGGACAGCAACTGCATTTTGAGCTTTTTGATTTTTCATATCAAGTCCTCAATGTTGCTGAAGTGGAGGCTGTATCAGTCACAAAGACACATAAGAGTCCTCATTTTAACCAGGTATGGTTTATCTTATTTTAATTTCTTCTCTGATATCCATATCACATGTACAGAAAATCACATTCATGTTGGTATCTTTTGGTTATGAAACAGACATCTACATCGTCAGTGAAAATATTTGCACGCATAAACCTGCCTATTTTTAGTGCCACTATGTCGTTGTTGTTGAAGTAATGCATTTACTGTTAATCCATATCATACATAAAAAACTGTAAGCTCATGACTCTTTTATTTCTACAGTTAAACACGCAGACATACATAGTCAATGAAAGTATATCATGCAAGCATAAATCTGCTCTATGCAACTGTTAATTTGTCGCCAGTGTTAAGTAAAACATAATTAGGCATCTTGTTGTCCAACTAAATCCACAAATCTCAGCAAAAAGATGTCCCACTTCAATGACAAGCATATATCAGATATCACAATTTTGATGGTTGTGTTGTGTCATAATATTAGAAGTGTAATCTGATAGAGTAGTTGAGCTTTATATAATTGCAGATTGGTTTGCAGACCGAAGTGTACTTAGAAGTAAAAAATTATTATTATAATAATAATAATAAATAAATAAATAAAATAATCCTATATGAAGTTTGGTTGTGTAATCTTGTTTGGCGTGTTCAGTTTGTTTATGACTGCTTTACTTTTGCGTAAGGGATGGGAAGCCGTAATAGAAGCAATGAAGAAAGCAAGGAGGTTGAACAATCATGTGTTCTCCATGCTGAAAGCACGTTGCCCCCTCGAAGACAAGACAGCTTGTGCTATAAAGCAAAGTGGTGCCCCTCTGCATCGGATTAAATTCGAGAACACTGTATCTGCCTTTGAAACACTGCCACAGAAAGGTGTCTGATCGGACTCCAGTAGTTTTTTCCACTTCTGTTGCCTTATCTTCTTGTATTTGCCTGTACAAAGTTACAAATTTGTATTGCCCCGCTGAGATTTTTGGAATTTGAATAGAAATGCATACCTTCCACAAGCCGATTATCAAAGGACTTTTAGTCGGAGAGATTCGTGCTCAAATTTCGTTCAGAAATGGGCTAACAAATTAAAATGAAATACATGGAAAAGAATTTTATTTCGAAGGCCGTAATCTCGGCCTACCCCCGGGCTTAAACCTTGGAAAACCGGGCAATTCTTGACTTGGTCTGACCTTGGTAACTCGAGGGCATGATTTGACCGAGCTTTTATTTTACTGTACTACAGCTAGATAGCCTATTTTCGTTCAATTCTTCAACTCTTTCAGTATTATTGTCAGAAAAAGAGTTATAGAGTATTTATTTAGTTATGGCATTACATTTTCAAAAATTACTAGGTTTCAAAAGCGTCTTATAACCATAACGGGTCCGTCTACAGTACATCTGATGTACTGGTACATCACTTGTCAATTTTTTGTAAATTCAGTGTAAGAGTTGTAAATCTTTATATAAAAATTGTAAATGTGAAAAAAAAAAGTTGTAAATTCCCATTTACGACTTTTATACAATGATTTACAACTTTTACACTAGTTTACAAAAAATCAAAAATAGTTTCATTTACAACTTTTACATTCCATATTTACGATTTTTATACAAGAATTTACAACTTTTATACTAAAAATTACAAAAATTTAGAAAAGTGATGCAGCGGTACAACCGATGTACCGTAGCTAAAGCCATAACTTTGGTTGTTTTTGGGGGATTCACAAAATGTTTTTGACAACTAGCATCATCTGTTGAAGACTAAGATGATATTTGAGTCAATAACTCCCTTAGTGGACGTTTCGTGCCTATAATGTGAATTGTGGAACATGAGAGAATTAAGTCAGTTTCCATTTTCAGAGGTTTCAAGGGAATATAAAAATCTTTTTTAAGACTCCAACTAGACATCTGAAAACGAGATGGGGGCATCTCTTGTCCATCCATTGAAAAGAAGCACGAAACGAAAATTAAGTCCTATACTAGGAAGATGTCTAGGTCATTTTTCTTGTTACGTCATCTTGATGATATTCTATTTTATTCAAAATAGTACTTACGCATCGTAGGAAAGTTTTAGTTTATAAAGTGCGATTACAATTTTAATCAACATGGCGCAACAAGGGCCATCTCGTTTTGCAAATCCATAAAAGGTGGAGGACGCTTGCATGAAACCCAAAACAAACAACGTTTTGACTCTGAGTCAATGTAATATAATTTGCATTCGAGTCAATCCAAACCAACAGTGTAAAAGTGAAGATGTTCATGGTAGCCTGAGGGAATGAACTGTTACATCCCATATTACTTGGGAATGAAATGATAAAACTAATTAGTATCTCGTGGCTCCTAAATTATCAAGACTTGTTTTTTGTGAAAGATGTTTACATAAGCTCAAAAATAAATTCGTGAAGGTGAAGGTGAAGGACGCTCGTATGAAGCTCAAAGCTAGCAATATTCTTGGGGTCCAGGTGTTAAATGACACACACAACACATTCCAAAATATTTCACCTATCCAACTACCTAAAAACCACGGGACGTTTAGTTATAGATTATGTGTTTTTGTTTCCAAAATTTCTATTTAGATATGAGAATGTGAGATATGCTAAGTTCCACAAGAGATTTGAATTGCTTAAAAATATGTTTAGTTATATATATTTTGTATTTTTATTTGAAAATGACTGATAGTTGAAAAATAATTAAAAAATATTTTTATTTTTAAATATTATATAATAATAAAAATAATAATATTTATCGAGTAATATAATTTAAAATGAAAATATAAAAAATTATTTGAAAAAGAAGAAGAAGAAAAGACAAATCAAATAGAAAGAGAAAAGGGAGAAACATAAATTTTTCTGTTTTATATTTATTGAAAAGTATGCTTTAATTGTTTTGTACTTAAGTGTGTCTTTTTTTTTTTTAAACAAAAATGACTAAATAAATACTTACCACACATTCCATAAGATATCTGTTTGAAAATGAAAATGTAAAAAATGCAAAAAAGAAAAAAAGGTAAACAAACAGCAAAATATTTAGAAATTCAATGACCTAACTTTAGGCGATGAAATATTCAAATAGCCCCTTCAAACTTTTAGCTAATAATTGTCTTTGCCATGTTTCTCTTGTTAGTTTTTAAGGACTAAGGACATCAATTAGACTATGGACCGAAAGAAAGCATTATTTTTTTTTCTTATATATATTCATTTTAGATATGTGATTGTGATTGTGATTCCTGATTTAGTTTAGTAGTTAATGTTAAAGACTTGACATTTATCATGAAGAAATAATTTGGCAAATTGTTTAATATATAAGGTACTTTAGATTACTTTTGTGATGCACTAATATAAATATAAACAATCATAATTATATGTTATAACAAAAATTTAAAAAAAAAAGTTTGAATATGGCGATACCTAAAACATATTATTAAATAAAAATACAAGTAAATTGAAATTATAATATCAAATATGGTAATTGGACCTAGAGGTTACCGTTTATAAATTAGGCAAGTCAAGCATTGCATTTATGGGCATGAGACGGGTTTGAAGTTAAACCTATTATCATCCCCAATATTTATGCCCTGGAAGAAGATGTAAATGGGTTTTCAAAATAGAAAGAAGCCCTGACGGAATAATTTATAAATAAAGAAGCAGCTAAGTCTTCCACATGTACCATCAACGGTTGGATTTGTGGAACAGTTTTCCCATCCTCAATTCAATGATATGTTTTTATCTTTAACGACAACATAATTAGTACACTTAATATGACTCTAAGTTGGAACTAACACCCGCCAACCTGCCACAGCACATACACGCTGCCACCTCCGCAGCATTTGAAGTGTACATGGGTCATTCGGTCCAGCATGGAATGTGCTGAGCCTGTTTTAGGAAAGCCCAGCCCGTTTGGATGTTCGAGAAACTAGCAGACTTCTCCAAAATCGACACGGCTTTCACTGTTTTTATTACTCGTTGAAAACATTTTTCAAAGGAAAGGAGGCTACGTAAGTACATAAGATTATGGAAGGATTTGGTTTGTGATTTTAAAATCATTTAAAAATTATTTGAATCTAATCGATAAAATCTATAGAATCTAAAAAAGTCTCGGTTATGTTTTAATATGATATAATATTTCGTTTTATGGAGATCTGTTTCATCCAACAATTAATACACGCTTTGTGGTCCGTTTGCATACTAAAAAATTTTATAAGCAATTGGGTCATAAGAATGTACTTTTTTTTTTAATTGATTTTTGTGAATCGATTTTAAAAAACTTTTAAACTCAATACATTTTTTGGATTACTCACGTTAATGGTTAAGTCGAAGGCTTTTTTTTTTTTTGCTAATTTTTGTTTTTTTTTTTTAAATGTTGCAGTAAGTTATCAAGCTAACACGTTCATCAACTGGACAACATTGCTAAAGAATGCCACTCATCAATTTGACATCTCAGATGAATTTGTCAACTTATCATTTTTTTTACAATCCATCGATCCTTGTGTGAGTTTAGCATTTTTAACAGGACTCGTTAGCTCAATAGATCTGATAAAGCTCATTAAATCAGTAAATTTGAGAATATTGTTTATTAGTGTCTCTAACAACTTATTTGGAATAATATATTCATCATTAAAAGTCAATTTGATTATTAAAATTCAAAATAGTCTTGCAAATCGATTATTTTCTTATAGTTTCTAATGAATTTTAGTGAAATAAAAACTCCGTTTAATTGAATTTAGAAGTTCCGTTCAACATTATTTGAATTGATTATTGAAAAAGAAAATAAATTAAAATTTATTCATTTTTTAGTTCACTTGGAAACATATCTTTCCATAAAAGGGAAAGCACAAGGCAATAGCTGTGGTTGCAATAAAGCTAAAAGTGGATAGAACCCTATTCACTATTTATGCTTTCTTTCACTTTTCATTTCTAATATCTTTCTTTTATATTTTCTCTTTACTTATTTCATTATATCAGTAACTTTTCCATTACTTTGCAACAAGGGTTTTGTATACCAATATTCTTATTTGTTATTTAGATATCAACAATAAGAGAGACTATAAGATAGTAATAAGAGAAAATAAAAAGCTAATTTTCAAAATTTTAAGTTATTAATTTGTCTAAATTTTAATTAACTAGATATATTTAGAAGAGGAAGTAAATAGTATCATTCTAACCAATTTGACATTTGTATCAACTGATGCTTTGATCAAAATTAACGATGCTTAATATTCATGCCATAATCTATCTCAAATTTTGTATCAATACATATTTTATCAATGCTTGTTAAATAGGTAGTTTGATGATGTGTATAAATAATTTTAGTACTAAGTAACTAATTTTAGTTAATTTGTGACGTGTTAGGTTCAATTGAAGCGTCCATATATTTTTACACAAATTTTTGATGCAAAATTTCATATAATCGAATGTAAGCATTTTAGATTGCCAATATTGAACCTTGCATTAATTATGAAAGCTATATTTAATTTATTTCAACTCCCTCCAAAGTGTTCCAATCTAATATTCCAAAAACTGTGTGATAAATGGGTGACCCTATTTATCACAATCCCTATTTATCACAAGTTAATGCATTGTGTGGGAATTAAATTTCATTCAAACGAAATTAAAAAGAACTTAGTTAAAATTTACGAAAGGAAATAAATAATCATTTATAACAAAAATAGAAACAACAAAACCTGTCTCACAATCTTGATTTACTACAAAGGAAAAGTAAAACAACTTTTATTGGAAATTAATAGCCTTTAGTACAAAGGAAAGCAATTCAAAGGATAAATTAGATTTCATCGTGTTGCATGTCTTTCATATTTTTAGTATTTGCAATGAAATCAGCTTTTGCTTGGGTACGTATGTGTGCCCACAGTTGTTAAGCTGCTATTGCTGCGTTTACTAATTTACCCAACTAGTCAAAGCAAGTTTTTGTTTCCAGCAATCTTCAAAACATCCAACTTCATCATTGGATTCTAGATTTTATATATTATAGAAGCAATTTAAGAAATCTTAAAAGCAATTTTATACGGATTTCTTTGAGGTTTTGATTAGAAGTTTCTGAAATTAATTATATTTTCATCTATATTTCTATTATTTTAAATACGTTAACGTTAATTACTGCTAAAATATGAGTTTTAATAAATCCATCTTAAAAGTGTCCGTATATCAACACACTGTACATAATTGTGGCCAAAAATTTATTTCAAATAAAGTCAAAATTATTTATTCTAGATGTTGACAAATTTTTACAATTATAATTGAACTGTATAAAAGAACGTAGGCATGCAAAACTAGTTTTAATTCTTTTTTTTAAATTTCTTAATAAGTATTCTACAACACTTTTACCCACAACAAATTTTAGTTTCTTATCAAGCCGCATGAATTTCTATCCATTACTATTTGTTAGTGGTTGGTTCAAATTTGACTTGTTGTAAGAACTATATATTTTAGAACTTGAAAATAAATTAGAAACATTTAAAATAAAAAGCAGAGCTGACCACTTATGTAACGAACCTATAAACAGCTAGAATAGATAGCTGAGCTACTAGAGCTACTGTGCATTTGAATATTTTATGAATTAATAACAATTATAATTAAAAAAAAAATTAACTTGTTCTCTACTCTTTATACTAGGATATATAATTTCACCTAAAATCATTTAAATTAACTAAGATGGACACTTGTACTCATTAATATGAATGCTCGTTGAATCTTTGTGGTTGATTATTTAATATTTTATTTTATTCCCTTCAAGTCATCTAGAATTTCCATATATAGTTGTGCAAATCCTTTCCTTATTGACCACCACATGCATTTGTTTTAATAATATAAATTTATACTTTATAATTGACAAGCAACTTAAATTAGAATAATTACTTAATTGACCGAGATCAATGCATTTAATTTCCTTGAAGAAATGACCCAGCTAGATTTCTTTAATCCTATTGAAAATAATGATCCAGTTATATATAAACTAATTATGGACAGATATTTTAGATTTGTGCTTCAACCTTCGTTTCTACTCAAACAACGCCCCTGCTTAAATAGGTATTAGCCTTCTTAGAGATTAGTTAATTAACATGAAGTTTGTGGTCATACAGATATGAAGCTAAAGATATTAACCGTTGAATTGAAACAATATGAACTATTTAAAATTTCATTTGAGTAGCAGGATCAGATCAATAATTTAAGGGTTTTTGTCTATATATACATATATATGTATTTTTCCATGACTTAGAAAATTATATAGATAGTTTTTATGACAATATAACATCACATTTATCGAATACAGAATTGTATGAACTTGTCTTCATGTAGTTGAACGCCTCTCTTTTTTTTAAAAGAAAAAGCCAAAGTAGGTAAAAAAGAAGAGCGATAACGAATATTTTTATCTCAATGAATCAATAAAGTGTTAAAAAGAATTAAAAACGGAAAATAAAAAATAAAAAAAAGAAAAAGTGTATTTTACTAGTTTGTAATAAAAAAGTTGCCAAATTTGGAGAAAACTTGGACAAGACAGGCTTGGACGGAGTTGAGAAGGGAAGGGGGGGTGAAGTCCCCACAAGTCAAGTCTCAACAACTCATCTAACCCATTAGATACGTGTCGGTAATAACCGAATCCCCACAACACCTAACGGTAGAATCTTAACCGTACATTTTTTACGCTTCTGATGTTGCCACGTCACCCCCTTCTCTCCTCCTCGCCTCTTTCTCCTTATTTATTCACAACTCTCCCTCCCTCTCTTTTTTCTCAAACATTCTGTATACACACAAACACACCCCCAAAAAACAAAAAAACAAAAAAAAAAAAGCAGAATTTTCTGTCGTTTTGGAGAAGCTAGCTCGCTAAAACACCGGCCTAGGGTTTTTTATCGGGCGCTCTTCTTCGCCGTCTGATCGGAGGAATCTTACGCTGTTGGATCTGGCTTTTGGCTTTTGTTTGATGATCGCGCCTCCTGGTTTTCGAGGTTCGATTCGTTGAGTCTGTGTGAGGGAGAGGTCAGATCATGATGATTTCGTTGCAGAACGGAGTTTCTCGGGCTCCATTGGGCTCGGATCGGACTGTTGAAGCTGCCTTTGCCACCGTTAAGCAGGAGCCTGCCGCGTCGCTCAGTCTTTCGTCGTTCAAGGCTCACGATTCTCATGATGGTTCCTTTTTTTCTTCTTCATCTTCTTTTTTTCATTTAAAAAATTTGGATATGATTTAATCATTAGGGTTTCGTTTACTTGGTAATATTTAATCTACATATTGCCGTACTGGTAGCCTATATTATTTCGATTAACCAAACTTGGATCTTTATGTGTTTTAATGATGCTTTTTTTTTATGTATAGATTGTGGGTTTTGCATCATTGTTAGCTGATATGTGTTTCTTAGGACTTATTTCTAGTTTTTAGGTTTAGGATTTGGAAAACGAAGCCATATAGGAAAAAAAAATGATGCGTTAATTGTTCGTGTCTGATGTTTTCCTTAATAAAAAGCAGATTAGCAGTGGATATTTTCATTTATATTTTTTTAAGAGGAAAATCCTAGCTCGGAGGATCTTTATTTTTTTCAAAGAGAAAAATCCTTGCTTGGAAGAACCTTTGTTTAACTTATTTTAGTATTTGAATTGTGGTTGTTTCTCAATCGTTCAATTGGTTGATTGAGAAGATAAGTTTATTTGGTATCAATTGGGTTGATTAATGGGAACTTTGGCGATTAGTATTTGGTTTGTGCATATCGAGATTGTACATAATCATGGATTTTCTTTTGTTTGTTTGTTTATTTATCTATCTATTTTTTTGAATGTAGTGGATGAAGAAATGCAGATGGCCCTTGCTCATCAGCTGTACAAGGGTGGCAGTTACAAACAGGCGCTAGAGCATAGCAACATTGTTTATGAGAGGAGCCCGCTGCGCACTGATAATCTTCTTCTTCTGGGAGCAATTTATTATCAGGTTGAATTTTTTATAGCTTCTTTATTTCTGTGTTCTCGGCACAAGTTCTGGCAACCTAAGTCCCTATTTCTAGTTGATTTTTATCTTGATTATTTGGGGATCTTGAATTTATTTAATCTTTAAGCATGAATATCTTTTTGTTTGCAGTTGCATGAGTATGATATGTGCATTGCAAAAAATGAAGAAGCACTTCGGCTTGACCCACGTTTTGCTGAGTGTTATGGGAACATGGCAAATGCTTGGAAGGTAATTACTACCATTTGATATCAAGTTTTTAAGAAATAAACTCTTCTAACTGTAATTAGTACCACCTAACTGCTCTTATTTTTTTCCCCTTTCAGGAAAAAGGCGATATTGATCTTGCTATTCGATATTATCTGGTTGCCATTGAGGTTTGTGCACTTGTGTAAAATTCTTCCTTCTTAGATATTGTGGCTTCTCTGTTATGTAATGTTCCATACACTTTTTGTTATCCTCTTTATTTTATGCTGGTTCATTTTTTTAAATTGGTATAGTCTGTTTACTTAGGTGGTTTATTTGTTTATTTTATTGAATATTAAAATCTTCATCAATGCAGCTTCGACCCAACTTTGCTGATGCATGGTCAAACTTAGCTAGTGCATACATGCGGAAAGGGAGACTTAATGAGGCTGCGCAGTGCTGTCGTCAGGCGCTTGCACTAAATCCCCTTTTGGTATGTTGTAATCATTTCTTTGACACTCCAGTGGTTGTCAGTTAGTCTAGTGAGAGCAAAATATTACTATCCTTTTTATTTTAGGTCCTTCCTCTTTTAATTTCCATGACAATCATCTGATGGTTGATCTTGTCAATTGGCATACAGGTAGATGCACATAGCAACCTTGGAAATCTAATGAAGGCACAAGGCTTAGTGCAAGAAGTAAGTGCCAGCACATATAATGCTGTATAATGTCTGGTCTCGTATTATATTTGTGGGTAGGTATTAGCCCTTGGTTTGGAACCTAGGGCTACGAAGTTTCAGTTAATTATGCTGTTGATGCTATCTTCAGCTATACCATTATGATGACTAAGCTGATGGTTCACTTTCTGTTCCCATTGCGGCACCAGAAGTGAACATCTAAATATTATCCAGTTTTTTATGCTCAACTGGTTCACCTGGCCTAGACTCTTCTTTGTCCAACCTACATGTGTGTGGAAGGCATTCTTGCCATTTGAAATTTAATAGCGTGTGTCTCCCTTTTTCCCGTGAAGTTACTGATGGAGTAATTGATGTGTGGAACTGTCTTAATATACAGTTCTATACGGATATCAAGTTGTTATGTACAGGCCAGGGCTCAGATGATGGTTGGTCTTGTTGTAACTTCCATGTGCAAGACTCCCAATTGTCAGAATCTAATGTTTTGTGCAGGCATACAGTTGTTACATTGAGGCTTTGCGCATACAACCGACTTTTGCTATTGCATGGTCTAATCTTGCTGGTCTTTTTATGGAGTCTGGAGATCTTAATAGAGCCCTTCAGTATTACAAGGTTTGTGCAGCCATATTTTGTATTCTTTTCTTTTGTTTTATATGTTGTATAAGTTTTGTTTTCTTTTGCTGCTAAGTGAGTTCTAGTTGAACATATTGCTTCTGCTTGGAGTATGATTTTAGTCTTCTGCTTAAGTGCTTCCAATGTTGTTCTGTCCACATTTTGTGATAGTTTGCTTTAGCTGTTTGTTTTTACAGCTTCTTTATAATATATATTTTTTAATTGTATTTTAATATCTGAAAAAAATTTCCAGGAGGCTGTGAAACTCAAACCTGCATTTCCTGATGCCTACCTAAACCTTGGAAATGTTTATAAGGTAAGCTGTCGTGCCTTGTGTCCTTAAGATCGGGTGACTGCTAGTGGCTGGAATACCATGCTGTAACAGATAAAAACAAGATATTTCTTTGCCTTCCGCAGGCTTTGGGAATGCCTCAAGAAGCTATTGTGTGTTATCAGCGCGCTGTTCAGACGCGTCCAAATTCAATTGCGTTTGGTGAGTGCAGCCATATCATTTTGTATAATAAGCAAGGCTGTATTGCTGCTGAATTTAAATTTCCTGAAATGTTTTTGTCTTGATGCATTTATGGTCATATTTGTATACTGGCCTGTTAGTACTATGTTGCTTAAAATCATTTTATACATTTATATTCATGTTCCACATTTGAGTATCAGAGTCTGACCTGTCACTATAACCAAATTGAACTGAACTTGATTCCCTGGATTTTGGTATTTTGTTGTTTTATACTTAAGTCTATATCTAGTTGACTTGGAAGTTATGTTTGGGCTGGAGAGAATACAATTTCGAAGTAAGAATAATAGGCTTTCATTAGGAATAATAGGTTTGTTGAGTATACTTAATTGTTTGTACGATAACACCTAGTTATTTGGAATTGAGAATTTTTCTCTGATTGCTTCTAACTGTTATCTTACATATCTTGTTGGAGCATTTTTGCTAGTTGAGTGTGCTTTATGTGACCAGACATTGTCTTACATGCTGCAGGTAACTTGGCTAGTACGTATTATGAGCGAGGTCAAGCAGATATGGCCATCCTCTATTATAAGCAAGCCATAGCGTGTGATCCTCGATTTTTGGAGGCCTATAATAATTTGGTTTGTTTTCTTAATTCATGCCTGATGGTTTATGTTAAAGTTAAGGTATTTGAATTTGCAAATACAGTGATCAATACCTTATTTTGTCTGTTTTGTTGTGACCAATAGGGTAATGCACTGAAAGATGTGGGTCGAGTGGATGAAGCAATCCAATGCTACAATGTATGTGTGTGATTGTGTGTGTATATATATATATATATATATATATTTATTTTCTGTTTTAAATAAATTTTTTGGACTTAAATTAACTTACTTTCTGGCTGGATGAAGCAATGTCTTGCTTTACAACCAAGCCATCCTCAGGCGCTTACCAACCTTGGCAATATTTATATGGAGTGGTATGTGATTCTGAATGTCTGATGTCTTGGTGAATTACTTAATTTGAAAAGCCATACATCTGCAAATTTGCCTAACGAAATATGAGATAATTTAAACTCGCAGGAATATGTTGCCTACTGCTGCTTCATATTATAAGGCTACATTGACGGTCACCACTGGATTGTCTGCCCCTTTCAACAATCTTGCTGTAATTTATAAACAACAGGTAATCATCTGCTCCTTAATTATAGTTGGTTTCTTGGTTTCCTATTTCTGAAACCATCTTGATATACAAAGACTCTGATTTTTCTTTATATATAAAGACTCTGATTTTTAAGTCCAAGCTCTATACCTTGCTGTAGTTAAGATGATCATTTTTCTTGTGTCCTCATTACAGGGAAATTATGCAGACGCTATATCTTGCTACAATGAAGTTCTCCGCATTGATCCATTAGCTGCTGATGGGCTGGTTAATAGGGGCAACACTTACAAGGAGATTGGTAGAGTGAACGATGCAATCCAGGACTACATACGTGCAATCACGATCCGGCCAACCATGGCTGAAGCTCATGCAAATTTGGCATCGGCTTACAAGGATAGGTAGTTAACTCTTCTTCCCATGTAGTGCTTTTGTTAATAGTCAATAAGATATATAAATGGAAAATTGTTTCACTTGGGATTCTTCAATCCTGGTGTGGAATTTGCAAGTAGAGTTGGACTCATTGAATGTGAATCTTTGGGTTAACCAAAAATATTTTTGTTTCATATTGTGTGAAATATAAGCTTTTATGAATGTTGTGACTTTAGTAATCTGGTATTCATGTGATATACAGTGGACATGTGGAGGCTGCCATAAAGAGCTACAAGCAGGCATTGCTTCTTCGACCTGACTTTCCAGAAGCAACTTGTAACCTTCTGCACACCCTGCAGGTACCTTCATGATGTATATTCATATAATGTATATTAATAAAATATAACTGGGTTTCCAATGGCTTTTATCAGAGAACAAAATATAAGGTCATATCTACAAGCTTAAAGCTTTTAAAAAAGTGGCAAACTTAACATGGTACTAGAGCCATCATGACCAAACAATCGTAGGTTTGAATCCCCTCTGCGTTATTTAAAAAAATCACTTAAATAAAAGTGTTGTTTAGCCCACTTGTAAGATCTAATGAGGCATATGAGGCTCAATGCACGTGAGGGGGCGTATTAAAGAATAAAATATTAAGTCCATATCTACTACCTTGAGCTTTTACAAAAGTGTCAAACTTAACAGGTTTGATATGGATATTGTGGATAAATCTTTTAAAATAGCTATGCCTTTTCTTTTTTAATAGCACTGGGCTAAGTCAAGTCCCAAAACCTGATTGTTGCATAATTAGTGTCTTAACTTTTCTGTCAATTGACACTATCATGAACATGGAATGCAATTTGACATGGCTAAGAGGTCACAGCTATCTGAAACCCGGGATGTTCATTTGCTTCAAGTCAAAATATAGTTTGCCTTCCTAGTCATGGTTATAAAATGTTCTAGGAACAATCTTCTAGTTCAAAAATATGCTTCTCTGGTGAATGTTCATGTCTTGTTAATTATAGAATGTTCTAGGAACAATGTTTAATTGATAATTATATTTTGCACTTCGACATGCTATGGCATGTGCTTTGATGGTTATATTGTTCCACAATGTTTCTGGATATATTACTGTCACATGTACTGGATTGGATTTTTGATTCAGTGTCCTTGTAAGCTGTTTTTTTTTTTTTTCGTGGTTTGTTTAGGTAAAACATGAAACATTATAAGCTAATGCGATTTGATTTTGTATCTTGCAGTGTGTCTGTAGTTGGGAGGATCGTGATAGAATGTTCAATGAAGTTGAAGGGATTATCAGGCGACAGATCAATGTGAGCATTATTATTTTTGAATTTTATTTAAACTGTGATATTTATCATGGTTCCCTCTTTGAGTATCTTCGGAGTTTAATGCTTTATTTGCTGTTAATTTCAGATGTCAGTTCTTCCCAGTGTGCAGCCTTTTCATGCTATTGCTTATCCAATTGATCCAATGCTTGCACTGGAAATTAGGTATCAAATTCTTCTTTTCTTACATAGGTACTTAGCTGTTACTGTGAGAAGTTGTTTTTTCTTCCCACCAACAATTTTGCACTTTTTTTTTTGGGGCAGCCGTAAATATGCAGCACATTGCTCATTAATTGCGTCTCGCTTTGCACTTCCTTCTTTCAACCATCCTGCCCCAGTTCCTGTCAGGCATGATGGTGGTCTAAAGAGACTGAGGATTGGGTATGTGAGCAGTGACTTTGGTAATCATCCTCTGTCACATCTTATGGGATCTGTGTTTGGCATGCACAACAAAGAAAATGTTGAGGTCTGTAATTTGTTTCTTTTCCCTTTCAAGTTGAGAGTTATCTGGGCTTTCTACTTCCCCTTCTTTCGACATCACACAAAAAAGATTAACCAAGAACTGTGCAGGTATTCTGTTATGCCTTGAGTCCAAATGATGGTACTGAATGGAGAAAGCGTACCCAGTCTGAAGCTGAGCATTTTATTGATGTCTCTGCCATGTCGTCTGACATGATTGCGAAACTGATCAATGAGGATAATATACAGATTCTTGTCAACCTCAATGGTTATACCAAGGTATAATTTGTCAAATGTTCTCTTCATTATGTTTTTTCTGCTTTAAGGCTGTGGACTTGATAGATATCAGTATAATATATAGCATTTTGTCATTTGAGTGATGACTTGTATCATTGTTGTTGTACCTGTGCAGGGGGCCAGGAACGAAATATTTGCTATGCAGCCTGCACCCATACAGGTTTCATACATGGGTTTTCCTGGGACCACAGGGGCAACTTACATTGATTACTTGGTCACTGATGAGGTGGGATTGGTGGGCACCCTTGATTATGACCTGTTCTGTTTTATTATTCTTCCTGCTTCTCTAACATGCTGTCTGTTTGATGTCAGTTTGTTTCACCTTTACGCTACTCGCATATTTATTCGGAAAAGCTTGTACATCTTCCACATTGCTATTTCGTTAATGATTATAAGCAGGTCAGTCTTTTAGTACTCTAATGACAGAGACCCATTAATTACGTTAGATGCTTTTGTAATCTTTTGTTTTCTTTTTCTGGGCTATGGAATCTTATCCTTTCGACATTTACCATTTGCAGAAAAATTTGGATGTTTTGGATCCAAATTGCCAGCATAAACGATCGGATTATGGTCTCCCTGAAGGCAAATTTATTTTTGCATGCTTCAACCAGTTGTATAAAATGGATCCTGAAATCTTTAATACTTGGTAATACAAGGATGGTTCTCAGTTCATACACTTACAAATTATTTAAAGATTAGGCATGTCGGATTGACATTTTGAATTTTCAGGTGTAATATTCTTAAACGTGTACCCAACAGTGCACTCTGGCTCCTTAGGTTCCCTGCTGCTGGAGAGATGAGGCTTCGGGCATGTAAGTTAAATTTTTAAATAATTTTTGGAAAGTATTGGTGGCCTCTTTTGGTTATTGATTTTTTATTATCTTTGAAGTGCCTTTTTAAATTTACTTTCTGTGATCATTCTTTGTTATGTTGTGAAATTCTGAGCATTTGTTAATGATTCCTGGGCCTTTTGCAGATGCTGCTGCCCAGGGCGTGCAGCCAGATCAAATTATTTTCACTGATGTTGCCATGAAACATGAACATATCAGACGCAGTGCTTTAGCAGATCTATTTCTTGACACGTAAATTTCTCTTCTCCACTTTATTTCTGTTAAAATCTGTGGTTTGTTTTCTATCTTCTGCATGCTTACGAGGCAACCATATGTTTTTGCATGTTCTCAGGCCTTTGTGCAATGCACATACGACAGGCACAGATATTTTATGGGCAGGCTTACCCATGGTGACTCTACCTCTTGAGAAAATGGCTACTAGAGTTGCTGGATCCCTCTGTCTTGCCACTGGACTAGGGGATGAGATGATTGTTAACAGGTTAGTTATTTTACTTTTCTGCACAAAACCCTGAAACAGTCTTGTTTCCTGGTCTGATGTGCAATCTCTTCAGGTCCTTATAATTTTCACTTGGCACATATTAGGCTAATATTCTCTAGTTACTGTCCTGGTTTTATGAAGAATAATCACAACGAAATGCTGTGTAGAATAAATGAACTGCTCCCTTAGTGTTATGTTACTGAGTTAACCATCTCTGACTTGCAATATCGTAGCTTTACTTTGTGATAGGCCTGATAATTTTATGTTAGTAAGTCTTTGTCTGTTTGGCATGTTTGTGTAATTTGATTTTGTTTTCTATTTAATTAAAAGAAAAACATGCATTTGACATTTTATACCTAATCATTTTCTTTGGCAAAATACAGTATGAAGGAATATGAAGAGAGGGCGGTATCTTTGGCATTGAATCGGCAAAAGCTCCAGGCTCTTACCAATAAACTCAAGTCAGTTCGCATGACATGCCCTCTATTCGACACGACACGATGGGTGAGTTAGAATTCAGGTGTTGAGATCATTCTGTGGTTGCTCCATAGATGAAAAAGTGCTAAAGAAATTTTGGTTTGAATGAAATTTGCAGGTTAAGAATCTGGAGAGGTCATACTTCAAAATGTGGAATCTGCACTGTTCTGGGCAGAAGCCCCAGCACTTCAAAGTGACTGAGAATGACCTGGACTTCCCTTGCGATAGATAGGTAGACAGGGAAGGGGAAGGGAACGGGATTGTAGATAAAAAGCAAAGAGAAATAACATAAAAGTGATTGTATTTAGGAGGAAATAAAAGATTGGTTACTTATTCAAATGATGCCATGGCTGTGCGTTATGACGTCTGTGCTGATGATGGATTTGAGTCCCGTGTACTTGGTTATTTAAAAAGGAAGGATTGGTTGGTTAAAACCATGGATTGGAGGTTATTAGGAAAAGTAATAAAATTACAAATTTCCTCAAAATTATATTTAGTTTCCTTCTATGTGCGGTGAACATCCAACAGAGCGCCACAGGCAGATTCAAAGTCCAGAAGGAAAAGTTTTCCTTTGCCTGTGTTTTGCTGTGCTTAGTGGGGAAGGCAGGCAGCGACAGTTCGGTTCCATTTGGCAGCAACAAGTACAGAATCTTCTTCCAAGTCAATGGTTAGTTAATTGCGAGTCTTCATCGCAGTAACGTCGTGACACTTGCAAAGTTAGAGGTATCTGTAGCAGGGAATCCATCTCCACTTGCTTTTCTGAGTTTGCTTGTGTTAATTTTTCCCTAGCTCGAATTGAACAACCAAAGAAAGCAGATAAAAAAAAAAAAAAAAAAACAACGCTGACGGTCGGTGGCTTGTGTATGGTACGTTGTCTGTGTTTGTTGGAAATAGAACAAACGCGGGTAAGGCGTCTTGTTCAAAGGCCCAAAGTCTACTGGATTGTTAGAGTCCTCGAAGGTGGATCCAAGGATCCGGCATAGTTGAGCTCTGAATCCAAATACAATCATCTATTCTATATGAGAAAGAATTAAAAATGGAGTCAAATAGTTTTTATTGTTTGAGTTATTCTGCTCGGTCTAATTTTTAATTCATCAGTACCCATTTTTAAATTCCCTTTTTTTTAAAAAATTTAAATCTTTTTTTTCTTTCTAAACCCTGGTTGATTCTTAAATTACCTCTTCATTATATAAATCAATTTTCATTACAACCAAAATTTATCCGCGCGACTCCTCGAAACTATGGTTATATTTTTGCGCGTCTTTTGCAGTGTTTAGAGGTTTGTTGCAAATCGTTCATCTGCGACCTTTACAAATTTGTACCAAATTATCTTACCTTCAAAATTACAATGGCTTAAAACAGACAATTTTCTGATTTTTTTTAATGAATTTTTTCTTCTTTTAATCGTTATAAATTATACCTAACTATGAAGGTCTTAAGACTAATCTCAATAATTCAATCAACTTGTTTGTTTAATGTTTATTGCTTTGGATGCATTTTCAGTTTCGATCTGCCTTTTATATTTATTATTTTAATAAAAATTTTTACTATAAAGACTGAATAAACAAGATAATTAATATTATTTAAAAAATGATCGTATAACAATTTCTGCAGCAAACATATCGAGTATTGAGAAAAAATCTTCTTCTTCATCACTGTTTTTTCATAGTACGAGTTGTTATTTCTCTGTGAAATTTAGAAAAATAATAAATAGTACTACACTTATAATTCATTTACAACCAACTTTTCTATTACTTAAATTGGTAAAATCTTATTAGGGATGTAATTTTTTTTATTTATTTTTGTTTTTTCATTCTTTAGTGATTTTTTGTCAACTTAAGTTATAGAGTGAGCCAGTTATATGTGTCTTATAGGTGTAGCATTGCTCACAAATAATATATATCATTGAATAGTATTTAATTGTTTAAAGGTCTTAATAAAAACCCATATTAATTAGAATTTTAAAGTATTTAGAGAATAAAGAATATTCTTTATCTCTCTTTAGTAATTTTACTTTAGGGTAAAATTGTAAAAAAATTAAAAAAAATGGGAGTTCATAAATAGTGGGGGCTGGATACAACTACTCTCTCTCTCTTTTTCTTTTTTGAAATATGAAATCTTTTATTTAATGATTTTAATTATGAAATATAATCGGAGTCTTTCTTACTATAAATGCTTTGCTAAAAACCTTCACTTGGAAGCAATAAAAAAAAAAAAAAAACGTTCACCAAGGAGACCCCCTTTTTTCTTTCTAATTTCTTTTGTTAATAATCTTAACTTTCCGAAGCTGATTTTGAAATGGATTAAAATTTGGGCAAATTTCATGGACCACCTCTAACCTTTAGTTTAATGTCACATGGATTTACTATTTACAAATCTTGTTACTTCCCCTATTTTTTCAGAAATCATAATAGGCTACCCTTTCGTTAACTTGACCGTTGAATATTTGTAAATAATTTGAAATTGAAGGGTTATAATGATCATTTTATTATACTTTTTAATAATAATATAAAATATGATTTTAAAACTAAAGTCTTTTAGGAGAATGTCACGGACCACCCCTAATCCTAGGCTTAATATCATATGAATCCATTATTTTGCAAATTTGGTCACGGCCAATCTTTATCTTTTAAAAAATCATCAGGGATAATCTCTCCTTCAAAGGTAATTTTGGTAATTTTTGTTAGAATAGATAAAAAGGTAAAGGTATTTTAGTAATTACAGAAAAATGGATGGAAGGGTGGCTTCAACTAATGGAGGGGTGGTCTATGCTGATTTCTAAAAAGATAGGAATAGACAATTGTAAAATTTGCAAACAGTGAATTTGAGTGATATTAGGCCAAAGATTAGGAGTGGCCTGTGACATTAACCTATTAAAATTTCCCTCCTTTGAGATGAAATTTTTGTATCAAACAACCATCATACATCAAAGACTAGAGAGCTTGTCTAGTTTTAACTCGGAACATTAATTGATATTTTAATATACGGTCTAAGGTGTCTTAAATATATTAATAAATATTATTTAAAATTCAAAGAAATGAAAGAAACTTTTCTTTAAATAATAATAAACTTAGAAAAAGATTTATGCCTATGTTAGAGTGCAAACTTAAAAAATATTTCGTAAAGGAGGAACTTTCTTCACATTAAAATGAATAATGTATCTAATAATTAAGATCTCAAGGGGAAATAACTAATAAAAACCTCATACTATACGGGCTGCCAAACACGCCCATAAGATATTGTAATAATAATTATTATCCTTCCGTTAGTTAGCCTCGGTTAGCAACAAGTTTATGAAATGTCTAGTATATCCTCGTAGCATCTTTCATTTTTATTTTTATTTTTTATTTTTGAACCTTTTGATAGTCCTTGGAAAAGCACTAGAATAACCTTAGAAAGTCTTCTAACAACCATCATGTAAGATTCAAGTGATTATGTTTTTAACATCGTTTTCACTCTCACTGCCTCTCCCATTCTCTTCCATCTCTTCTCTCTGCTAACCCTAAAAAAAAGCAAAAGACCAAAAGTTCACTCCTTCAGTCTTTTCCACTTTTCCAAATGAAATGAAAATTCGCATTTCAATGGTGGGCATCAGGGAATAGAGCGTGGATTGTGATGATAACGAAATCAACAAATTTACTCATATAACCCTATCCAGTTAGATTTAACGGGAGAGAGCTAACTCTGAAGGTGCCCTTGACCTTAAGGTTCAACTTGAATCCTTTCTTGTTTGCTCTCAATCTCAAAGTAGTAGAAGCTGGCGAGAATGCCGCTGCCATCTCTCTCGAGGAGTCGAATTCAAACCCAGAACCTCCTTCTCAACTATTCCCTGAAAACCCTCACCACGAACACAAACACAAAGGCCTCCAAAGACGACTACTTTGCGGCCATCAACCACGTCGCCAACATCGTCCGCCACGACATCTACCCTGAACGCACCCTCTCCAGACTCGACCTCTCTTTGACTTCCGAGCTCGTTTACCGCGTCCTCCGCGCCTGCTCCACCTCCCCCTCCGAATCCCTCCGTTTCTTCACCTGGGCTCGCGCCCACTACACCCCCACTTCCCTCGAGTTCGAACAGCTCATCAGAACCCTCGCCCACCACAAACGCTACCAGTCCATGTGGAAGACTGTCGAACACATGAAGCCCCTCAACCTCTCTGTCAGCCCTGACACTCTTTCTTTCATCATTGAAGAGTTTGGGAAACATGGGTTGGTTGACAATGCTGTTGAGGTCTTCAACAAGTCTCGGGCTTTCAACTGTGACCACTCTGTTGCTTTGTATAACTCCCTGTTGTTTGCTCTTTGCGAGGTAAAGTTGTTCCATGGAGCTTATGCGTTGGTCAGGAGGATGATAAGGAAAGGTTTTGTGCCTGATAGAAGGACTTATGCTGTGCTTGTCAATGCTTGGTGTTCTTCTGGGAAAATGAAGGAGGCTCAAGACTTTCTTCAAGAGATGAGTGATAAAGGCTTTAATCCTTCTGTTAGAGGTCGTGATTTGTTGATTCAAGGGCTGTTAAATGCCGGCTATTTAGAGTCCGCAAAGAAAATGGTCAATAAGATGACTAAAGAAGGGTTTGTGCCAGATTTAGAAACGTTTAATTCGTTAATTGAAACGATTTGTAAATCCGGGGAGGTTGAATTCTGTATTGATATGTATTATAATGTTTGTAAATTAGGCTTATGTGTGGATATAAATACATATAAGATATTGATTCCAGCTGTTTCGAAAGTCGGTCAAATTGATGAAGCTTTTAGACTATTGCATAACTTGGTTGAGGATGGTTACAAACCTTTTCCAAGCTTGTATGCTCCAATAATTAAGGGGATGTTTAGGAGGGGGCAGTTTGACGATGCATTCTGTTTCTTTAGTGAAATGAAAGTTAGAGGGCATCCCCCCAATAGGCCAGTTTATACGATGTTGATAACAATGTGTGGGCGTGGAGGGAAGTTTGTGGAGGCAGCAAATTATTTGGTGGAGATGACTGAGATGGGATTAACACCAATTTCTAGGTGTTTTGATATGGTTACTGATGGGCTGAAGAATTGTGGGAAGCATGATTTGGCTAAGAAGATAGAGCAGTTAGAGGTATCTCTGCGGTCTGTTTGATGCTTATGGATTGGCAGTTGAAGACGGTGCCTTTTACTGTATGTCACTTGGGCTCAAGTGTGAGGTGAGTGACTTCTTTATTATGAAAAGTTAGCTAAATCTTTGTTATTTAACATATTGGCAACAGTTATAAATTTTACTGATTTATTGTTTTTGTAGTTCTTAGTGCAACATCTAGTAAATTGTACATTTTTTCCATGAATAACTAGTTCAATTTATCTCACTTTACTGTAACCTAATTTTTGCTTTAGTTTGCACTTTTCTTTGTGAGAGTCATTTTTCTTTTATTGAAATGGTCATATTCAACTACTGCACAAATGAGGAGGAAACAGAATGATATGTGTTGGACAAACAATAAAAGTCTGATGAATTTGGATCTTCATAAAACATTATACTGGAAATTTTTAGGCCATCAGCTTTTGTTGGATATCATTTCAGTTGCTACTACATTAATTAGCAAGCAGGGAGGGGCAGACAGGGATATATGAGAACCAAATTTTGAATAGGTTAAAATGTGCCAAAACTTTTGAAGATTTTGATGGGATAGGTTCTAACTATCACAGTAAATTATGAAAAGAATGCTCGTCAATGGTTTCTTCACTCAATCAAAGGAAGTCCAATAAGTTGAAAAACCTTTTTTTTTTCTTTTGGTTTAAAATCAGCAAACATGCTAGAAATTTGACTCTGGGTATGAACATAACTCCATAGTAGTTGTTTTGTCCTAGAATAGGTAAAATTCAAAGATACTACGAAGGGCTTTACATCCTTGGTTGTTGCTGCTGATATTGCTTCCCTGGTGTGAAATTGTTGAACCCTGGAAAAGAGTAAATTACCAAAAGAATTTGATGCATATGTATTTATGATGAGAAAATGATCAGTGAGGAAAAATTTTATTGTATTTTGTAAATATTATGGGTTTTGGTTCACATGTGATCAACATTTTTGTAGTTCATTGGAATGGAATCTTATCCTTTCTTCATGCATATTTGGCGCGATATACTTAACCTTAAGAATGTTGATGGATTTGCTTGTGTATTTGCCAAAAAAAGCTTAAACTCTTGCTCTCTCTGCATAGCTGGAGTTTATGACTTTGTGCAGTTGTGATTCAAAAGGTTGAATTATTAACATTTATATGATGCTGTAACTAGGAGAATGATTTGAAAATTGTAAGCGGCTTCAGTACTAGAAGATATCAGTTATTCACTTCTTGTTATGTGGAGGTGGAGGCACTCAGCTGGGGAGCTCTCTGGGAGTACGGATCACCTTCTCAGGTATTTATAAACTTTTTGGCTCATCCATCAGGTGGTTGGTGTGGGGCCAGGAATACAAGTGGACATTTAGCTCTAGATTTGACATTCATGAGGCAGGAACTGTATAAAATTTTAGTTCCTTCTTTCATACGCTGAGTAACTGATTAGTTTTGTTGGAAAAAAAACTAGTATGGTCCAATTCCTGGAAGATTGAAACTTGAACCTGGAGAGCCTATGGCATTTGTGTTTCTATCTTCCTGTTTAAGGCAATTACTTTGCCCCTGACTCATGTTTCCACATATGCAAGGAAAATGTTGATGAATAAATCATCCTTAAAGTTTGAAGAGTTTTCTACGGTACAGCAATTTTGTCTTTGCGTTATTGTTTATAAATAAAACTTTGGAAGCAAATCTCAATGTGCTTAATTGTCTCTCTAAATGCCAAGTAAATGTTTAATCGGCAAAAAACAGAACGGAGGGCATGCCATATAATTATATGTACCTCCCATTTGTAACAGAGGAGATCTATTATTACTGTAGATTTGTTCTCCATACAAAAGCAAAATGGATGATAGGCTCCATAAAACTGTTAAGGGGTCAGAATTGAATCAAAAACAGTTTGATAGCTATATAAATTTCAAAATCATCGGCTGTTCTGTTAGGCTCTTACTTTTGCTGTAATAAATAAAACATAGCCAAGGGATGCACTTTAATTTAATTAGCAAGAATTAAATCATACTTTCGGGTTAGTTTAAAACATGTGTTGGATCAATTTTATTGGTCCTCAGACTACTATTACAAATATGCAGCAATATTAATTTAGCATGAATATACCACAACCCAAAAGGGATAGAGGCAATTACAGAAAGAAGCAAGTTTTTGAGCATGATAAATTATGAGTCTTATGAGAAGAAAGAAAATCCCAATAGCATGGAAAGTTTAACGATGAGCATTGCATTGAGAATCTAGAAAGTGGAGTAGAAGATAAAGCTCTTTATTTATACATTTCAATGTTTTGCTATTCAAGATTTTAAAGTATATAGAACAAATCATAGGGTAAAATTTTAAGATTTATAACATATAAATTATAATTTATTTTTACTCTTTTTAGTAATTTAATATAGGATAAAAATTATAATTTATTTTTACTCTTTTTAGTAATTTAATATAGGATAAAACTATCAAAAGATTAAAAAAAAAATAATAAAATGGGATCTAGAGAGTAAACATATAAGGGTAGAATAGAACTCCTCTTATTATTGTTATATTTGGTGATTAGTTAATAATAGTAAAGTAGTTTTGACTTGTGTCCTAATAGACATATTAAACCCTTCAAGATTGTCTAAATTCATTTAAAATTTATGCATTTAATAATTTTTACCCAATTTTTTTCTAAAAAATTTACAATTTTTAAGAGAATATATATAATTTCAAGGAAATTTATACAATTTTTGAGGATTTAATATATATCTTTAGAGCACACATTGAAACTACCCATAGTATCATTATAATGGTTATATTTGGTTAAAATGAGCTAGTTAGCTTCTTATTAATTTATTTTAATAATGTTTGTCATAATCCTTCAATGATGTAATAAAGAGGTGGCATTGCATTGATACTTGTTCCTCAGACCCATTATTTTTGTTTTTGGTCAATGATAAAATGTCGCAGTCCCTTGAATATCTTCCTCTCCTGTCAGTTAATTTGAATATAAAGCACAACAAACAATAATAACACCAAATAAAGAAACACTTTGTACCTATCAGTACAGTACACGAGATATGAGCACAATGAATAATTAAATTAAAATAAGAGAAATATTATTTTTATAAATTTTTTATATTAATTTATTTATTTAAATCGATATAATATAATATAATTAAATAAATAATTGTAATAATAAATTATATTAATTAAAATAGATAATATGGTGATCATATAATGATACCATATCAATTTGTATAAATGATTTTGTATAAATAATTTATAAAAGTAATATCTATCGCTCTTAAAATAAATAAAAATAAGATATGAGACAATTTAATTGAATATTTTGATATTTAAAAAATTATTTGTTATCTGAGTCCTATGTCATTATGTCAAATCAGATTATTGTGAGTTAAGTATTCGAGTAAATTGTACTGTAATGTTACTTTTATGGTAAAATAAAGATGGACAACTTATAAAAATAAAGATGTAATATAATTAATAATAGGGGATAACACCAATAAATAAATAAGTATTATCGAATTTTAGTTTAATCTTACTTGAAAAATGATTATATTTTTAATTAATATAACTTTTGAAATTGTCTTAAAATTATCGGTCAATGTTTTCTGTTAACTTATAAACTCGGAAGAACAACAAAACTGTTATAACCTTAATCTCATATTATCCACGTAACAGAAATTAAAATATTAAAAAAAATCTAAAATCCTAGATTTCAATCCTATCCTAAATTCACATGAACCCTAAACTACCGTAATCCTAAAATCTAAAAACATTTTTCATCACCGCCCAAAGATACAATTGATTTTAAAAATACCAAGGCAGCAACAAATTTCTCCAGGTAAAGAGAAGAGAGCGTAGAAGACCAGAGCTGTAACAAATTTTTCCTCCAAGTTTGGTTGTCATCTTCAAAATCTGTTGTTTACCAATTCAATTCCTCTTAAAAAAGTTTCAATCTTTTTTACCCTGATTTTCCAGATCACTTTTTCCCAAGAAAAATTTTTCAGGAATTTCCCACCCACCAATGGCGGCAGTTGCTGCAATGAGATCCAAATCCTACAAGGGGCGCTCTGTTTAACACTTCTTATCACTTCACTTCATTCAAGTCGGTCTGCCTCCGCAGCGAATTCGTAGAAAAGGGTTATGTTTGTTAACGGAGTTGTGATACTTATGTTTGGTGGCGTGAATGCTTGTGGTATCTTCTCTGTCGCTTTGATTTTGATTTTTATTATTTTAGTTAATTTTGATTTTAATTTAACATTTTGGATTGGAGTGTTAATTCTTTAATATGAAATGTCGATGTTACCCCTATCTGTTAATCCAATTAAACTTTTGATGGTGAATTTTACGTAAGATTAGGATGCTATTGATTGAAAATGTATAATTATTCTCTAAGTGAGATTAAATTAAAACTCGAGAATAATTATTGGTATTCTCTTATTAATAATCCATTATTATTTTGTTATGTTAAATTATATAGATGAAAGATCATGTTATATGAGATGGTTATATATGAATGCAATCGTTGCAATCAACTCATTTAAACCATAAACTGTAGAACAAAAATACCCCACTAACAGTCATTATTTAGGACACAAATAGACTGCCTTAACTGACCTTCGTACCTGCCAATGATATAAAATAAGAATGTAGTAATCTTCAACACACACACACACACACTCTCTCTCTCTCTCTCTCTCTCTCTCTCTCTTTCTAACAACAATCAATGCACAAATTTTTCTGCTGTATCAGAAACATTTATACATTTACTTGATTTTTCAGCTGTTGTGGTCCAATTATATAGTACTGGTGATTAATTTTCTATATTTCTCTTTCATTCAAACAAAAAGATAATTAAATAGATGGCAACCTCAATTTGGTTTTTACTAACTTGTAGTTTTTTCATTTTTAAAAGAGCCATTTATTCCCGTTTGTCAACAGCCGACCTATGAGTTGGCACGTAAAATTATATATTCACATGCAATAGAAGGAAACAAAATAAGTTTATTTCAAAGCAAATTGTCCAAACAAATAAAAACAGATTAATTTTTTCTGCAAGAAGTCCCATATATACAATATTACAACACATGATTTGGGAAGCTAAGTAATTACATGTTTTAATGCACTTGTGTCCTAAAAAAAGAAAAAGAGATTTTTCTGCTTGAATGGAGAATACTAAACTACAATGTTGCTTTAAAAAACTTTGCAAGACCTTTAAACAGGAGTCGAATCACATGGATTACGGTAACCAATATCTAATCACACAAGCAGTTTTTACCGCACGTGATGCTGGCCAGCTGGGCGGGGGAGCTGATATACAAAATAGTTTCTTCCACGCAATTGGCTTTACCAAGTCAGGGAAACTAGTTCAGTAAAGTCTTAATTTGTAGCTTTGTATGACTTTCATCTAACAAATGAAAGTGAAGGTCATAGACATGAATTTTTGTGTTTACGTATCTCGATATCCTATATTATCTAGATTTCGTTATGGGCGAAAGAAGAAAGAATAAAATATAGATGATGGATTTGAAATGATAATAACAAGGCAATAACGTAATTCTATAAATCGCAGAGGAAATACAAGAAGAGCTTGAGATAATATTTAGTAATTTAGTTGAATACTCAAATTAAATATGTAAGATAGCTAGATATTCTTAATAAAGCACTGCAAGTTATTTTCGGACCTTCTCGATAAAGAGAGAGAGAGAGACTCTTAACTTCGAATTCAATCAGTGATGTGTTAGATGGCGTTTCTATATATAGCAATAGCATTAGATTTGAGAAAGAAAAACGATGGATTAATTAATAATGAGAGGGTAATAATGAAAGGAACCAGTGATTCTGATGGAAAGTTGGACTTCGAAGGGGCATGATACGATTCAAGTCTTATCGTTTGAATAAATCATGATCAATTGAACCAATACCAACTGCTAGCTTGTTCACTAATTGACTAAACTCTCTGTGTGTACTCATTGTTGGGCACCGCCTAATCTATGAAGATGTCCCAATCCCTGAACAAAATATAGCTTCTTGGATTGCATGGGCACTGCATCTCCCCTGCTAGCGTGAATCAAATAAATTGTAATCTTCATTAAGAAACTTTTATGTTGCATTATGGTATTCTATATTATAATGATTCTTATTTATAGTTATGCTAAGAATATCTTTTCTAGCAAGTCATTTGCACTTCTTTTTCAAATTATTTATAGAAGTTTATGTTTATTTTAATATCAATTTTTTTTTTATATGAAAAACCCATTTGTATTTATGTAACATCTAGTCTTCTAGATGAATGATTACAATTCAAGATTTAATATAATCTATTAATGTGGATACATATTATTAGTTCAAATCATGCGTCTACCATAAAAAGACAAGAGAACCAAACCTTAATTTGAAAACCAAAATTTTTTGCTATGAAGCGTCGAAGAAAAGACCAAAAGAAGAAAATTTGACAGGGTTAGAAAAATAAGAAGTCATTGAAATTGAAACAATAAGAACACGAATGAGTAATTAAATTTGGATAATAAATTAATTAATCTACCATATACATACGTCTATTTGCTACATCAAACTCACAATCATGTACACATTTTCTAACCCCGAAAGAAGATTTAATTGTTTTGACTGAAACTCTTTCCTTTGAAACTTGAATCACACTTATGCATATAGAGATAAAAGGGATTCGATCGTAATGGAAACATCTATACTCTTCAAGGATACTTTTAATTAAATTCTTTGTTTAGAAGTTTTCTTTCTTTCTTTGTTCTTCAATCTCCACTTCCTTTCATTTTCCATGTTCCCGATAAATTGTATGCATACGGATCACCTTCTCAGGTATTTATAAACTTTTTGGCTCATCCATCAGGTGGTTGGTGTGGGGGCAGGAATACAAGTGGACAATTAGCTCTAGATTCGACATTCATTAGGCAGGAAATGTATAAAATTTCATACGCTGAGTAACTGATTAGTTTTGTTGGAGAAAAACTAGCATGGTCCAGCTCCCGGAAGATTGAAACTTGACCCTGGAGAGCCTGTTGTGTTTCTGTCTTCCTGTTTAAGGCAATGACTTTGCCCCTGACTCATGTTTCCACATATGCAAGGAAAATGTTGATGAATAAATCATCCTCGAAATTTGAAGAGTTTTCTACGGTACAGCAATATTGTCTTTACGTTATTGTTTATAAATAAAACTTTGGCAGCAAATCTCAATGTGCTTAATTGTCTCTCTAAATGTAAAATAAATGTTTAATGGGCCAAAAAAAAGAAGGGAGGGCATGCCATATAATTATATGTACCTGCCATTTGTAACAGAGGAGATCTGCTATTGCTGTAGATTTGTTCTCCATGCAAAAGCGGAATGGATGATAGGCTCCATAAATTTCGAAATCATCGCCTGTTCTGTTGTCAGGCTCTTACTTTTGTTGTAATCAATCAAAAATAGCCAAGGGATGCTCTTTATTTTAATTAGCAAAAATTAATAAAAATTAACTCATACTTTCGGGTCAGTTCAAAGTAAAATAAGTAATACTCCTGCAAAGTTTGATTGCTCAGAAGTGACAATTAATTTCAATTTCTCTGCTATCTATTTCTATTTATATATGTCAAGTAATCTTTTTATCTTACATCGATCTGAGAATGTTTTGGATTAAATGGTCCGATTTCATTGGATTAAGATAATATTTAGTAAGTTCACTATTCAAATTAAATATGTAAGATAGATATTCTTAAGAAAGTACTACAAGTTATTTTCGGACCTTCTAGATAGAGAGAGGGAGAGAGACAGGATCTTAACATTGACGAAGACTACAGAGCACAACTTTATTTATTCCATATGCAGTGATAATCAATCACATGGAGAGTGCTACGTAAGCAACATCTTATTATTACGTAACACAAGAATAAATGATAAGGATAGTACCATACAAAGGAGACATAGACAGCTATACTCCTTAATTTATTATTTATTGACACATTGTTACGTATTATATTATCTTACGACCCTCCATTGTAATACCAGGACTTTGATTGAAGAGCTTTCACAGTGACGGGATCCAGCTGGAAGGCCCTCGCGAGAGCAAAAGGATTAATGGGTGGATTTGAATGGAAGATTGCATTTGCTATTGTAATGACACCACGAAACTGGCTGCTTAAAGCAGCAATGGCAGCGGCAGGGGTTTTTCCTATATTCACTTGCAAGTGAATCAGACCAATTGGGAAAACAAAGACATCTCCCTTTTTTAGAACTTTTGCAAAGAGCGTGCTGTTAGGATTTGATGTGACGAAACCAGCATAAAGAGTGCCCTCCAGGACATATAGGATCTCACTGGCTCGAGGTGAATGTGGGGAGGATTTACTCCACCAAATGGTTCATAATCAACACGATCCATGGATATGCCAAGTGTTAAGTCCCAATATTTGTTCAACAGTTACGAAACTGACAGTTGGACCAAGTGGATTGTTTGTGGGTCTAGGAACGTCGAGCCCTGACAAGAAGAAGTCATTTGGTGTGGCAAGATTGGGGTCCTTGCGGAACTTCCCATTCACAAACACTGCATGAAAAAGAATTATCCACTTAATTTGTTAACTAACAAAATATTATGCTCGCACAAAATCGAATCCTGTTGATTACTCATGATATATGATTGATAGATAATATAAGCATTACACGCCCTACCATTCCCGGTCGGTGTTGTTCATGGCAACGCAGAAGTCTTGAAGAGGGCAATTGTCAAAGGCAGAGGCAATTGTGAACGCCAATAGCACAAACGCTACAAGGAAATGATGGACACCTTTCATGATGATTAGGCCGCGTTCTCTTCCTTAATCCTTCCAAGTGAGCTAGCTAGTGCTTAAATTGATGGGGTAAAATAACTTGCTTGGAATTCAGCTTTTTACGGTGGAAGCCACTGTAGGTTTGTGCTTCCCCCTTAGAAGCACACTAAGACTAACACTAATCATGTCTTGATCGTTAGATAACCCTTTTGTAATTCATTGAAAATTATAAGCAATTCTTCAACAACTACATGTGTCATTTTCATTAATTTTTTCGTAGCATGCTTTAGTGACATGGAAGTGATCATTTTTGGTATATCACACACGGGCTAACAGTGCATGATGATATATAAAATTGTAATGATAATTAAATCATCAAATTAATGTTGTCCATGTTTTTGATTTCTGTGGCGACCGGCCAGCATATGAATACAACCTGTAATGTGTTGTGCTCTAATAAATCATCAAATTTCTACCGTTATTAGCAAGTTATAATTTGCACTATAATAATTAAGTGATACTGAAAACATGTCACACCCCGCATCCGATATAGTAATATTGCAGCGGAAAAGAGTTTGCCAAGGGAACACAGTTGTCGCTATGCCGAAATCCTCCCTTAATCTTTAACTGATCGAATGCCTGAGATACACAACAAACTAGTGAGTATGAAACACAGTAAGCAGCTAGAATTATAAAAATTGGCATAACACTCAAAATAAAACAATTAATGGCGATAACCATTTCAGAATATGACTACTATTCAATACTTATTCTATAAATCACTGACTACTGTTCATTTCTTGGTATACAACCCACCAGTGCCCTACCAAGAAAGTCATAAAATTGATTTCACTGTTTAAGGATCGCGCCTCTGCGCGAGGGAACTGGCATGGCGGTGCCAAGTTTCTGATTTCTAATCCGTTGCAAATTTCAGTTTCGCGCTCCTGCACCAAGGGAGGGGCATGCATGCGCCAACTCTCTATTCTCTCTTATTCGAGTCAGTGCAAGTGGTGCTCCAGCGCGAAAGGTATGGCGCAGCTATGCCAATTCTCTGCCTATATCCCTTTAGATCCGTTAAAGATGCACTCCTGCACCATTTAATTGTGCTCTTGCGCCAACCCTGTATCATTGGTAATTTCCTAGACCAATTAGTCTCTTATCCAGTCACATTTCTAATTCTATAAATACCTGTCTATGGGTAATCAAGCATGACTTTTTCATGTCAAAGCTCATCACATACACCCATACATACACCCATTTATATACACGTCTCATTTACGAATAAACTTTCCACAAGTCTATTACATCCCCATGTGCTCCCATAAACACATAAATCATTCACAATTGAGTTTTCCTAAGCTAGCTACATTGTTCATATGGATATCCATTTCACATAATTTCAGAAGCTTCTATAGTACAGTCACATATATTTAGGAATAGTGCTCTCTAATCAAGGTAGGACTTATCATATCACAGTTAGATCACATATGTGGGCCCATATCACATAGCCACCCATTGGCGACATCCGTAGGCAAGGCATCATCGCAGTGAGTATTTATCACATTCTCACATTGCACGAATCCGTCATCACCCAAAGGTGACAGCCACATAGTCCTACTGGACTCTATCCTGCCACACGAAACAGTACATATACACAGAGATGCCTACACTTGAAATAATTCAAGGTTAGTCTGATAATCCATGCGATACCGGATCCATGCTATCGAATCCCATGTTGGGAAACACATGGTCCAGACCTCCCCTCAAGCTATGAGAGCCAAATATCCTAAGTTGTGGCATGCCACTCACATATCAATTTTCACATTCAGTCACATAAGTGAAGCTCTATATTAAGCTTTCACTCACATATCACATTTCACATTTCAATCACATAAATGAAGCTCTATATCAAGCTTCTAACCCAATCACAACATATCACAATTCATTCACCATAATGCTAGCATTTAACGGTATCACATTTCACATTTGACATTCAATATATTCCCATGGGCTTGGCATGTACTTTCAAATTCATAACACATCACACAGTGATGCATGCGTTCACATATCACAATATCACAGTTCAATATCATAATTGAGGTTCTACGTAGCCTTCTCATTAATCACATATACGTTCATAAATACAATAGGCCTACATATCTCATATACACACATTGTTTCATTGGCAATGTTATTCAAGCCATATCATAACAAATTCACATACATGAGGGCACATTCACATTTCTATATCTCACACACATAGAAGTTACACTAACATGTAAATCACATACACATCAAAGTGTGTGAAATCACACATTTTATAAATCACTATAAACCCCAATCAAATCATTTTCCATATCAAGGTCCATGTATTTATGGCCCCATCCACATTCCATCAACACATTTCACATATATTCACAAACACAATCATTAAATACATTTCATTAAGAGTTAACATCTGTTGTGTCCTCAGAAGGGTCTGGCTACTTACCTGATTAGCCTCGCCTCTTAATTTTGTTGTCCTGTATATCTTGACAAGCAGTTGTTTAAAGTTCATCTCTTCTTCTTCTCCTTCCTCTCTGGTAACCATTGCCATAGTCATGACACACTGATCAATGTCCATTTAGAAAGAATTAAACCCCTTATAGGTTAACAACAGTTCAACCAACCAATAACATCATTTATTAAACTCTATCACACACATATATTGGTTGGATTATTATAATAAGGGGTTATTCATTTCCAATCATCACCAAACTTCATGGAACTCAAATAGACATACATATCCATGAATTTTATTCAGTCAAAATAAGGTTATATACCCCTTGAAAATCCTTAATTTCATTCACACAGCAAATCTGTCTGCAGACCTCTCAACTGAACAGTACAACTTTGAAGAATTTTATAAAATTCTACAATGATCAAATCTCTATCAAACTTTTCAGTCTAGAACTAGACACATATAAGAGTCATTCCCCTAAAAATCATGATTTTCTAAGGAGTTTAAGTCAGTCAAATGAAATTTCCTTCATATGCTCTGTTCTGGAAATTGTCATTCACAATTCTTAAAGTCCAGTTTTGGAAATTCATAAAAATTCATACACAACTCCAAAAATCATGAAATTTACAGTATAACAGAAAACATATCCAAGGATTTTCATATTAAAAATCAAGAAATTTTACAAAGATTTGCCCTTTCAAATCGAGTTCATTCCCCATGCCCTGTTCTAAAACAGGGGAATTCACAATTTCAAACCAGAATTTCAAAAATTCATTACAATTCACACACTACAAATTTTTTAGTGTTTCAAAATTCTATAAACTCCTTGATGTGTCTAGTTTATCATATAAAAATTTTAGAGTCAGAAAACAACTATGGAATTTATGAGAATTTTCGGACTTAGCACTAGAAAACAACTCTGTAGGATTCATGCTCATACTTTACTTCTAGCTTCCTAGCATCATCAAATCTTTAAATTCTTCCATAATTCACTCTAATTCATGTTTTTCTATCCATTTACAGCATATGCCTAACATGAAATATCACAAACAATAATAAACCATCACTTAATTGCATGGGTATGACTAGATCTAGAGAGAGAGAAGTGAATCTTTACCTCTTTACCTCTTGGCCTTTTGTTTCCTTCCTCTCCTCTTGATTCCATAGAAAAATTGGGGGAAAATAGGGAGAGAGGCTGCTGGACGTTTCAAAGAGAAAGAGGGAAGAAAAATGGGTTTTTCTAGAGTCTAGGGGGTTTATATAGATTCACATGAAGGGAAAAGCACATTCAGCCCCTCATTTCTTTAATTCTTTCAATCATCTCCCCCAATTCTTATTTTATTACAACAACACCTATACCCAATTCAAATATATATATATATATGGTAACATAAAAATATTATAATCATTAGTAAACTTTAGGGTGTTACAAAACATCTTTTAGGCCCATGATTAATGCTAATTTTAATTTTCATACGCTCTTCTTATATTCTTATCCGTAGAACAATAATACAATATGAGCTGAGGTGGATTTACGGACGCATTAATGGCTCGCAAGTGTAACTTCGTTGACTCCTTATGAACTTTAACAAAAATATCAATGTCCCTTACAGAAATTTTGCTAACATTTTTACTGTCACTATACAACCGTTTAGTTTAAAAGAAAAAAAGACTTGTAAATACTTCGATTTATCAAGATTTTCATACCAATTAGTAGTGTTCAAATGAAATTGTGTGGGAACATAAAAGATATAATGAAATTTTGGATGAACGAAATTAGACCATTACTCAAATTTATTTCTGGATTAAAATAATGTTAATCATCTTCAGGTATTTTAATAATTTAATCAACTTTAGCTTTCCTTCTTTTTTCCTTTTTTTTTCTTCTTAATGAAATTAAACGGTCAAATAGTAGCAGTAGGAGAGGACACTAATTTTGTCAAAACTATAAGGGAGATCGTTGGGCTTTTGTTAAAGGTTAAGAGCGCGTTTATTTGGACTTCTCTACTGGGTAAAAGAGTATTTTTTTTAATGTCAAAAGCTCTTTTAAAATTTTTTTGTTTCGTTTGACTTGTCACTTGAGAGGAGCTTTTGAATAATTAAAAAAGTTGTTTTAAGTCTACTAAAAGAAGCCCAATTCTTTTATTTCAGTGCTTGCAATTACTTTGTTGCCCTTGTCCAATTTATTTTTTATTTTAAATTATTAAAATATAAAAAGCATTATAAATAAATAAATAAAATTCTTATTATCAACATTTACATCCGAAAAATCCTAATAGAAATCAAATACATTTATCATAAATTTAACCTTAAATTAAACCTTTAGAAATCCAATTTAAACTTAAACACTATAACATTCAATAATTTAATCTTAGCTCAACCATTTATATATTCATTAATCAACTTTGAAAAAACTACAATTGAGTTTCAGAAGGAACCTAGTCATCAAAGTAAGAAAATATTGAGATAAAAATCCAAAACCAAATTGCTACAGACACCACTTCATCTTACTCTATAACCAAGAAGAACCTTCTTTGCAGTTACTCTCTCTACTCTCTAATTCTCCCTTATATAAATAGCCCATCTTCAATCTCGTCCATCGCACCTCTTCAATCTTGTCAAGTAGTTTTAATCTTTCTGCAATTATCTTCATCTTTCTTGCATTTTCTCATCCAACCATTGAGTTTTGGCAACTAGGACCGCTCGTTCTACTACAAAGACTAGTTAGATTTGGCACAATCTCAAAAAAAAAAAAAATGTAAGTATGAGTTTTGATCTGTGCTAGTAGATGTTTGTTGGGTGGTGTTGGGTGTTTGTTTTTGATATGAGATTGGATTTTTAAATATTTTATTTGAGATAGAATTTATTAGTAGATGTGTTCGATGTGAATATGAAGGTTTGGTTTCCATTTAGGATGGTTTTGGTTATGGAAAAGAAATGAGTGTTTGGCTACTGGGTTGTAGTCGATCCAGAAAGGAAGAGAGAATTTGGGAAAAGAAAGAGAGAAGAAATGGACAGACAAGAAGAAGAACACGAAAGAGAGAGAGAAGAGAAAAAATGCTTGGGGGGAGAGGAGAGAGAAAAAATATAATAAAGTTCTTTTGATTTTAATTTTTTACATTTTAAATAAAATTACATTGTTAACCTTGCTATTAGTGGTTTCGCGTAATGAAGACTTAACGGCCAGGGATTCTATGTTATATTTAAAAAGTAAGGGGGGTTTGTTGTTTTCCCAAATAAAGGGGGTTTGTTGATACTTTTTCTTAAAAAAATTCCATAACTAGGTTAGGAATGGCAATTTGGTTAGGAATGTCAATTTGACTCGACCGGGGCTGAGGATCCAGAAAATTCGAACATTCAGGGTCGGGTAATAACCCAAAAAACTGAGAAATTTGGTTGGGGCCAGGGAGAAATTTTTTGCCCCGACCGGGGCCGGGGTGTGGGAGCCGGGACCAGAAACTCGGAATTAAACTCGAGGGATGCAATTGAAATTTTAAAATTATGTTATGTAAAAATATTTTTAAGTCCTATTAGCTTTTAATTCTCACTTTGACCCTTTATTTAAATTTAAGCCCAAGCCCAAACCAAATCATGCTAAGATTTTTTAGTTTAATACCCATTACATGCGCCAAGCTTAGCCCATCGCCAAGGAAAGTGTGTTAAAAATCTTTTGCTGCCCTCAAGGTTCGAACTCGTCTCTTTACATAGATGAAAATGCATTACCACTAGGCTGTAGACCATTTTACATCTAACTGCACTGCCATATATATATGTATGCAAGGTATGTCCAAGGAAATTGTGTTAAAAATTTTCTACAGCCCTTGGGGTTCAAACCCTTCGCCCAATATAGATGGAAACTGTGCGTTCCCACTAAGCTGCAAAGTATTTCATGTATAACTTCGCTGCCATATATATACATACATATATATATATATATATATATACATATATATATGTGTATATATATATATACATATATAGATATACATATGTATATATATATATATATATATATATATATATATATATATATATATGTAAATATCATATAAAAAAGTATCAGAATTTAACAAAAAATTGCAACCCCGATTTTAATCCTGGGTTATTGGAAAACTCGGCCCCGACTCCGAGAAAAAAATTCCTGGGAATTTTTCGGCCCTGGCTCTGGGTTTTGCCATCCCTAAACCAGGTCAAACTTCATGCATAATGTGATTGACTTTTAATTGATTTAATGTAACATATTCTTAGATAGAAAAGAATTAATTTATTTAGGGTAATGAATTAATAACTTGATATAATAATGGAATATTATTATAATAAAGATATAATAATAGACTACTATTTTAATAAGATTATGAAGAAAATTATCGGTTTATAACTTCATATCATTTTAGATTTGACGAATTTAATATCATCAAACTTATTGATTATTCTTAAATTGAAAGGAATTAGTTTAACATAATCATTTACATAGGTAATTACTTATTGATTGATCATTCTTAAAGAAATTAAACTTTACTCTCTCTCTCTCTCTCTCTCTCTCTCTCTCTCTATATATATATATATATATATATATAATATGATTGAAATTAATTTAATTAACATCTTATGTAGGAACGAATGAATAATAATTAACATTGACAAAGACTACAAAGCGCAACTTTATACCATATATAGTGGCAATCACGAGGAGAGATCTGCATTAGCAACATCTTATTATTACATAACATCATAATATATGATAAGGATGGTACCATACAAAAGAAACACAGAGAGCTAAACTCCTTATTTATTATTTCTTGGCACATTCTTACGTATCATATTATTTTATCCATTGTAATACCAGAACTTTGATTGAAGAGCTTTCGCAGTAATGGGATCCAGCTGGAATGCCCTTGCGAGAGCAAAAGGATTAATGGGTGGCTTGGCATTGAAGATTGCATTTGCTATTGTAATGACACCAGGATTCTGGCTGCTCAAAGCAGCAATGGCAGCCGCAGGGGCTTCTCCTATATTCACTTGGAAGTGAATCATGCCAAATGGGAAAACAAAGACATCTCCCTTGTTTAGAACTTTTGAGAAGAGCGTATTATTAGGATTTGATGTGACAAAACCAGCATAAAGAGTGCCCTCCAGGACAAATAGGATCTCACTGGCTCGAGGGTGAATGTGGGGAGGATTTTCTCCACCAAATGGTGCATAATCAATACGAACCATGGATATGCCAAGAGTGTTAAGTCCCAATATTTGTTCAACAGTTGCGAAAGTGACAGTTGAACCAAGTGGATTGTTTGTGGGTCTAGGAACGTCGAGCCCTGACAAGAAGAAGTCATTTGGTGTGGCAAGATTGGGGTCTTTGCAGAACTTCCCATTCACAAACACTGCATGAAAAAGAATTATCAACATAATTTGTTAACTAACAAAATATTATGCTTGCACAAAATCAAATCCTGTTGACTACTCATGAGTATATGATTGATAGATAATATAAGCATTATACGCACCACCATTCCCGGTGTTGTTGATGGCAACGCAGAAGTCTTGAAGAGGGCTAGGGTCAAAGGCAGAGGCTAATGTGAAGGCCAATGCCACTAGCGCGACAAGGAAATGACGCACACCTTTCATGATGATTAGGCAGCTTTCTCTTCCTTAATCCTTCTAAGTGAGCTAACTATTAGTGCTTAACTTGCTTGGCGATGGGGCAAGATATCTTGCTCTGCTTTATCTTTTTATGGTGGAAGCCACTGGACTGGCTAGTACTAGTTTGTGCTTCCCCCTAGAAGAAAACTAAGACTAACACTAAGCATGTCTTGATCATTAGTTACCCGTTTCATAGTTCATCGATAGCAATTCTTCAACAACTACATGTGCCATTTTCAATTAATTATTTCGTAGCATGCTTTAGCATAATTATATTTTTCATATGGAGATGACGATCATTGTTCGTATATCACACATGGGCTAACAGTGCAAGATGTTATATAAAATTGTAATGATAATTAAATCATCAAATTAATGTGGTCCAGGCTTTTGACTTCTGTGGCGACTGGCCACCGTATGAATGCAACCTGTAATGTGTTGTGTTCTAGTAAGTCATCAAATTTCTACTGTTATTAACAAGTTTACAATATAATAACAAGTGACGAAAACATCTTTTAGGCTTCTAATTTTAATTTTCGCATGCTCATCGAGCTCAGGTGGATTTACCCGCCCATTAATAGCCTGTAAGGGTAAGTTCGTTGACGGCTCATGAACTTCTAACAAAAATATCAATATCCCTTATTGTAGTTTTAGAAAGTTTGCTAACCTCCTTTATTGTCAACATCGGACCGTTTAGTTTTTTTTAAAAAAAGCTTATAAATACTTCAGTTTATCAAGATTTTCATACCAATTAGTAATCTTCACATGAAATCGTGTGGGAACGTAAGAGATAACGAAATTTTGGATGAACAAAATTAGACAGTTACTTAAATTTGTTTCCGGAGTAAAATAATGTTAATCACCTTAAGATTATATTAATAATTTAATAAACTTTAGCTCTCTCTCTCTCTCTCTCTCTCACTCTCTCTCTCTCTCAAAGAAAGTAAAGGGCTAAACAATAGCAATAGGAGAGGTCACAAATTTTGTCGAAACTATAAGGGAGATCGTTTAGTTTTTTTTTAGTTAAAGCTTAAATAGAGGCTAGCTAAAAGAAACCTCAATCTTAATGTCTTCTAAAATAGGTGTAAAAAAACGTTTCCAAATATAAAAGGTTTAATAAATTTTAAGGTTGGAAAAATACAACATTTGACAATGCATTTTAAAATGATTTTCTTGTAATAACAACAGGAAAAGAACTTTGGGTTGTAGTATTCAAGGAATTCATTGTGCTATATAAGCCATATGTACTTGTGAAAAAATTTAAGGGCATTTTTTTTAAAGTTCGAATTTAATTTATCCTCAGACTTAAGAGATTTTGATGATATTTGTTTTTTTTTGTTTTTTAATTTCAAACATTTTTATCTAAATAGAAAATACTAAAAATTTTAGTTTTTAACTGAATGCAAATGTCTTAATCATTTATTACTACTATAATTCTCTTAAATACTCTTAAAATATTCATTTATGACTAATTTGTATATAGCCTAATATGTTAATTTTGAAACATTATTATTTATTTCTAATTTAATATTATGATTCTCTATATATTTTAAAATGATTTTATGGTCATTTAACTTATTTATATATAAAATTCTTTTAGAAAAAATAACGTCTTTATCAAATTATACACATTTAAATAAAGTAAATTCATAATAAATTTTGGTATGCAAATATTTTTATTATGTGAAATAAAATTACAATTAAAAATAATATATAAATAGAGACAAATGTGTAAAACTATTACTTTTCAAACATTTCAATTGAGATATTAAAATAAAAAAACAAACATATCTTTTAGATTTTTAGATTCAGACATATTCGTACTTTAGTTTAATTTAGACATACTCAGATTTCAGACAATAAAATTTCGATTTGTAGTCCTATTATCCAATCCAAGTTACTTTAAATATTAAACAAGTATATAATTTTCTTCAACCTAGTTTTTCAAAATGAAAAAGGGGTGAATCTCTTTTATGTATTTATTTTCTCAAGTTTTAAAGTTTAATAATAGATTCCTAAAACGAATTTATTGACTCCAAATAGCATCTTCAATTATGCAAATATGGGACGCATCTTTTGTATGTTTTTGGGCCGGGGTTAAGCAAAACATAGTTTTTCAAAATGGTTACAACGACCCCTCAAGTCTATGAAGGTTTTTCTTTTCCTAGCATACACATGTACAATATTTTAAGTGGGAAGTTGACGTTTTTCTACTTTTCTACTTATCTGCTATATAAAGTTAATTATATATTCTGAGTTTTGTTGATTAAAAACAATGATCAATTGGTCAGGTTAGTTATTATAACCTAAAAAATAATTAAATTTAGAAGAGAAGTTACACCAAACCGATCAAAATTGTCAAGATCATGAGAATCCCGGGCGTTGAACCACCATTACACAGCTGACAGCTCCAAAAGAAGCAGCTGCTTCGTTCAGTACAGTTAATTCTAAATTTCTAATTTCTAACTATAACAACATTGATCATCTACACTAAATTCACTTCATAATATACTTGTCTTTTCTCATGATTTAAATCATTTCAACCCGATATAGGGCAAGAAAGACAAAGATCATAATAACTATTATGTTTTGTAATGATTTAATTGCTTTGTTGATTTGATTTATTTAATTTGTTTTCTACTGGAACAAGAGTTAATTTTTTCTATTAGAGCTAGGATTAATTGAGTATAAATAAAGTTATATGACTATTTTATGTAGAAGGTTATTTGATATGAATTAATGAAAAGACTCATGTTAAGTTTTATTTTTTATTGTTTGGTATTTTTGCGGTAATTTTCAAACCTAATAATTTGATAGTGTAAATTATGGGATTAAATCCTAAGTTATTGCAAAGTAAAAAAAAGAAAAAAAATGAAATGATGAGATTATGGATGAAAACATTCTCGCATTTATTGCTATCGCACTATTCACTCAGTGAGAAGAGGATTATATCATGAGAGAAGCATGTTGGGGAATTAAGAGTCCTTAATCCCTCTTTAGGACCCAAAAACAATAAAATAATTAATAGTGTAAGGAAAATAAATCAAGACACACAAAATTTACACAAGTTCATCTCAATGTGAGGCTACATCCTGTTCTTTAGTCGCTACAAGAATATCACTATGATGGAAGAAGTTTTACAAGAGATCATGAAAATTCACTCAAGAACTCTCTCTAGGTGTTTACAAACACTCTTAAACCTCTTAAATGCTCTCCTAGATGACTGCACTAAAAACACATAAATATATAGTGTGGACAAAATTACAAATCAAACCCCTGCAGAAAATTGCGTCAGAAAGTCGTGGCCCTAAAATGTAGCAACGCGACTCTAACCATTAGAGACGCAACTCTATGATGTAGACAAGCATGTCTATATGCGAATCCAATCTGGCGTCGCGACTCTTGCAACACAGTGACGTGTACGTTTGTTCTGTCTGACTTTGAGATTAGGCTCCATAACTTAACAATCCTCCACTTGGAGACTAATCCAGCATCAACAAACTCTTCCTATAGCGACACGACTCCTCAATCCTCAAGCAAGAAGTCCAACTGAAGTTGTACACAGCTTCAGCTTCTAAATAATAACAGTCTTTAGCAACTTGTCTGCTAGATTTTGACTACCTTGAATCTTCTCTAGTGCTAAGATAACATCTTCCAAGGTTTGTCTAATGAAATGAACGAACCTGGATGTGCTTTGTTTTAGCATGATAAATCGGATTCTTTGCTAGATGAAAAGCACTCTAACTATCACTGTGCAATACACTTTTCTTATGCTTGTGGCCTAGTTCTTCTAAGAAAGACTATAACCAAACTATCTCTTTACTAGCTTCAGTTATGGAGACATACTCTGCTTTAGTAGTGGAAAAAGTGACTATCTTCTGCAACTTAAGAGACATGACTAATTGTTGTACCACCCAAAGTGTAGATATACCCAGTAGTACTTTTTCTGCCATCAAAATCTCTTGCTATATTAGCATCTACAAAGCCTTGTAACCCAATGTCTGATTTTCTAAAATACAACGCTGAGTTTGTAGTTCCTCTAAAATATCCAAGAATCTACTTCACTGCTTCCCAATGTTGTTTGCCTAGATTACTCATGTATCTACTCACAACTCCCACTGAATGTATAATATTTGGTCTCATACAAATCAGGGCATACATAAGATTGCTAATATCTGAAGCATGCAGTACCTTAGCCATGTGAGCTCTCTCCTGCTCTGAACTTGGAGACTATTCGTTTGAAGTGACTAGCCAAAGTAGTACTCACTGGTTTTGCATTGTTCATGTTTAATCTGCTCAACACCTTCTTCACACACTTTTCTTGTGATAGCTTCAAAACATCATGGTCTCTAGTAATTCTCATCCCAAGGATTTGTTTAGTAGCTCCCAAATCCTTCATAGAAAAAAATTTAGACAACTTCTTTCTCAGATTATCAATCTCTTGCTTACATGTGCTTGCAATCAACATGTCATCAACATAAAGCAATAAAATAATATATAAGTCACCAAATTCCTTCACGTAACAACAATCATCTGCTTTATATTTCAGAAAATCGCTACCACACATAAAACAATCAAACTTCTTGTACCACTATCTTGGTGCTTATTTGAGGCCATACAAGCTCTTTTGAAGTTTGCATAGCAGTTTCTCCTTTCCTTGTACTTCAAAACCTTGTGGCTATATCATGTAGATTTCTTTATCCAGAACACGATGAAGAAATGTCGTCTTCACATCCAACTGTCCAAATATAGGTCTTCCTTTGCCACTAACCGAAGTACAGTTTTAATGGTGGTTAATTTCGGCCTAGTTAATGCCTTCCTTCTACTGAAACCCTTTTACAACTAGCCTTGCTTTTTATCTCTTGCTACCATCATATTCATCCTTCATCTGGTACACCCATTTGTTTTGCAAGGCCTTTTTCCCTTTTGGTAGTTTAGCTAGTGTCCATGTCTGATTGGATGATAGTGAATCCATCTCATGCTTAATGGGTAACTCCTACTTCATTGATTCATCCACCTGAATGGCTTCTCCATGACACTCTGGCTCACCTTTATTAGTCAATAGAGTATAATTCAAGGAAAAAGAGTACCTTTGAGGTGGTATGATATTCCTTTTAGATTTTTTGAAGGGTGTTGTAGGAATAATATGATGTGCTACTGGGGTCATGTTTGCTTGGTTATTCTGATTACCATTATCTGCATCAGTCATAGGAACATCACCCAGTGAAGTTAACTCAGTCGTGGTCACTAGAATATCTCCCAATGGAATCACCTTAATTGTTGTCACTCTAGAACTTATACTCTTAGAATTAGTTCCCGATCTATCCTTGTGCAAGACACTTTCGATAAGGACCACATCCTTGCTTCTCATAATCTTCCTACTTTAGTCATCCCAAAAATGATAACCAAACTCAGCATCACCATAGGCAACAAAAACATGCCTCTTATACTCTACATCAAATTTGCTTCTAGCAACAACATCAATGTGAATGTAAGAAAGACAACCAAACACTTTCAGAAAAGAAAAGTCTCCCTCTATGCCACTCCAAAATTCTTCTAGTATTTTAAAGTTCAACGGTGCAAAAGGACCTTTGTTGATCAAATAAACAACCTTGTTAATAGCTTCAGCCCAAAACATCTTAGGTAATCTAGAGTGTAATCTCATGCTTCTAGCACGTTCATTATAGCCCTATTCATTCTTTCAGCTACACCATTCTGTTGAGGTGTTCCAGGGATGGTCTTCTCCATCTTAATATGTCGCTCAACACAAAACTGTCTAAAATTTGCATCCATATATTCATCACTATTGTCTAAGCACAAGCAATTCAATTTCAAACATGTTTCATTCTCAACCATTGATTTCCATCTCTTGAAAATGTCAAAGACTTTAGACTTGTGCTTTATGAAATAAACCCATATCTTTTTGCTTGCATCATCTATGAATGTCATATAATAATTGGAACCACCAAAGGAAGAAACAGTGGTAAGACCCTAGACGTCTATATGAACTAATTCTAGCTTAGCTGCTTTTGGTTCTCTTTTCGCTTTTGAGAAGCTCACCCTTTTATGCTTACAGAAAATACAACCTTCACACGACCTATTCTCAATGGATTTCAAACCCGGTAGCTTCCCTTACAACTAGAGTATCTTCATTCCCTTTTCATTCATATGCCTGAGCCTACAATGCCATAAGTCAGAACTCATCACTGAGTCAGCAACTACAATTGCATCTCTGCAACTAGATGTGATGTACAACGTTCTAGATTTACTTCCTCAAGTAACAACCATGGCTCCTTTTGTGACTTTCCAATAGCTTCCATTGAATGTCTTACTATGCCTTTCACTATCAAGCTGACCAACTAAGATCAGGTTTCGCATCAACTTTACTACATGTCTCTTCTTGCGAATTTTCCAAACAAATCTATTTGCCATCCTCAAACTAAGATCACCAATGCAAACTATGCATAATGGTTCACCATCTGTGAGGTACACGTTACCATGATTTCTAGCAACATAATTCTCCATGATCTCGTTGCGCACAATAGTGTGAAAAGAGGTACTTGAATCTAAAACCCAAGAGTCAATAAAACTATCAACAAACAAGATTAAAGCATTGTGTGCTCATTAGCTATCACAGGATTCACTGAGTCATTCTTGTCGTCATTCTTCTTAGGTGGTGCTTTATAATTGCTTTTGAAGTGGGCCATCTTGCCACAATTCTAGCATTCAATATTGCTTCTCTCGTTTCAAGACTTACTTCTGCCATTCTTTGACTTTCCTCAACCCTTACCTTTATTGGAATTTTTATCATTATTTTTTTCCCATATTTTCAACATTTAGAGCAGAATTGGATATTTGGACTTCCCCTGAATCTTTCCTATGGACTTTTTCAGTAAGAATTTTATCCCTAATCTCACTGCAAACTAGTTTTGCATTTCCTATTGAGTTGCTAATAGCTACTCTCATTGGGTTCCTAACTATCTGGTAATAAGGATAAACGAATTAAGGCACAATCTTCATTAACAAATTGAATTTCCATCGAAGCCAATTGATTTATAATCGTATTGAATTTATTTAGATGATCTACTATAGAAACATTCTCTACCATTTTTAAATTAAATAGCTTCTTCATCAAATGCACCTTTTTACTTGTCGATAGCTTCTCATACATAGACGATAAAGCTTTTGCAGCGTTATGGGCAATGGTTCTTGACAACGTCAAACAAATCACTCCCAACACCTGTTTGTTCCCCACACGTTTGTCAAGAAGCTTCTAGTCTTCTTCATTCATATCCTCTAGCTTCTCATCCAAAGGTAAGTGTATCTTTTTACTATATAGATAATCCTCTATCTGTCTCTCCCAAAAGGCATAATCTATGCCATCAAATCTAGTGAGTTCAGGCCCCGATCCTTTTTCACCCGCCATTGCTCTTAATAAAAAAACCTTGCTTTGATAACATTTTTTAAGGAGTTAGGAGTCCTTAATCCCTCTTCAGGACCCAAGAATAATAAAACAACAGTGTCAATTAAAGAAAATAAATCAAGGTAAATAAAATTTATATAGGTTCACCTCAATGTGAGGCTACGTCTTATTCTTTAGTCACTGCAAAAATTTCATTATAATGGAAGAAGGTTTACAAGAGATCATCAAAATATTCTCAAGAACTCTCTCTAGGTCCTTACAAACACTCTAATACCTCTTACATGCTTTCCTAGATGGCTACCCTAAAAACACATATAAATATATAATGTAGACAAAATTACAAATCAGACCCTTGTAGAAAATTGCGTCAGAAAGTCGTGACCCTGAAATGTAGCGACGTGACTTTGATCCTTAGAGACGCAACTCCATGGTGTAGATGAACATGTCTATATGCGAATCCAATCTAGCAGTGCGACTTTTGCAGTATCGCGACGCATCCCTATGCTGTCTATCTATAATTGTTTTTGTTGTCCTGTAAGTGTTTCCAAGCATTGCAACGCTCCAACAGTGGCGTTGCGACCCTAGGTATTCTTTCTTACTTTGAGATTAGGCTCCAGAACTCAACAAAGTAAGGGGGTCGACCTCTTTCAAATATGCAATTGGTAATGTAATAGATTATTAGTATAACGTATTTCAAATTTCTCAAAATTAACGAAAGTTAGTTGATTGAAATTTTTAAAATCATTTGATTTTCATTATCCTATCATGTTTCCTTCCAGTCGCACTCAGATCAATCTTCATTGCATATTTGTTTAATATTGAAAGGCCATGGCATATATGTTAGATAACTTTTGGAAAATTATTAACGAATCAACTTTAATTTAATAAACATGCCGTATACATGCATATGTTTTCCAAGGTTTGTTAATTAGTTGCTTGTTATCTTACAAACTTATAATTAATTAATCTTATAGTATTTCAATTTTTAATTCCATGTCCAAACTATAAAACTTTTGGGGCCTAGGCCAAGAGGGGAGTAGGACTAATTGTAAGGACAATTTATTTTTTATAGTGTATCTCCAGGTGGAATTCCACCATCCAAACTTCTCATCCCATGACTCAACTCTTAGAGGTTTACTTACTTACATGTGGGCACTTTGTGACTTAATTTGATTTGAAAAATGGGGTGCTTTATGGCTAAATAAAGAAGCTACTGGCTTTGAAGGAAGTTGTCTAAGACTTGTAGAATTAAGAGTAACTTGTTTGAACTTTCTATTTAAGCAATAAAGCTCTCTTTTATTCTCCCTCTAATGCTTTGCTTTCTTTCACTTAAATCCTTAAGTTTTGTTATTTTGTTTATTTTAATTATGATTTCCAAAATGTTATTAGCAAGACATAACTCTGTAAGTTTGCAGTTGTTTATATAATTTATTTTATATAAATATTCTTATGAGTGTGCTCCATGGTTGCCACTAAGTGGATCTTCCATATCAGAAAATAAGAATAGTTTGTCTATTTATATTATGTTGTTTGTTTTTCATTATCATTCTGTTACATCTGAGAATTATCTAGAAGATGCAAATTTGGCAATTTTTTAATTTGTTATACTCAATGAAGACATGAAGAGATATTTATTATAAGCAAGAATCATCAAGATACATTAATAAGAATATTTCTTACATAATTTGATTGAAGAATTTGAAGAATCAAGCTGTTCGTGTCAAGTGTCAAGTTGTTGTCGTGTCAAGATCTTGTCTAGTGTCGAGTTGTTGTCGTGTCGAGATCTTGTCTAGTGTCGAGTTGTTGTCGTGTCGAGATTTTGTCGAGCTTCGAGATTGTGTCAAGTGTCGAGACTATTTGTCAATATTATCGAGTATCGAGTGTCGAGTCTTGGATAGTTGTGCCGAGAATGTTGGTGATGAGATTGATGGTGTCCACTTGCATGTGCCATGCACATGTTGATTTTTGTCTAACTTGTGATGAAACAAGAATATTATTTTAATTGTTATTTTACTGTTTCTAGAATTATATTTTAGGAAGTATTTGATTTATAATAAATATCTCCCTAAGATTAGGATATAGTATCTTATATTTCAAATAAAATAGGAGAATATTTATTTGTGTCCAAATTTCTTTAGGAGTTTAATTATAACACTTGTTATTATATTTCTTCTTATCCTAATATGATTTTGATTAGAATTTTTACAGGATTCTAAAGGAGATTTCGTCCAGGCCTCTCGCTATATATACCACGTTATATTTACATAACTGGTAGGCTAATCATGTGGAAGAGAGATTAATAGATTAGCTGATTTGGTTTTGAGAGAGTCTTGATTTTGGCATTCCATGAATTGATAGAAGAGCTTCAACACAAATTGGGATGTTTCCTTAATTTGATTCTTTGAGTCTTTTGATTCATGCATGAGTGGTAGACATCATATATGAGTTGTTGATTGAGTCTGTGTGAGTTAGTAGACACTTGGGATAACTTGCGGGTTAAGTGTTTATGTAATTCAATGTCAGATGTTGTGTGTTATGTATAACTTAACAGTGTGTTGTTAAGTTATCTGTGATAGAGAGTAAGCAGTGTCGCTAGAGTTTAAGATCTTTGTGAGGATTTTATTTTACAAAGATTAGGTCAGTGTGAGAGGGTGAATCAGCACTGTAAAAGGTTCTAAAGATTGTACAAACAAGAACTTAGTGAACTGCAGCTCTATAGCTGTCCGTGGATGTAGGGTTTCTAACCAAAACACATAAAATCCTCCTGCGCCGATTTACTTTACAGTTTACTGTTATATTACTCATAACTGCATACTTCCAGAACTATCACAAGCATTTCAATGCAAGATAAAGCAAGCACTATGATTTTTGTTCTACATCATTTATGTAAAGATTTGAAGACTCAATATTTTATAGTTCAAGATTCGTTGATTTTTTGGAATAATTTTCTATCATCATAGAGATATAATTCCTCTCAAATTCAAGAATGTTGAAGGAATTTAAAATTTAAAGATTACAAGAATATTGAAGCAACTCAATATTTCAAGATATAAATCAATTTCTGAAAACGACTAAAGACTATTCAGGATTGCATTGGTATTAAAGTTTTATGGTTAATAAATGACTGAGAAGAATATTATAGCAAGAGTTTGCAACTTCTATGCTCAAATTTAATTCTACGTAAGATATATCAAGAGCATCACTACAAAAATTCAAGATTGATTTATTTTCTTTTGGTTACAAAGAAGAATAATGAGCTCTCTTTGAAGAATCATCAACTACATTCCAAAAAATGAACGTTTATATCATTGATAATAACAAGAATACTTGAAGACATTCTTGACAGTTTGAAGACGGTGTTGATAACTTGAAGATTGCTCTAGAAGAAATTACAAATTTACAAGTGATTACAACAATAACGACAACAAGATCCAAGAATGGAATATTGATGTGGTTAAGAAAAGGCAAGAAAAAGGATTTACAAAGATCATTCAATACTTATGAAGACTAAAACACCAATTACAAGGAAGTATTTATCACTTTTGTCTATTGTCTATATATTATCTTTTATACTAATCTCATACTAATGCCCTAACTAAAAATTTGTTGATTCCATTGGTTAATGTGTAAAATATATGGATATTACTCGTCTGACCATCTAATAAGATGGCAGATTTTTCCCTATAAAGGGAAATCGGATTCTATTCTCTCACAATTTATAGCTCTTAAGCTATACCTTTTTATTTTCCAATCGAGACTACTCCTGGCGGAGACTTGTTTCCCAGTCAATACTACTCTTAGTAGAGACTTGTCAATCGAGACTGCTCATGATGGAGACTCAATCCCCAGTCGAGAATACTCGTGGTGGAGACAAAAAGTTAAAGCTCTTGAGGAGGTTAATATCCTTGATTGAGATATGGGCCAAGAGGGGAGCGGGACTACTTTTTAGGGACAATTTATTATTATTATTATTTTTTTTAACCTTTTTTAAGGATTCTTTTGGTGGATATGACTGGACTACTTTTGGTCCCAATCTCCGTTGCTAGTCCAAATTCATAGGACAAAATTTTTTATATTAACTAATAATAATATGAAATAAGATATAACAATAAATATGAAATATTGCAAAAAAAATTAATATAATAAAATAAAATTTATTTTGTAAATAATAACAAATAATTATATTATTATTATCATTAAAACTACATTATTTAATTAATAACCTATTAAATTTATATTTAAAGTGCAATTATATAAAAATAATTTAAATAATTTAAGATTTTAGTAAAATCACTAGTTTTAAAAATTTTATATTTTTAATTAGTAAATTAGAGTCAGATATTTTATTAGAATATTCAATAGCTAGTTTCTCAATTGCACCTAAAATTTTTATTTAAATTTATTTTGATTATCTAATTTTAAAAAAAAGTACTAATAATAAACTTTAAGTATATAATGATTACATTCAAATAAGTAGTGTTACACTTATGAAGTCTGTATACATAGTTTGTATATAAAGTTAATGTGGCAGTGCTCATTGAAATGCCACATCACTTATGAGCATTTATTATATTGATAACTCATTAATCTTTTCATTCATTTTCACATCAACTTTATATATAGTCTTTGTAAGTGTAGTATTATTGTATTCGGATCCATTAGAATTGAGACAGTAATAATGCATATATAAGATAGCATTTGAGATAGTAGTAAACAATTGGCTTCTGACAGATTGCAACTACATTAGGTGCATGTTCAATTAGTATTTGCATCGACAACTAACCTGGAAATTTCTAATTAATAGACGAGAATATTATAATTAACTTGGTTTTTATCTTACAGGATTAGCTACAATAAATTCTATGTATTAATACATCCCATTTTTTGGAGAAAAAAAAAATATATATCATATTGAAGTATCATATGACAAATAAACAGATAAAATTTTAACCTGTGACAGTAAGTTACATATTTATATGCTTTTATTTTATAAAATAAATCTAAATATTTTTTTAATCTTTAATTACTTTAATAAAAGTTGATAAAATAATTAAATATTAGCATGTAATTGAATTATAAAAAAGAGAAGACAACTTCTTAAAAAAAACATTTATTATAATTAACTATAAGATTTAAAAAGGTATTTTTTATAAGTTATTTTAATTTTATGATTTAGTTTTAATTCTATCACAAAATAAAGAGGATTAATTGATTCAGCAACATGATTGTATAATGTTGTAGTTTTATAATTTCTATTGTATTTTATTTTGATTTGTTGTGAGTTTCATGTTTAATTTTACAAGTTAATGGTTAGGTTTTACAAGTTCATCATTTTGTGTTACAAGTTCTCATATAATTGTCAATTGAATGGTTGATTTTACTAGTTTTAGATATCATGCATGTTGCAACTTTTATATTCCTTGTTTCAATCTTGGTTAACCTTGTTACGAGTTTCATGTTTTATTTTACAAGTTAACGTGAGGATTTACAAGTCCATCGTTCCTTGTTACAAGTCCATGCATGATTGCAAGTTAAAGGTTTAATTTTACTAGTTTTAAGTGTCGTGTTGCAACTTTTATGTATATTGTTACCATCTTAGATAATCTTGTTGCGACTTTTATGTTTTATTTTACAAGTTAACTTTAGATTTTACACGTTCATCGTTTCATGTTACAAGTTCACGTGTAATTGCAAGTTGAAGGTTCGATTTTACTAGTTTTCGGTATCATGTTGTAATTTTTATGTGTTTTGTTTTAATCTTGGTTAACTTTGTTACGACTTTCATCTTCTATATTACAAGTTAACGTTAAGTTTTACAAGTTCATCGTTTCGTATTATAAGTCCACGTATGATTGCAAGTTAAAGGTTTGATTTTATTAATTTTAAGTATTATGTTGCAACTTTTATGTTCTTTGTTATAATTTTGGTTAATCTTGTTGCGAGTATCATGTCGTATTTTACAAGTTAACGTGACGTTTTGCAAGTTCATTAACACATCCGAAAAAGGATTGTCTCCCAAGTATAGGAGTGTCGAAGTAATAAACCCGGTGAGACCGAGGTCGATCCACGAGGAAGGGAATTTAAGCGTTACAAATTATAAGCTCAACAAATGTGATATGGATGATTCAAAGAGGTGACATGATAATATCAACAAGTATGTAAGATGGTAGGTGGTATTACCGACCATTCAAATATAAAACAAAAAGCAAGAGGAGGTAAAACCATCCACGGAAATAGGTGGTATAACCAACCATAGTAAATTAAAGAACAATTTCATAAGGTGGTAGAACCTACCATAGTAAATAAAATAAAAAGTTCATAAACAATAGAATAATTAAAATACAAGAGGAATTAACACAATAACAATGAAGGCTAAGGTTAGGGGATCCGCCCTTGATATTTCAAATAAGGATAATTAACCCATTTTAGTTATATGAATTATATTTGTTTCATTACCAATATTTATACCACTTTTTGTAAATGGGTTCAAGCATCCAATGTGCCAATCACCATATGTCTACAACAAATCAAGGTTCCTAACTAGATTCGTGTCGGTAAGGAAGAACCATACATCATCTAGAAAGGATCCAAGCATTTGATGTGCCAAGGATTGTCGACAATGGATCAAGACCTCCACTTTACGAGTGGTGTCAAGATTGATTAAGAAATTAAATATAAATCATATTGAATAAACATTATAAGATTAAGATTATTAAGCACATATTAAGGGTTAGAGAATCCTTATTCTCATATCAAGGGTTTCACCCTTTCACCTTAGCAAAAGAGAAATTAGAAGAACATTATAATAGAAAGAAAATAAAATGCAAGAAAAAGGAAATTCATTAATAACATAAACACACAAAACACAATACAAGATCCTAGCCAAAGCCAAAATGTTCCAGCCAAGGCCAAGATGCCCTAATGGGTCACAAGGCACCTCTATTTATAGATACATCCAGGGGCAAACTTGTCAAATTACAAGGGCATAATTGTCAAATATTAGTTGTAAATATCTTTGACAATTGGGATCATTAGGCACCGACTTTGACCATCAATTTTGACATCGAAATGTTGTGAATTTTAATCACATGTCTTCATGAAAGTTGTAGATATTTCTCTCAGCTTTCTAGAACATATTGATTTGCACAATTTGGATACGTATTTTGAGAGATACGGTCCAAATACTGAGGCCTGGTCAGACTGGACCGAGACTGTAGATGGGTTCAATTCAAGCCCAATTTTGGTCCACTAAAAGCTCGAATTTGATTATGCTTTTGAGATGCAATCTTGTAGACAATTTAATCAGATTTCCAAAACATTAAGAATTGCACCATTCTGATCTATAAATAGAGAGTTATGCCCATTTTACCGAACCTGTAACAAAACCAAAATTAAGAGGAATTAATTCCAAAGATGCAAATGCTACAAATATGCTTAAGTTGAGGAATTTAATGACACTATTAATGCAATATGATGAACTAAACTCTTATTAAACATGCATATTTAAGTGTTCATCACACCCCCCAACTAGCTTATTGCTAGTCCCTAGCAATTAAAGCGTTATTATTTAGAAGTGATTTATAGAATTTTACATCCAAGGTGGTCATTTATTGCACTCTCCTTGATTTTATCCAAATAAACAAACTCTCAACTGATTTTTTTTTTAATATGACTCACGTACCCTTCAGTCAAGATATCAACAAACCTTCTTTTTGTGCTCAGTCGACACATGATTATGGGGCTTATTAGAAAGAAGCTATATCGGTTCTAATATTTGTTAAGGCTAACAACCTTAGGTAAGGGGCATTTATTCATTATATATATATATATATTTTTTTTCTCTCTTTTTTTTTGAAGGAATGCATCTTTAACCCATGTAGCGAGCCTTAGGCTAATGACTCCCAAACCAGTTGGCCTTAGGGCATTAGGTGTTAAGACACCCCTTCGAGCTTAACGACTCGGGTTGCCGATGCTTTATTTTTGCTTAGAAACTTGTGGATAGTGCAATGTTCAATCCCATTAAGCTTTCTCCTTAATCCATGTAGCGAGCTTTGGGCCAATAGCTCCCAAACCAGTTGGTCTTAGGGTATTAGGTGTTGAGGCACCCCTCGGGCTTAATTGCTCGAATTAAGGAGGCTACGAGACCAAACTTATCCACAATTGCTCTCTTCTTTTTTTTTCACTTTTTTTTTCACTTTTTTTTTTAACTTTCCCCTTCCTTTGTGTTGTTATCCTAAACAAAACAAAAGAACTCAATATTACAACATTTCATTTTGCCATCCACAATCATGCATCAAGGTATGTGTGTGTGTGTGAAGAAAGGTTCATGAATACTTGCTTAATGAGTACATAAGCACACAATTTTTAAATGATAAGGTTGTGAGAGTTCATAGATTTGAATAATTCAAAGTGAAATGAATAAGACCTCCTTGTTATAAAATTCAAAAATCAAGACTAAATAATATCAAGTTAGCTAAAATGAGTTCACAAGATCAAAATAAAATGACAAATTGGTTAGAATGGGTTTCAAGAGTTCAAACTGGTCCTCTTTACTCTACCATTCCTGACCCAGAATGCGTCTCAAGAGGATTTGAACTCCTTACACCGCACTCTGAATCTAATTACTAACTCGCTTTTTTTTTTGCAAGAAAAAGGAAAATTCAAGACACACTTATGTCTACTATCCTTCCCCCCCAACCAAATGAAACATTGTCCTCAATGTTTAAATGTAGAGAGATAAAGTATAGCAGACATTACCTGAAGCTTCTGTTATTCAAGAGAGATGACCTGAAAGACTCATAAAATAACATGTTAAAATAAAATAAAATAAAGGACAAGAAGAAAAAAATTATAAACGGAGATTCATATCCAATTTGCACTTTTTGTTTTGCCCTCCTGCCCAATTAATTTGAGTACTAGCTGGGTCAGGTTCATACTCAACTTCTTGTAATTTGTCAAGTAACTCACCAGCAGAAGTGGCAGAAACAAGGATCTTTCTCGCTGAATGAGGGATAAAATTTTGTTCCACAGCTGCATCAACAAAACTTATCAAAGGATCAAAGAAATTGTTAACATTCAACAAACCTATGGGTTTTTGATGGAGATTCAGTTGGGCCCAAGAGGCAATTTGAAAAATTTCTTCAAGAGTGCCAAAGCCACCTGGTAAAGCAATAAAGGCATCTGAATTGATGAGCATATGTGCCATGCGTTCATGCATAGAGGAGACCTGTAACTCCTTCCCAACCGTTTTTCCAACAATGCTTTCTACAGCCAAAGCTTTAGGAATAACTCCTAACACTTGACTACCTCCTACATGTGCAGCTGTTGATACGCAACCCATTAACCCGAGGCTACCTCCCCTATAAACCACATGAATCTTTCTTTCAGCCAGTAGTCTACCAAGGTAATTTGCTACTTCTATAAACTCCTCACTTTTACCTGGTCGGGATCCACAGAATACACATATCCTTTGGATTCGACGTTTTGAAGTTCCCTCCATGTCTATGCAACTCTCTAACTATGTGTGAAGAAGAGAACAAGAGATGTGGTATTTATGGAGTGCAAAAAGGTATGCTAATGATGATATCTATCTAGGTAGCTCGGTTGTTTGTTGAAAAATTTGACAATAATGCATAAAAATTCAAAAGATGATGAAATAAGACACCATAAGTCAAACAAAAGATACAAATTCAAAAATGACAGCTATGAGGTATTAAAATTCAAAAATGATGGCACGCATGCATATGTACAGGTAGTTGTGACTGTGGCTCACATCTTCCTCTGGTTTTATGTCCAGAAACGACTTAAACACCTTTTATGAGTTAGGGATATGCTTCCCATCCAGTTTTCTTATAAACTGGCAAACAGGGTCGTTTTGAGTCAGATTCCCAAGACTATAGCGTTCCTGCTCATCTCGGAATTGTGTCCACAAATTAAAAATTTCATGCTGCACAAGTCCACAAGAATGCGTCTCAAGAGTCACTCGGATATCATCCAAAGACTCCTTACTCAGTCCATCCTTGATGAACTGTAGCTTATCCTCTCGATTGTTAGACAAATATCCCAATGAGCAGCAACGCTGGTTATAAGTCCATCTTGCACATTTGTGACAAACTTGTAACCTTTTTGCTCTTCGCTTTTTGGCATAAGAGCTTTTTCCCAAACCTGGCACATGGGAAACAAGATTATCTGAAAACTCACAAGAGAATCGAACCTTGGCTTCAATTAACCATCTTAAATCAGCAGGAATACCCTTACGCATCAACAACCTTAGTCTTTCTGCACGAGCTTTATAAATTTTAAGCAAATCATTTTGAGGAAGAGAGGGAAAATGTTTGTGCAATTTTGAGAGAATGGTATCCATGTGAAGAAAATGAGAGAGAAGAAAAGAAAATGGATGCAAGGTGAGCAACAATTTTTAGGGAACTGAAAAACCGACTTTAAAAGCCACGGAGTACGTATCCGCCACTTGACCGGGAAATAAAATAAAAACACACAACTAAAATAAACGCACACAAAATAAAATAAAAACAAACTAGAAATGATAGCAAAAATCAAGAATAAAAATAAAATGAAAATATGGCATAGATGGATAAAATTTGATCAATCATTATAAAGAAATGCAAAAAGAGGAATCTCTTCGAAAGTGATTTACCACGGTCAAAAATATGCCATTGAGGTGGTACCTTTCTTTTTCCTTTATTTGTGAGAATGAAAGAGATTACCACTATCTGAGTTTGTTTGTCCTTAAAGCATGCATTATTGAGTGTGGATGTTTGTTCCTTCCTTTTTTCGAACCATGGCTCCCAACTCTTAATCTCCTTCACCTGTACAAAATCAAGCAATGAAAATTCTTTAGAAGCAATAGGCACTAGTTGCATACTTGGTTCAAAAGAACTAGGTAACCCGATTTCCGAAGGAGTTGAAAAATTCTCATTTTGGATATAGTCTTCCACGTTAGTTTTTGTCCTATTAGCTTCCTCATTTTCATCCTGCTCGAAAAATATATTAATATCAAAATTTTGGTTAAATTCCTTTACATGATGCATAAGTGAGGATTCGGTCTTTTCTTTGTTAGGTGTAAGTTGATTAACCTCTTCCTTACCCTTTAGGATTGATTCATCATCTTTCTCATAAGGGTTAGGAATATGTTCTTGATCAACCTTACCATCATGAAGAGCATTTACCGAATCTTCGAGAAGAGCACTTACCGAATCTTCATCTAGATGTTGGCTACTTGGATTACTCACATGTGGATTGATGAGGTTTGGCTCGAGTTGAGATGGAAACACACCTTTCTCATGAGTACTAAATGCAAATGCAAGTTTTTCAAGAGCATCATTCAAGTTTGCCATAGTTTGAGCAACTTGACTATTAAAAGCCTCTTGCTTTGCAATGAATGAATTCCATGTTTCTTCAAGATCCTTATAAGATGCATGATCATGAGCTTTTTGAAAATTTTGACATGATTGAAAGGGAGGTTGGTAAGATTGTGCATGATTATCATTCCTCCAATCAAAATTCAAGTGATTTTTCCATCCAAACTTTTGTGAGTAAGGAATAGGATTTGACCTTTGGAAAGTGTTTAAAACATTGGTTTGGTCATGGAGACTTTTCCTAAAGGTAGGCACAATTGGGCAATCATCCGTAGGATGATCACTAGATTTACAAGTTTGACAGACAATTTCTTGCATAGACCACATTTCTAAGTCCTCGACTTTCCTAGCTAGGGATGTAAATTTAACATGTAGATCATGATTCTCCCTAAAGTTATATATGCCTCTACTAGACGTTCTTGGTACCTCATAGGTGCCAACATTGTTCCAATTTTGGGCATTTTTCGCTAGTAAGTCTAGGAAATCCATGGCTTCATTAGGGTCTTTATTTTCAAATTGTCCATTACACATTAATTCTACCATTTGCCTAGCTTGATGTGTAAGACCTTCATAGAAAATTAAAACTAGTCTCCATGTTTCCAAACCATGGTGAGGACAAGTATTAAGCAATGCTTTATACCTATCCCAACATTGGTAAAAGGTCTCTCCTTGTTTTTGAGTGAAATTGATGATTTGCCCTTTGAGAGAATTTGTTCTATAGGGAGGAAAGAATTTTTTTAAAAATTGTTGTTGCATTTCATCCCATGAACTAATGGATCCTGACCTAAGATTTTGTAGCCATGTTTTAGCTTTATCTTTTAAAGAAAAAGGAAAAAGCTTTAATCTAAAGATGTTTATGCTACAATTTAGGTCACAATAGATATTGCAAAAATCTTTAAATTCTCTCAAATGCAAAAATGGGTTTTCAATATCTAAGCCATGAAAGTGGGGTAAGAATTGAATGAAATCCGATTCATGGTTGAAATATTTTACATCATGAGGGAAGACTATGCATGATTGTGCATGAGTTCTTATGTAATCCATTAATGTCCTTGGTTGGGTATGAGCATGTTTTCCAAAGAAGATGAGTGGCTACAAACAATTCTACCAACTAATGCAAAGAGAAAGAAAAGATGAGCACATGCAAGAAAAATAAAAATAGAAATGGGGAGAGAAAAGAGAAACACATACAAGAAAAATAAAAATAGAAATGAGAAAAGAGAATACTTACAATTTTGTACGCCAATTTTTACCTTCCCCGGCAACGGCGCCAAAAACTTGACACATCCGAAAAAGGATTGTCTCCCAAGTATAGGAGTGTCGAAGTAATAAAACCCGGTGAGACCGGGGTCGATCCACGAGGAAGGGATTTAAGCGTTACAAATTATAAGCTAACAAATGTGATATGGATGATTCAAAGAGGTGACATGATAATATCAACAAGTATGTAAGATGGTAGGTGGTATTACTGACCATTCAAATATAAAACAAAAAGCAAGAGGAGGTAAAACCATCCATGGAAATAGGTGGTATAACCAACCATAGTAAATTAAAGAACAATTTCATAAGGTGGTAGAACCTACCATAGTAAATAAAATAAAAAGTTCATAAACAATAGAATAATTAAAATACAAGAGGAATTAACACAATAACAATGAAGGCTAAGGTTAGGGGATCCGCCCTTGATATTTCAATAAGGATAATTAACCCATTTTAGTTATATGAATTATATTTGTTTCATTACCAATATTTATACCACTTCTTGTAAATGGGTTCAAGCATCCAATGTGCCAATCATCATATGTCTACAACAAATCAAGGTTCCTAACTAGATTCGTGTCGGTAAGGAAGAACCATACATCATCTAGAAAGGATCCAAGCATTTGATGTGCCAAGGATTGTCGACAATGGATCAAGACCTCCACTTTACGAGTGGTGTCAAGATTGATTAAGAAATTAAATATAAATCATATTGAATAAACATTATAAGATTAAGATTATTAAGCACATATTAAGGGTTAGAGAATCCTTATTCTCATATCAAGGGTTTCACCCTTTCACCTTAGCAAAAGAGAAATTAGAAGAACATTATAATAGAAAGAAAATAAAATGCAAGAAAAAGGAAATTCATTAATAACATAAACACACAAAACACAATACAAGATCCTAGCCAAAGCCAAAATGTTCCAGCCAAGGCCAAGATGCCCTAATGGGTCACAAGGCACCTCTATTTATAGATACATCCAGGGGCAAACTTGTCAAATTACAAGGGCATAATTGTCAAATATTAGTTGTAAATATCTTTGACAATTGGGATCATTAGGCACCGACTTTGACCATCAATTTTGACATCGAAATGTTGTGAATTTTAATCACATGTCTTCATGAAAGTTGTAGATATTTCTCTCAGCTTTCTAGAACATATTGATTTTCACAATTTGGATACGTATTTTGAGAGATACGGTCCAAATACTGAGGCCTGGTCAGACTGGGCCGAGACTATAGATGGGTTCAATTCAAGCCCAATTTTGGTCCACTAAAAGCTCGAATTTGATTATGCTTGTGAAATGCAATCTTATAGACAGTTTAATCATCTTTCCAAAACATTAAGAATTGCACCATTCTGATCTATACATAGAGAGTTATGCCCATTTTACTGAACCTCTAACAAAACCAAAATTAAGAGGAATTAATTCCACAGATGCAAATGCTACAAATATGCTTAAGTTGAGGAATTTAATGACACTATTAATACAATATGATGAATTAAACTCTTATTAAACATGCATATTTAAGTGTTCATTATTCATCATTCCATATTACAAGTTCACATATGATTACAAGTTAAAGGTTTGATTTTACCAGTTTTAGGTGTAATTTTGCAAATTTTATCTTCCTTATTAGAATCCTGGTTAACTTTGTTGCCAGTTTCATGTTGTATTTTACCAGTTAACGTGAGGTTTTACAAGTTCATCATTCCAAATTACAAGTTCACATATGATTGCAAGCTGAAGGTTTGATTTTACTATTTTTTAGGTGTCATGTTGCAACTTTTATTTTCCTTTTTACAACGGTTAACCTTATTGCAAGTTTCATGCTGTATTTTACAAGTTAACATTAGGTTTTATAAGTTCATCATTTCGTATTACAAGTCCACATATGATTGCAAGTTGAAAGTTTGATTTTACTATATTTAGGTGTCATGTTGCATATTTTATGTTCCTTTTTACAACCTTGGTTAACCTTCTTGCGAGTTTCATATTGTATTTTACAAGTTAACGTTAGGTTTTATAAGTTCATCGTTTCGTATTACAAGATTGCATGTGATTGCAAGTTAAAGGTTGGATTTTACTGGTTTTATGTGTCATGTTGCAACTTTTATGTTCATTGTTAACATCTTGATAACCTTGTTGCAACTTTCATGTTTTATTTTACAAGTTAACGTTGAGTTTTACAAGTTCATCATTCTGTGTTACAAGTCCACATATGATTGCAAGTTGCAGGTTTAATTTTTCTAGTTTTAGGTGTCATTGTTGAACTTTTATGTTCCTTGTTACATTATCAGTTAACCTTGTTGCAAGTTTCATGTTTGAATTTTACATGTTAACATTAGGTTTTACAAGTTCATCATTCTGTTTTACAAGTCCACGTGTGATTGTAAGTTGAAGGTTTAATTTTACTAGTTTTATATGTCATGTAGCAACTAAGACTTTCTTAATTACAACTTTGATTATTCTTATTGCACATTTCATATTATGTTTTACAAGTGAATGTTATCTTTTACAAGTTGATCGTTCCTTGTAACAAGTTTTCATTTAGTTGCATGTTGAAGGTTTTTAATTTGTTACTTTGGGGGTGTTAGACTGTGACTTCAATGTTGGTTGATACAACTTTGGTTAACCTTTTTGCAGATTTTATGTAGCATTTTACGACCAAACTTTATGTTTAACAAGTTCATTGTTTCTTGTTAATGTCTTGTTTAATTGCAAGTTTAAAAATTTGATTTTACTAGATTTAGGTATTCTCTATTTCGTTGATGAAAAATTATTATCACCTTTTTAAATTGTTAAAAATATATTTTTTTCTCAGATTATCATTGTAATGTGTATAAATTTCCAAGCTGTGGGCCATCGGCAATTCATGAAAGTTCAACTAATTGGTGAAATTGTTTTCTCCTAATCTAGAATATCATTATCAATGAAAAATAAGTAATTTACTTTTTAAAGTGTTATACAATAATGTAATTATGTCTATAATGATATTATATTTTAGTTGAATTGTAAAATAATTTATAACTCTAAGTATTTTAGAATAAAGGAAGTTTAAACAATATAAATTATGAGCTATTTTTTTTATTAAGAATAAGATAATTTCTCAATTGAAGTGGTTAAAAAACATTTTCAATTAGCTTTGTATAACATCACATAAATTAAATGTCATCATTACAATTAATTTATAATTTTTATGCTATTTATATTTGTTGTTAAATATTACATTTATATTTACAATAAGTTTAAATTAATATAATATACTAATTTTTATTACTAGTAACAATATTATTTTAAGTGGTAATACAACCCACCAATTACTTTATGTGTTAATTGAACAAAAAAAAATATTTTTAAATGTAAATGACAATAATATATGTATCTATGTAATTACATTGTAGCAAAAATTTGAAAATGTTAAAATATTTCTTTTTAATAACTATGAATATTTATACATATTTATATTAAAAGATTTTTAAAAAAATTATAATGTGTATTCAGATTTAAAATAAGAGATTTTAATGAAAAGTTTATAAATTTTTTTTATGTTATAGAGTCAATCACAATGAAGAGGGTGATCAACGATGGCAACTTTAGTGATGAGAATGAGTCTGACCAGTGAAGATGGGTGTAATATTATCGCATGTGTATTAATGTGAATGTTTTGGGGATTTGATAATATCAGTTTTAATTTATGTAAAATAAAAAAATATTTTATAAAACTAGTCAAACCGGTTGCCTTGATTTAAATTTTTTATATTATAAAATAATTTAATTTCAATGAAAATCTTCTATTAATTTTAATATTATTTTATATCTAAAAAATAAGATGTATTATTACATGAGATGTATTGTAGCTAATCCCTTATCTTACCGTTACATTGTCCACATTAGTTTCAAGCAACAAAGAAATAATTAACGTAAATTCCAATTGAAGTTCAATTCGCAAGTATGAAGTCATTTATATGGGTAGTGCGCAAACCGTGTGTTGTGTAAAGAAACATGAAGAGCTATAGAAATAAATTCATGAGAGAGATATGGAGAAGCTTAAGAAATCAAACCATGCGCAACTTTATATTGTAACTCAAATCAACTTGGAGAGAGGTGTTCAAAAGAAACCACTTGATTACAACATTTTACAACATAACAATAAATGATGAAAATAAAATATATAGGAAATAAAAATATCCGAAGAGTACTCCAAATAGGCATATGCTATTAATAAATCAGAACTTGGCTTGGAGATCTTTAACCACTTTCTTATTCAACTAGAATGTCCTAGCTAAACAATCAGGCTTAATTGGTGGATTGGATGCGAAGACTGCATTGGCTATTGTAATGACGAATTAGGATACTTTCTTGATCTTAGCTTCGCCTTAGCTTTTGCAGTACCACGTAGATTTTATTGACTTTGATGGTTGAGATATTTTATATTCTCTCTCCTCTCTCATTTGTTGTATATTAACTCCAATTTTATATTTTACTAAGGTGAATGTTAGATCTATAATGACACCAGGATTCTGACTGCTCAATCCGACAACTGCTGGGGTTTCTCCTATATTGACTTGAAAGTGAATCAGACCAATTTGAAAAACAAAAACGTCTCCTTTGTTAGGGTTTTGCGAAGAGCGTATTATTAGGGTTTGATTTGACAAAACCTACATAAAGAGTACCCTCATGGACAAACAGGATCTCTGTGCCACGAGGGTGAGTGTGGGGTGGATTTTGGCCGCATTTGGTGCATCGTCAATACGAACCAAGGATATGCCAAGAGTGTTAAGTCCTGCTATTTGATCCACATTGACGGGAGTCACTGTTGAAACAACTGCACTATTTGTGGGTCTAGGAACGTTGAGCGCTGAATAGAAGCTGTCATCTGCTGTAGCAAGGTTTGGGTCTTTGTAGAACTTCCCATTCACAAACACTGCAGGACAAAATACAAATGTAAGTTAATAGAAAAATAACTTTACATACAATACAACGGAAAACTTGTAAGACATCACGGAGAGTGCATAAGTACCACCATTCTTGGTGTCATTGATGGCAACGCAGAAGCCCCGAAGAGGGCTAGGGTTAAAGGCAGAGGCCAAGGAGGAAACGAAAGCCAAAAGGACGAATGTCACAAGTAGGGATGGGCATTTGCCCCGGACCCACCACGGACCCGGTCCAACGGGGCGGGTCTTGACCCCTCCTGGAGCATTCATAGGGGCGGGTATGGGGCAGAAAATTTTTGCCCCGGCCGAGGCGGATCCGGGTCCGGGTCCGGGTCCAGCCATTTGGACCCGTAGACCAACCCCGCCCCGCAAGGTTAGGGGTGTATTTATAAAATTTTTAAAGTTTAGAACTGTTATGTAATTTTTTAGGTTATATTTGTTAAACTTTTTATATATATAAATTCTTAATAATTTTACAAATAATGCAAATACTTTAATAAAAATGATATTTTAATTAATAATTAATATCTTTTAGTATATTAACATTAATTTCGTCATATTATAATAACAAAATAAAATATTTGTATTTTATAGTAATTGAATTTGTATAATGTATGCAATCTTGATATAGATTATTAAGTACTAATTAAATTATTACAATATTAACAAGATTATTTTTAAAATATATATCTATAATATAATCAGTCTATTATTTTTTAAATATGCAAATAGAAATATGATAAAAAATCTTAAAACCTTAAATATATGATTTATTGTAATTTAAATTAATTAATTAAATTATTAATGTTTCATAAATATATAATTTTAATTATTTGGTATATGCCAATAATATTATTGCGATTATTAGATTGAAATTAAATCAACATGTTACTAAATTTAATTGTATTATCAACTATTTAAAAAATTGTCAATTAAATAATTTATAAGCAATAATTCACTTTTAACATTATTTTTATTAAAGTATGTAACATTATTACTAATATAATTAAATGACAATTAATGATAACTAAATATTTATATTTTGTAGTAATTAAATTTTATAATATATACAATATTGATATAGATTACTAAGTACTAATTAAATTATTACAATATTAACATGATTATTTTAAAAATGTATATCTTTAATATAATCAATATATTATTTCCCAAATATGTAAATAAAAAGATGATAAAAATAATTTTATAATCTTAAATATATGATTTATCATAAATTCGTAATTTAAATTAATTAATTTAATTATTAATGTTTCATAAATGCATATAATGTTAATTAATTAGTATATACAAATCATATTATTACTATTATTAGATTGAAATTAAATTAACATACTATTGAAAAAGTGATAATTAACTAGTTTACAAGAATAATACATTTTTAACATTATTTCTAATAAAGCATGTAACATTATTACTAATAAAATCAAATAGTAATTAAATATTTGTATTTTATAGTAATTAAATTTGTATAACATATACAATCTTAATATAGATTACTAAGTACTATTTAAATTATTGCAATATTAACAATATTATTTTAAAAATGGATATGTTTAATATAATCAATATATTATTTTCTAAATATGTAAATAGAAATATGATAAATATAATCTTATAACTTTAAATATATGATTTATCGTAATTTAAATTAGTTAATTAAATTATTAGTATTTCATAAATATTTATAATATTAATTATTTGGTATATACCAATCATATTATTACTATTATTAAATTGAAATTAAATGAACATGTCATTGAAAAATTATTTAATTGTATTATCAACTATTTTAAAAATTATTAATTAACTAATTTACAAGTAATAATAAACTTTTAACATTATTTCTAATGGAATATGTAACATTATTACTAATAAAATCAAATGGTAATATACAACTATTTTGATTTTAGTTTGAAGATTTATTATTTTTATGATTGTTGAAAAATAATCATAGTTATAAATGATATGATGAGAAATTAATAAGGGAGTTATTTGCAAAGGTGTAAATATTACAAGGGATGAAGTTGAAAAATATAAAGATTATAGGGGTGTGATTGTAAAAATATAAACAGTGGCAGGGCAGGACGGGGCAAAAAAAGGGTCAGCGGGACGGGGCTGGATACTGGCCGCCCCGTACCCGCCCCGCCCCGGTTCCAACCCTAGTCACAAAAATGGGTTAAGCTTCTAATTGTTGTTGCTTAAGCTTTGATGAGGGCTGAGAAATTTGCATGGAAAAGAAGCCTATTTATGGTCGGGAATCTTGGCCTAGAGCCTTTTCTTACTTTGAAGCAGGTGAAGGGTTACAAGTAGATTGGTAGCTATGTTCTCTTTCATCAATTAAGTGCTATAAATTTACATTGAGAGGAAGCAAACCTATGGAAACGAAGAAGATCTCCGTATAATTCATGTAAAATTATTAGTTTTCCATCTAGAAGGAAATTATCTTATATCTTTTAACTTTTATCCCAAATTTTTCATATAATTAGGAATTAATATGAGTATTTAATTGCTCATATGGAACTATCTTCATTTTAATGTAATTATTTAATTATCTTATTGTCCATATAGTGCTGCATATATAGAAATAACTTTGCCATGTACATATAGGCAGACCAAGAAATTTTAATCATACGAAAGTACATATTTTAATATAAAAAATAAATTAATATAAAATTAATATTATGTTATTCTATCTTAAAGGAGACTGATATAGATATAATTATTAATTAATAATTCAACAGACATTCTAATAATTTGTTTTGATTGCAAAAAAATTGTGAAATAAAAATTATTAAGATACTAGATTATACAAATAAATTAGTGATGATGAGATAGAATTAATAAAAGGTGATCAGCTGAACTTCATAGAAGAAGAGTAAAGAGTAAATTCCCGAATAATATAAATTAAAATTGAAAGTAAGGAAAATTAGTCAAACATGACCAAAATTTTAACCATAGTTTCACTTTTTATGTCTATTCATTAAAAAAAGCATATAGACGAATGAAATATCCATAATTAAGATTTCTTAGGGCCGGGAAACAGTAAAATATGTAGAAATTATTGATGTGCTATAATAAATAGTGCGATAATAATGCATGCATACATGTTACAGACAAATCGCAAAATTAAGTTTAAGGTATTATTTAGTAGGATTCGTGATGTTAGAAGAAAATAAGAAAAGATATTATTTAAGCACCTTAATTTATTTCCGGACCATCTCCAATGAAGAGACAAATCGAGAGAGACAAATACATAAAATTTACAATGACTACGAAGCACAACTTTATGCCATGGCGACAAATCAACCTAGAGAGTGCCGCTGCAAAAGCAACATCTTATTACACAACATAGACAATCTATGATGATTGATGAGGATAATAACATAGCAAAGATAGAGACAATGTTATCTGGATCGTACTTTCTTAGTTTGAGTCATTTATAAGTACTATTATATATATCTTCGTAGTTGTTGTATTAGAACTTTGCTTGAAGAGCTTTCACAATATTCGGATCGAGCTGGAATGCCCTTGCGAGAACAAAAGGATTAATGGGCGGATTGGATCCAAAGACTGCATTTGCTATTGTAATGACACCAGGATTCTGGCTGCTCAATCCAGCAATGGCAACCGCAGGGTTCTTCCCTATATTGACTTGGAAGTGGATCAGACCAATTGGGAACACGAAAACATCTCCCTTGTTAAGAACTTTTGCGAAGAGTGTATTGTTAGGATTTGATGTGACAAAACCAACATAAAGAGTACCCTCCTGGACAAATAGGATCTCTGTGCCACGAGGGTGAGTGTGGGGTGGATTTTGTCCACCATTTGGTGCATAATCAATGCGAACTAAGGATATGCCAAGAGTGTTGAGTCCAAGTATTTGTTCAACATTTACGGGAGTGACAGTTGATCCAACTGGATTGTTTGTGGGTCTAGGAACGTCAAGCCCTGAATAGAAGAAGTCATCTGGTGTGGCAAGATTGGGGTCCTTGCAGAACTTCCCATTCACAAAAACTGTATCAAAAACAGTTGCAAGCTTGTCAACAATAGATACTTATATGTAATGCGTGCAAAAATAGTACTCTAGAGACTACTTGGTAACTAGCTTAGCAGAAAGCTATATGATTGATAAATAATGTAAGCAGCATACGCACCACCAGTGCCGGTGTTGTTGATGGCAACGCAGAAGTCTTGAAGAGGGCTAGGGTCGAATGCAGAGGCAAATGAGGAAGCAAAAGCCAATAGAACAAAAGCTAGAACACCTTTCATGATGATTACTTTTTCGCTCTCTCCTCTGTGTGCGAGTGCTTAATTTGCTTCGTGATGGATGAGATCTCTTGCATGGATTTATGTCAATTTATAATGCAAGTCACTGAACTAGCTAGCACTAGTTTGTGCTTCCCTACTGGAAGCAGACAAAGACTAGACAATTAACAAGTCCTCGTTAGTTATCTATTTTCTATTCCCTGTAAGAACAATTCTTCAACAACTACAAGCGTCATTTTCAATTAACTAATTGTTGTATGCTTTAGGATAATATATTTTTGGCATTAAATCATCAATGAAGTGCAGGGCTTTTTGACTTGTGTCACTGGCCAGCACCGCGGATGCATCCCGGAATGGAAGGTGTTGTCTTCTAATATAAATCATCAAATATATATATATATATATATATATATATATAGAAAAGAGATCTTTCAACGTAAAACTAGATGTAATTTTTCAAACATTAATTTACAAAATCTAATAGCCGAGATAATTGATGAGTTAGTAGCATGAACTGCAATTTTTTGACTTATATTTATGTATAGTAATTAAAGGATAAAAACATCATAAACAATATATTATAATTAATTATCATTATCTCATGCTATTCTTACATTCTTATATCTGTGGAACAATTGACCTAAAGAGGAGTTAGGATATATATCTCGTATCTGTAATATGCCTTCTAAATTGTTTATATAATTTTTTTTTAATTATGTATAAAAACAAACTGAATTTTGCACTTTGAAAATGCAACATTCTGATAAAACAGTTGTAAATGATTTCTTGTGATTACAAGAACAATGAAAACACTTTTAGTTCTGGGAATTTAGTTTTCAGATTTTCCTAAAAATAAAAAGTACGTTTTCCAAATTTCATTTTTAATTATCAAATATGGAATTCTTTTGTCTGTTTTTGGATTTGTGGCCAAACTCAAGATATTTTTCTTAAAATATGGTAACATGCCACACCAACTCTCAAGCTAGCTACTGGAATAATTTGATGGCTTTTTCTATTTTTTCTAGTTCTTTTAATTTTTCCCTTTTATAATAAAATGTTGATTGTTTTTCTACCTAGAAGCTATATATATATATATATATATATATATATATATATATATATATATATATATATATATTATTCTGGATAGAAATGTCAAATGAGTTATATGATTGAAATGTTATGAAATTATAATAATCTCTATTTAAATATAAAATACAATGCAACTAAAATACAGGAATAAGTATAGTACGAGTACAATACATGATAAATACAGCGTAATTATCCGTATTATGTTTAAAAAATAAGATCTATTACAATATTTAAGCCTACTTCATACGTCTAAATTTTTGAATTTCCACTAAAAACAGTGGTGTAATGAGCAGATTAGTTGTCCGTCATGATTCATGAAATTAAAAAAATAATTAAATTAACAAGAGAATATTATATCAAGAGGACAGGAGTGGTTCATGTTTGTTAGCCTTCACAATCAATAATGTCAAATCATACGAGTGCTGGGCGTTAAACCACCGAGAAGTTTTTTATATTTACGTTATGTAATTATATAACACAACTCCAGGAGGTTGAATTCTTTTAGCCCATTGAAATCTATTAGCTAACTATAAAAACATTGATTATCCACTACCCACATGACATAAAATTATTTATTGGATGAATATCAATCAACGATATGTTTTGATGTAATGGCCCACTAAATTCATTCTTGATTATATAATTAATTAATTAAAATATTTCAATTTGCCATGAGTTGAAAACACCTTCTCAGTCGAATAGTTGGTCCAATCCCCATATTTGTTTAATACAGAATTGGTACTGGTCATATATATTCGGTAAACTTTTGGATACATATTAACTAATCCGTATTAACTTAATTTAACATGACGTTGTCTATGCCTCCGCAGGTTTGGTTTTTAAATGGATACTTGCTACCTTGCTTGATCAAATTTACAATTGATTATAAGATTAGTTTTGATATTTTAATTCCATGTGCGTGGTTCAACCATACAACTTTTGAGAACTAAAATACTAGATTTGCCTAGGTTATATTCTCCCATTAAAGGAAATTTCGAGACTGTTTTATATTGTTGTGTTTTGAACTAAAGAAGCTAAAATTAATAATGTTACAGCTCGCTCCTAATTATTATTCCAAATTTTTATCCTAATTAATTGATATATATTTTATGTAACAATTATATGGCTGGGTATCATATAGGACTGAATATATATATATATATATTGTTGAAATAGAAATCCTTTTCCTATTTAGGATTAGATTAATTAATAGATTCATGTTTAGGATATTAGTTAACTGTGAATTATTTTTCCTCTAAGATTATGACTTATCTTATTTAGGATTATACATCTAATTTCCTATTTATTTAGGAAAGTTATCCTAGCTTGGGCTATGTTGTCTAATACTATTAGAATTAGTTATCCTACTAGTTTGGAGAGTATAATAGTATAAATAGGTGATCTCTAGTAATGCTTTAATATAACATATGGCATAACACACAAAGCTCTATTGAAGGCTGTATGACAGCTTCTAGTTGAGAGGAGGATTCTCCAAAATCTTATAAGTGCTTCTTTTTGTAGTGAAGAGTATATTTCTTGGTCGGCCTTGTGGACATAGGCATATTGCCGAACCACATAAATCTTGCGTGTTTTCTCTTGCATCTCTATTTTTCTCTACTTTATTCTTTCCTTGGGTGATATTTTGAGCCTATTAATCTTGTATTTGACGTTATATTGACCAACAATTGGTATCAGAGCTTGGTTTTGGCTGTGTTATAGATTTGGATTTGTGGTGTGATCACTACAAGAAAAATAGGAATAGATGATAGAAACAAACAATCATAAATGGGGGTGGATGATAGAGAATCAAACAGTCATCTATGTCATTGTCACTCATTCATGATAGAGAAAAAGTCTATCATCAACTTAGTGATAGTTTTTACATGTCATACATCTATCACACTAGGTAATTAATTTTATAATTTTGTGATAGTTTTTACATGTCATACGTCTATCACACTAGGTAAATAATTATTTAATAATCCTTAAAAAATTTTGGTGGGAAATTATTTTTCCTTTTTTAGTTTGGAAATTTTGGCGGGAAAATTATTTTTTTTGGATTCTAGTTTAATTTTGGCAGAATAATTTTGATGCCAAAATTATTGGTTAAGTTTTGGCGGGTAACTTATGTTGTTTGTGACAGAATATATGATTGGAACCTTCTTTCACAATATTTGCATAGAATTGATTTTTTTATTTAATTTATTCATTCTGGTATCTAAAATTCATTTACAAATTCAATATGAACTAAAATTAAAGTGCGCATCCAATTGAGTCCAAAACCATTTCATATTAATGAGATCCACATAACAATATATCGAATAAGTTTCATAGATCAATTGATGTATCATTTCCAATACATAAGCTGAACCATTTCAATAACTACGGACAACAAATTGTAATTCTAATTCTAATAAAAAAGTAACAACAAATGGTAGCTAACCAAAGCAAACTTCAAACAATTTGTTCTATGGCCAACCGAATCAGCAATAGTTGATATATTGGCAAGAAATTATACACCCTTTCTGCTGTCGCTACTCATCACTGGTAACAAACTTTGTTTAACACTACAGAAACTTATCAACACGTTCTCCTTGTTCAGCAACCACAAACACATCATTCTACCAACTAGATGAAGCATATCTAACAGGTCAGGAATAGGATTGGAACTGCTGAAATCAATAATAATAAGGAAAAAAAAGTTTCAAACCAAGAAAAAGGCATGTTTACCTTAATATTGAGCCCACTGAATCATTTTGAAGGCCCAAATGTAAAATGCCCACTGGTGGTTAATTCTGCCATAAGACCATTTTTGAAGGCTTCAAACAATTACTGTTTTGTTCAGCTTTAACAAAGATTAATTAAATTTTCTTTCTGTTAGCTACTCAGCATAGTACATAAAAAGTAACCTATTGATTTTCTTGTCTAATTAAAAAATAAAGAATTTGAAAAGGACTAGGAATTGATAAATGGTTACATAGAATAACTAATCAATTTTATATTCGGGCCATGAAGCACATTTTTTGAGTTAGATCTTGCATGTATCTTATCCCACCGTTCCACTGGAAAAAGAGATTGTCTTATGGTTAAATTATTTAGCATTGCCTTCCACAATTTCTAAATAGAAGAAAACAAAATGCAACTTAAGCCTAACATCGCATATTTAATTTGCAAACACTCTTCCGTGCGGCAAACTACTTCATTAAGATGATAAATATCATTATTTGGGGAAGATTTGACAATAATATAAAGAAAATAAATTTAAAACTAGATAAAACAAATATAAAACTAGTAAAAAGAAAAGAAAAAAGAGGGAACAAACTTAGCAAGTGAATATAATTCTTTGAAAGGAATGGATATTAAATTATTTATGCCTATAAGCAAAATTCACAATAAATCAAACATAACTTGCTACAAATGCAATGTTGTTCTGTCCATACTTTTCACCGAAGAATAACTATTCCACCAGTTCAGTAAAGAAAATAAAAGCTGAGCAACAACATGAGAATTAATCAAGATGATGTTTGATCTATAGAGTAATCACAATTATGAAACTACAATCCTTGATTAATATAGTAAGAAACACCCACTATCAGGAAAGAACCAAAACCAGTTATTACAGCTTCCATCTATTGGTCATGGCTGTAGCTTACTATTAGAAGTTCAAGAAGACGCTATGCAGAATGACTAACTGATTCTGAACCCATTTGACAACATACATAACTAAGGACATGGGTAGGTGGATGATACATCCTCATTCTAAACTATATACTCCTTTTTGACTAATATACTTTCTTAAGTACTCATTTTTTACACTCAAATTTCCTATCTCCCATAGTTACATGTTTAGCCCTCAGTCATTTCCCTTGTCCATATGATGCCTTTGGTTTGAACCTTACATGCTTACAAAGAGGCGTGTCTTGAAATGTAATACCAAAAACATATTGAATCATCTGAATAGAATCTCGCTCCTAAAATCAACTACAAGAGCCAAAAAAAAAACCATTAAAGTAATTATTTCATAAATATAGTCACCAAGCAAGCAAGTTCATTCATCTTTAACTCTAAATTCATTGATTCAAATGAATTCTATTCATTGCTACTAACATTCTGAGTGTCTGCCTTCAACAGAATCTAACGTTCATTGAAACTGATGTGTATGCCAATTTGTAACTAAGAAACCTAAGCAATGCTTTTCATACCTTCAGCTTAGGTCAGACATTTTTTATTGCCAGTCTCCTTTAGAGCAATATTCAATAACCGTGAAAGATTTTCTACATGATTACACCATAGCCCTTTTGTTGATATATTTGAACATTTATCTATAACATGTAAATTAACCATATAAATTATCATTACTAAAAGTCAATGTAATTGAACTTACCACTGGAAACTTCATTTCTCTTTGTTATAACCTCTGCAACCATTCGATAATTGTCACTCACAGGATCATTTAGCAATCGTGCTAGATGCTTTAAATGAATAACCTTAACTGCTACCCAGAAAAGTTGGCCAGTTTATGAGTTAGAGCTTCCAAACCTAATAAGGTTGCAAAACATTATAAAAATGTTGTTTTTTTTTTTCAATTCTTTGTCTAGTTAAAAAAGATAAAAATTTGAGAAATGAATAAAATGAACCCATTCTGAGACTTTGACGAAAACTTGATGAGATCCAATAAAAGGAAGAACATCATCATCACATTGAGCAACTCTAGGATATGATGAAACTGAAACACAAGGCAATGCAAGGAGTTGATCGGTTGAAGTGGCTGTGTGTTGAGGACGAGGAGGAGAATTAGAACTAACAAGAGAGAAAATTTCCAAGCCTTAATCTTCTAAGTTGATAGTTTCTACGATGTCTAACAAGATGTTTTTCCCTCTCTTCAACACTCGTAGATCATCTTCTTTGTCTATCCCTTAAACACCGTCATTTTCTCTCTTCTCCTTGTGCAACTTTCTAAACTCTGATCTCCCCATCCCTTTCATCACATTCAACCAACCAAACCAAATTCTGCAACCAACCAAACCAAATTCAACCAACCAATAAAGTTGATAGTTTCATCACATTCATAGCCAGTTTTGCCAAATCAGTCTTTGCCACATAAGGTTTTGCCATGGTGGCTCTCTGTTCTGCGTCTGGCTATAATTGTCAAAATCATCTCCTACTCTTTTTCCATTTAAACATTAACTCGAAGAAGCCCTATTTTCTCTTGACAATCTTTATTGTTTGTTGTCTCTACCATAATTTAAGTAACTGTCAGCAGCAACTTTAGTGTAAAAGCATGTCAAAAAGCGTCTCCAGTAATAAAGAATAATGCAAAAACTCATTCGTACAACCATGACAAGAAATACTATTTTCAGTGAAAAATCTGACTAGAAGTTAAAAAAGGGTTGAGAAATTTAACAAAAACATTAATCTTTGGACTCTACTCATTTCAGATTCTATTCATTTATCAATTAAAAACTAATAATCTAATCATAATTATCAAAAGCAATATAAATCTAACCTTGAAATTGAATCTGAGGAAGGTAACTCAAGACCACCACTACCACCGCTTGACTTCTGTGGCTACGTCCATGATTGGTAAGGAGCTGGTGCTTTTCTATACCAAATAGGCACACCATGATCCAAATATTCTCAGTTCAGTTTTCAGGTTTGGAAATGAGTAGAGGTGTGAAGGCCAGAATTAGTGAATAAATATTCATTCAAACTCAAATTCAATCAAGTTACAGTTAATACCAGAATTGACTAAACCTTAACAAAGAAACTTAATAAGAATCCAAGTGTAGTCGTTTTTTCATGTTTTTCTTGTTTTCATTTTCATATAGTTGCCACATAGAACGTGTAATAGGCATTTGAATAATTACTAGAATCCTTTTCAACCCATTTTGTGGTCATCTACTGAGTCTTTGTTAAAATACAGATAGAGCCAACTAGTTCCAAAATTCTTTAGAAAAGCCCCCAGTAAACTCCAATAAAATTCGTCAAGAAATCACCCTAAGTTTCACAAAATGGGACTTCCATATCTCAAAAACCAAGTGCTTTACTTATAGTTAGGCTAGAGCTGAAAGAAACTCCTCCTTAAAACAAGGTTCCATCTAATCAAATTACAGTTAAAGAATAATTAATTGTTTTTTTTAATTTATATCAGTAGCGAAAGCAGAGCATAAACAGAACTCAATACATGAACATCCAAAACCTATATAAAAAAAAAAAAAGAAGTTAAACCAAACTCATATTCCAATACAAAATACAGTAAAACTAAGCAACCTTGAGTACAGATTCCCAATGCAGAGCAATAATTCTCTCATGAAGAGCTTCAAGCTCAATCCCTAGCAAGAGCTTGTTGGAATTAGTACGCCTCTTCCTCTCAAGCACTGCCTTTGTTGCCTTTCTTCGTAATATCATCAATACTGTCTTCTTTGATGCTATCTTCTGGTTGACTTTCTCTTTCCATTCTTTGGCCTTTCTCGCTTTTAACTTGGTAAAATCAACTGCTCCTTTTCTTTGGGTTTTCTCAGGATTGGTGTTATTGGAAGAGATGGTGAGTGGTTCTATTCTGGGTTTATTTTTGGGTTTGGAAATGAGTAGAGGTGTGGAGGTTCATTAGAGGGGCTTGAGGTTGGTTTCAAGTAAGTGGTTAAATTTCGATAGGTAGGGATAGGTGGAGGCAGAGAGGGAGGCCATGTGGAGAGATAGGGATAGGTGCTTTTCTAGGGTTGGGGTGCTATTTGAGACAGTGCGTGTTCGTGATGATCAAGCGTTGGGGTGAGTGTTATGAGTGTTTAGGTTTTAGTTATGTTTAGGTTTAAACGCATCGTTTCCATATATTTTAAAAAAATTATTTGAATATTAAAACGGAGCGTTTTTCTTTTTTAATAAAATATCAATTTAAAATCTGGTCAACCATGGTCAATGGTAAATTTTTATCACAAAGTTTTTGACAGAGTTAATTTCTATCACTATTCTATCATCAAATTTTGATAGACAAAAAATATATCTCAAATATATCATTAAGTTTCTAATAGACTATAATTCTATTATGATTCTGTCATCCTTTTATGATACAATGAATTTTATCATAAAAGGTAAGTCATCTGTTCTCATTTTTCTTGTAGTGTGAATAGTTATGGTCTAGGTAAGCTTTGTCAAAAAGTCTAGATTATCTAGGGAGGTTGGATTTTAAGTGGGACCATTTGTGACCTCTCTAATCTTTCCTGGGAGCTTACTTAGTGGGTACTATTATTGTTACGGTGAAAATTTGCAAAAGCCAAAGTTGTTGTCAAAACACAATGTCGGTGTTTCGAGTTCAAGTTAAATATGTCATCTGGTTCCACCAAATTTGAGGTGTCAAAATTCAATGGTTCTAATTACATAATGTGGAAGTTGAAGATGCGAGCGACTCTCGTAAAGGATGGATATGCAATAGCTTTAAACGGAAAGGAGGCAAAACCTAAGGAGATGACTGATATAATTTTTACAAAGAAAGACGAATTGGCCATGACAGATCTTCATCTTGCATTAGATGAGATTGCTTTATTCAACGTATCTAGAGAAACTATAGCTAAAGGTTTGTGGGACAAACTACTATTCATCTATAAGGGGAAATCCATGTCTAATATGATCTCTTTAAGGAAGAAGCTTTACAACCTTAAAATGGAGGAAGGGTCCTTTTTTCAGCAGCGCTTGAATGAGTTTAATGGCTTGATTAGTAGATTAGCAACTATAGATACAAACATCCATGAGAATGAAAAAGCTACTCTACTGCTTTGCTTTTTGCTTGATTCATAGGATGCCTTAGTGATGAATATTAATAAAGATGCATCTCTTACTTACAAATCCATGGAATCTTTATTGTTGATCAAAGAGGCATGAAGAAAATCAAATGGTGGTTGTTCAGGTGATGCAGGTGGCCATAAATCCAAATCCAAGTCAAGGGGTAGGAAAAAGCGAAACTATTGGAATTGCGAAAGACCAGGCCATATGAGAAAAGATTGTAGATTTACAAAGGAAAAAGATTCGACGCATAAAATACATGCGTTAGAATCAAAGGATTCCCAAGTTAACATTTTTGAACATAAAAATTCATATGAAAAGGGAGAGGTATTGTTGGTTGTCCAGGAAGGTATGCAACATCAATGGGTTTTAGATTCGGCTACTTCATTTCATATGACACCAGATCGAGATTGGTTTCATACTTATTGATCGAGTGGAGGGATTGTTTACATGAGTGATAACAACACATGTAAAATAGTGGGAGTTGGAGATGTTCAAATAAAAATGTTTGATGGTTCTACACGTACTATTTCTGGTTTATGACACGCACAGGATCTTCGAAAGAGTGTTTTGTCATTGGGAAATTTTGATTAAGACAGCTTCAAATTTTTGGGAAAAAATAGTAGAATGAAGATAGTTAAAGAAGCTCTAGTAGTTGTAAAGGGAGAACTGATAGGTGGTTTGTACCATTTGATAGGAGATACCATAGTCAACGAATATGTAATTGCTAACTTTGTGTCAGATTTAACGTTAATTTGGCATAGATGTTTAGGGCACATGAGCAAGCAAGGACTGAAGTTACTCCTCGATAGAAATTTATTGCCTACATTAAAATTTATTGATTTAGATTTTTGTGAAAACTATCTCTATGGAAAGCATCATAGAACAAGTTTCCCTTCATCCACTACTAGAAGTGAGGATGTATTAGACTTGATACATTCTGATATTTGGGAGGCTCCAATTGCATCTTTTCGAGGTGCAAAGTATTTATCCCTTTCATTGATGACTTCTCTAAAAAAGTTTGGGTGTATAAGCTCAAAAGGAAGAATGAAGCTTTTGATTGTTTTACAAAGTTTAAGGCTTTAGTGGAAAATCAAAAAGAGAAAAAGTTTAAGTGTTTGAGAAATCGATAATGGAGGAGAGTACATCTCATTAGAGATTAAGGGTTTTTGTAATAAACATGGCATAGTGAAGCATTTGACGGTTCCAGGAACCCTGCAACAAAATGGAGTGGCTAAAAGGATGAGTCATACACTCATGGATCGTGCTAAGAGCATGTTGAGTTATGCTGGGCTGGACCAATGTTTTTGGGCAGAGGCAGTACACATCGTGTGTTAGCTGGTAAATTGTTCTCCTAGTATTGCACTGGATTACCAGATTCCTGAAGAGATAGGGTTAGAGAAACCTGTCAATTATTGACTCCTTCGTATATTTGGTTGTGATGCTTATATTTGGATTCCTAAAGAGCAAAGAACTAAGCTGAATATTACATCTAGAAAGTATGTTTTTCTCGGCTATGCAGATGGAACGAAGAGATACAGATTGTGGACCTTACTACTCACAAGGTTATTATTAGCGGAGATGTTGTCTTCAATGAAATTTCAATGCAAAAACCAAACTCACAAACAATGGAAATGGTAGAATTTGAAACTTCACGTGAAGTTCAAGATCAACAGGATCAACAAGTTGTGAAATAGTTGAATATGGTGATTATAATAATGACCATGAAATAAAAGAGGTTGAAACTGAAGAAAATCAAAGCCAACCTGTTAGAGATTGAAGGCCCTTAGTTTGGCTCAAAGATTATGTCATCGCTTATGCTTGTATCACTGAAGAGCATGAGCCTTGTTCATATTAAGAAGTCTGTGAATCCTAAGATGCTACTCAATGAAGAGCAGTTATGGAAGAGGAGATTGAGGCTCTACACAAAAACAAAATGTGGGAATTAGTTCAATTACCTATAGAGAGAAAGGCTATTGGTCACAAATGGGTTTACAATCTCAAGAGAGACGCTAATGGGAATATCAAAAGATAGAAAGCTCAGTTAGTGGTAAAAGGCTATGCTCAAAGATCCAGTATCGACTTCGATGAGATTTTCTCTCTAGTTGTTCGTTTAAGTACAATTCGTATAGGTTGACCAAATCACTGCGCGAATTAAAATAGGTACCAAGGTGTCAATATAAACGATTTGATTCTTTCATTTAAACGATTTGATTCTTTCATTTTGAGCTTAGGATTTTAAAGATGTGAAGCTGATCATTGTGCCTACTTCATGGTTATGGTGACTCCATGATCTTGTTATTATATGTGGATGATATGTTATTTGTTGGTACTAGTATAAATGGTATTGCAAACTTGAAAGCTCATTTGGCTAGGAAATTTTACATGAAAGATTTAGGACCTGCTAGTAGGATTTTTGGGATGATAGTATTACGAGACATAAAGAATAGGAAAGTCTTGCTAACTTAGAGAAGTCATTTTGAAAAGATCTTACACCACTTCAATATGCAAGCTGCAAAACCAATCTATACTCCAATTTTTGTTGGTTATAAATTGTCTTCAGATCAATCACCTGGCACTAAAGCAGAGAAGGTAGATATGTCTCGAGTGTCATATTCATTGGCAATAACAAGCCTTATGTTTTCCATTACATGTACTAGACCCGACATTGCATATGCAGTGGGAGTTGTGCGTAAATGCATGGCTAATCCAAGTAGAGATCATTGGGCTATAGTGAAGTGGATTCTTTGTTACTTGAAGGTATTTCAGAGGCTGTATTATGTTATAATGATCAAAATTTGCAGTTGGTTGGGTTTGTGGACTCATATTTTATGGTAGATCGAGATAGAAGAAAGTCTACCACTGGCTATGTATCCTCTATGGCAGAAGGAGCTATTAACTAGATGTCTAAACTACAATCGAAGGTCGCATTGTCTTCTATAGAAGCTGAGTATATGACAGCTATTGAAGCGTGTAAAGAAGCTACTTGGGTAAAGAGATTAATTAATGATTTTCAAGTATGACAAAAGGTGATTGTGATTCATTGTGATAGTTAGAGTGCGGTATGTTTTGTTAAAAACCCGGTATTTCACTCAAGGACAAAGCATATCGAGACTAAGTATCACTTTGCACGTGAAGCTTTGGAAGATGGTCAAATCTCATAGCAGAAGGTTCACATTGACGATAACGTGGCAGTTATGATGACTAAGCCTATCACAAAGGAGAAGTTCATTAGATGTAAGACTTCTCTTGGGCTGGATGCTACCTGATCATTGGTAACAAGAAAATGGGCAACAACTTTGGAATATTTTCACGATAGAAGAGAAACAAGACTTCAAGTGGGAGTCTTTTTCCTATTAGGATTAGATTAATTAATAGATTCCTATTTACGATATTTGTTAATTGTGAATCCTTTTTCCTTTAGGATTATGATTTATTTTACTTAGAACTATACACCTAATTTCTATTTATTTAGGAAAGCTATCCTATTTTGGGCTATGTTGTCTAATACTATTAGGATTAGTTATCCTACTAGTTTAGGGACTATAGTAGCATAAATAGGTGATCTCTAGTAGTGCTTTGATATAACATATGACATAACACACAAAGCTCTATTGAAAGGTGTATGAGAGTTTCTAATTGAGAGGTTGTGAGAATTCTCCAAAAATCTTGTAAGTGTTTCTTTTTCTAGTAAAGAGTATATTTCTTGGTTGGCATCGCAAGTTATATTCGCTAATCTTATCATATATATGAATTCTTTATAATTTTATAAACAATACCAAAACTTTGACAAAAGTCACATTTTAATTACTAATTTTGAATCTGACACATCCGAAAAAGGATTGTCTCCCAAGTATAGGAGTGTCAAAGTAATAATCCCGGTGAGACCGAGGTCGATCCACGAGGAAGGAGATTTTAGCGTTACAAATTATAAGCTAAACAAATGTGATATGGATGATTCAAAGAGGTGACATGATAATATCAACAAGTATGTAAGATGGTAGGTGGTATTACCGACCATTCAAATATAAAACAAAAAGCAAGAGGAGGTAAAACCATCCATGGAAATAGGTGGTATAACCAACCATAGTAAATTAAAGAACAATTTCATAAGGTGGTAGAACCTACCATAGTAAATAAAATAAAAAGTTCATAAACAATAGAATAATTAAAATACAAGAGGAATTAACACAATAACAATGAAGGCTAAGGTTAGGGGATCCGCCCTTGATATTTCAAATAAGGATAATTAACCCATTTTAGTTATATGAATTATATTTGTTTCATTACCAATATTTATACCACTTCTTGTAAATGGGTTCAAGCATCCAATGTGCCAATCATCATATGTCTACAACAAATCAAGGTTCCTAACTAGATTCGTGTCGGTAAGGAAGAACCATACATCATCTAGAAAGGATCCAAGCATTTGATGTGCCAAGGATTGTCGACAATGGATCAAGACCTCCACTTTACGAGTGGTGTCAAGATTGATTAAGAAATTAAATATAAATCATATTGAATAAACATTATAAGATTAAGATTATTAAGCACATATTAAGGGTTAGAGAATCCTTATTCTCATATCAAGGGTTTCACCCTTTCACCTTAGCAAAAGAGAAATTAGAAGAACATTATAATAGAAAGAAAATAAAATGCAAGAAAAAGGAAATTCATTAATAACATAAACACACAAAACACAATACAAGATCCTAGCCAAAGCCAAAATGTTCCAGCCAAGGCCAAGATGCCCTAATGGGTCACAAGGCACCTCTATTTATAGATACATCCAGGGGCAAACTTGTCAAATTACAAGGGCATAATTGTCAAATATTAGTTGTAAATATCTTTGACAATTGGGATCATTAGGCACCGACTTTGACCATCAATTTTGACATCTAAATGTTGTGAATTTTAATCACATGTCTTCATGAAAGTTGTAGATATTTCTCTCAGCTTTCTAGAACATATTGATTTGCATAATTTGGATACGTATTTTGAGAGATACGGTCCAAATACTGAGGCCTGGTTAGACTGGGCCGAGACTGTAGATGGGTTCACTTCAAGCCCAATTTTGGTCCACTAAGAGCCCGAATTTGATGATGCTTTTGAAATGTAATCTTGTAGACAATTGAATCAGCTTTCCAAAACATTAAGATTTGCACCATTCTGATCTATAAATAGAAAGTTGTGCCCATTTTACCAAACCTATAACAAAACCAAAATTAAGAGGAATTAATTCCAAAGATACAAATGCTACAAATATGCTTAAGTTGAGGAATTTAATGACACTATTAATGCAATATGATGAACTAAACTCTTATTAAACATGCATATTTAAGTGTTCATCACACCCCCTAACTAGCTTATTGCTAGTCCCTAGCAATTAAAGCGTTATTATTTAGAAGTGATTTATAGAATTTTACATCCAAGGTGGTCATTATTGCACTCTCCTTGATTTTATCCAAATAAACAAACTCTCAACCGTTTTTTATTTTATTTTATGACTCATGTACCCTTCAGTCAAGATATCAATAAACCTCCTTTTTGTGCTCAGTCGACACATGACTATGGGGCTTATTAGAAAGAAGCCATATTGGTTCTAATATTTGTTAAGGCTAACAACCTTAGCTAAGGGGCATTTATTCATTTTATATATATATATTTATTTATTTTTTCCTCTTTTTTTTTTTTTTGAAGGAATGCATCTTTAACCCATGTAGTGAGCCTTAGGCTAATGACTCCCAGACCAATTAGCCTTAGGGCATTAGGTGTTAAGACACCCCTTCGAGCTTAACGACTCGGGTTGCCGATGCTTTATTTTTGCTTAGCAACTTGTGGATAGTGCAATGTTCAATCCCATTAAGCTTTCTCCTTAATCCATGTAGCGAGCTTTGGGCCAATAGCTCCCAAACCAGTTGGTCTTAGGGTATTAGGTGTTGAGGCACCCCTCGGGCTTAATTGCTCGAATTAAGGAGGCTACGAGACCAAACTTATCCACAATTGCTCTCTTTTTTTTTTCTTTTTACTTTTTTTTGCTTTTTTTTCTTTTTTTCTTCTTTTTTTTCTCTTTTTTTTTTTTTAACTTTCCCCCTTCCTTTGTGTTGTTATCCTAAACAAAACAAAAGAACTCAATATTACAACATTTCATTTTGCCACCCACAATCATGCATCAAGGTATGTGTGTGTGTGAAGAAAGGTTCATGAATACTTGCTTAACGAGTACATAAGCACACAATTTTTTAAATGATAAGGTTATGAGAGTTCATAAATTTGAATAATTCAAAGTGAAATGAATAAGACCTCCTTGTTATAAAATTCAAAAATCAAGACTAAATAATATCAAGTTAGCTAAAATGAGTTCATTAGATCAAAATAAAATGACAAATTGGTTAGAATGGGTTTCAAGAGTTCAAACTGGTCCTCCCTACTCTACCATTCCTGACCCAAAATGCGTCTCAAGAGGATTTGAACTCCTTACACCGCACTCTGAATCTAATTACTAACTCGCTTTTTTTTTTTTTGCAAGAAAAAAGAAAATTCAAGACACACTTATGTCTACTATCCTTCCCCCCCAACTAAATGAAACATTGTCCTCAATGTTTAAATGTAGAGAGATAAAGTATAGGAGACATTACCTGAAGCTTCTGTTATTCAAGAGAGATGACCTGAAAGACTCATAAAATAACATGCTAAAAATAAAAGACAAGAAAAAAATTACAAACGGAGATTCAGATCCAATTTACACTTTTTGTTTTGCCCTCCTGCCCAATTAATTTGAGTACTAGCTGGGTCAGGTTCATACTCAACTTCTTGTAATTTGTCGAGTAACTCACCAGCAGAAGTGGCAGAAACAAGGATCTGTCTCGTCGAATGAGGGATAAAATTTTGTTGAATAGCTGCATCAACAAAACTTATTAAAGGATCAAAGAAATTGTTAACATTCAACAAACCCATGGGTTTTTTATGGAGATTCAGTTTGGCCCAAGAGACAATTTGAAAAATTTCTTCGAGGGTACCAAAGCCACGTGGTAAAGCAATAAAAGCATCTGAATTGATGAGCATATGTGCCATGCGTTCATGCATAGAGGAGACCTGTAACTCCTTCCCAACCGTTTTTCCAACAATACTTTCTACAGCCAAAGCTTTAGGAATAACTCCTAAAACTTGACTACCTCCTACATATGCAGCTGTTGATACGCAACCCATTAACCCGAGGCTACCTCCCCCATAAACCACATGAATCTTTCTTTCAGCCAGTAGCCTACCAAGATAATTCGCTACTTCTACGAACTCTTCACTTTTACCTGGTCGAGATCCACAGAATACACATATCCTTTGGATTCGACGTTTTGAAGTTCCCTCCATGACTATGTAACTCTCTAACTATGTGTGAAGAAGAGAACAAGACATGTGGTTTTTATGGAGTGCAAAAAGGTATGCTAATGATGATATCTATCTAGGTAGCTCGATTGTTTGTTGAAAAAGTTGACAATAATACACAAAAATTCAAAAGATGATGAAATAAGACACCATAAGTCAAACAAAAGATACAAATTCAAAAATGACAGCTATGAGGTATTAAAATTCAAAAATGATGGCACGCATGCATATGTACAGGTAGTTGTGACTGTGGCTCACATCTTCCTCTGGTTTTACGTCCAGAAACGGCTTAAACACCTTCTATGAGTTGGGGATATGCTTCCCATCCAGTTTTCTTATAAACTGGCAAACAGGGTCGTTTTGAGTCAGATTCCCAAGACTATAGCGTTCCTGCTCATCTCGGAATTGTGTCCACAAATTAAAAATTTCACGCTGCACAAGTCCACAAGAATGCGTCTCAAGAGTCGTTCGGATATCATCCAAAGACTCCTTACTCAGTCCATTCTTGATGAACTGTAGTTTATCCTCTCGATTGTTAGACAAATATCCCAAGGAGCGACAACGCTGGTTACAAGTCCATCTTGCACATTTGGGACAAACTTGTAACCTTTTTGCTCTTCGCTTTTTGGCGTAAGAGCTTTTTCCCATACCTGGCATGTGAGACACAAGATTATCTGAAAATTCATAGGAAAATCGAACCTTGGCTTCAATTAACAATCTTAAATCAGCAGGAATACCTTTACGCATCAACAACCTTAGTCTTTCTGCACGAGCTTTATAAATTTTAAGCAAATCATTTTGAGGAAGAGAGGGAAAATGTTTGTGCAATTTTGAGAGAATGGTATCCATGTGAAGAAAATGATAGAGAAGAAAAGAAAATGGATGCAAAGTGAGCAACAGTTTTTAGGGAACTAAAAAACCGACTTTAAATGTCACGGAGTACCGTATCCGCCACTTGACCGGGAAAAATCAATCCTTAAAAAGCATCGATTAAAGCAATGGACTCTTCGTTTTGGGCAAAATTTTCAAAGAATGGTTTTAACCGTTGTCCATTAACTTTAAACACATTACCATTCTTTGGGTTCTCAATTTCAACTGCTCTATGAGGGAAAACATTTTTAACAATAAAAGGCCCAGTCCAACGAGACCGAAGTTTACCAGGAAACAAATGCAATCTTGAATCATACAAAAGAACTTTTTGTGAAAGTTCAAAAGATTTTCTAATAATGGATTTGTCATGAAAAACCTTCAATTTTTCTTTGTAGATTTTAGAATTTTCATAAGCTTCATTCCTGATTTCTTCAAGTTCACTCAGTTGGAGTTTACGTAACTTGCAAGCATCATTCAAATTGGTGTTGAATGTTTTAATGGCCCAATAAGCTTTATGCTCAATTTCCACAGGTAAGTGACAAGGTTTTCCATAAACTAGTCTATAAGGAGACATTCCCAATGATGTTTTAAAAGCAGTTCGGTAAGCCCAAAGTGCATCAATAAGTCTTAAAGACCAATCTTTACGATTTGGGTTAACCGTTTTTTCTAAGATCTGTTTTATCTCCCTATTAGCTAATTCAACTTGTCCATTTGTTTGTGGGTGATAAGGTGTAGAAATTTTATGGGTTATTCCATATTTCTTCATTAAGGTTTCAAATGGTTTATTACAAAAATGCGTACCCCCATCACTAATAATGGCTCAAGGAATTCCAAATCTACTCAAAATATTCTCTTTCAAGAATTTGATAACTGTTTTGTGGTCATTGTTTCGACATGGAGTTGCCTCGACCCATTTTGAAACATAGTCTACTGCAACAAGGATATACACAAAACCAAATGACGGTGGAAAGGGTGCCATAAAATCAATACCCCAACAATCAAAGATTTCAACAACAAGAATGGGATTCAAAGGCATCATGTTTCTTTTTGAAATGGATCCCAATTTTTGACAATTTTCACACATTTTGCAAAATGCATGTGCATCTTTAAATAAGGTGGGCCAATAAAATCCACATTGCAAGATTTTAGCAGTTGTTTTTCTAGATGAAAAATGTCCTCCACATGCATCAGAATGACAAAAGTTACTGACACTACTTACCTCATTGTCGGGTATGCATCTTCTTATTATTTGATCCGGACAATATTTGAAAAGGTACGGATCATCCCAGTAAAAAATTTTCACCTCGGTCAAAAACTTTCTTTTGTCTTGAGCTTTCCAATGAGGTGGCATTTTCCCTGTCGCAAGAAAATTTACAATGTTAGCAAACCAAGGTACAGTAGCAACAGAAAATAAAAATTCATCAGGAAAAGGATCATTGATAGGTGAGGTTTCAATTAATGTCTCTGTCGTTAGTCTTGAAAGATGATCAGCAACGACATTTTCGGCTCCTTTCTTATCCTTTATTGTGATGTTGAATCTTGGAGCAATAAGATCCACCGTATCAATCTAGGTTTTGCATCCTGTTTAGACATTAAATATCTCACAGCTGCATGGTCAGTGTAAACAATCGTGGGAGAACCAATTAAATAAGATCGAAATTTGTCCAATGCAAATACTACTGCAAGTAGTTCTTTTTCAGTTGTCGTGTAATTCATTTGTGCATCATTTAAAGTCCTACTTGCATAGTATATCACATAAGGCTTACCTTCTTTTCTTTGTCCTAGGACAGCACCAACTGCATAGTCGCTTGCATCACACATCAATTCAAAAGGTAAGGACCAATCAGGAGATTGCATAATTGGAGCAGTAGTTAAAAGCCCAATTAATGTATCAAAGGCATTTTGACATTCTTGAGTCCATTTAAAGGAAGTATCTTTTATTAAGAGGTTACAAAGAGGCTTAGATATAGCACTAAAATTTCTTATGAACCTCCTATAAAATCCAGCATGCCCTAAAAATAAACGAACCTCTTTAACTGTTTTTGGTGGAGGCAGATGGGAAATTAATTCCACTTTTGCTTTGTCCACTTCAATTCCCTTGGAAGACACCACATGACCTAAGACAATTCCTGAAGTGACCATATAATGACATTTTTTCCAATTCAAAATAAGACCTTTCTCTACACACCTTTTTAGGACTTTTTCTAAGTTTTCAAGACAATTATCAAAAGAGTTTCCAAAGACAGTTAAATCATCCATGAAAACTTCTAAACAATGCTCAACCATGTCACTGAAAATGCTTAACATGCATCTTTGAAAAGTGGCTGGGGCATTACAAAGTCCAAAAGGCATTCTCCTAAATGCAAAAGTGCCAAAGGGGCACGTGAATGTGGTCTTTTCTTGGTCTTCAAGTGCAATGGGGATTTGATAGTAGCCTGAGTATCCATCAAGAAAGCAGTAGTAGGGGTTTCCTGCTACTCTTTCAAGAATTTGGTCAAGGAAGGGTAAGGGAAAATGGTCTTTTCTAGTGACAGCATTTAATTTTCTATAATCAATGCACATCCTCCAACTAGATGAGACACGAGTTGGCAATAATTCACCCTTTTCATTTTTAACCACTGTGATGCCAGATTTTTTAGGTACTACTTGTGTAGGGCTTACCCACTTACTATCAGAAATAGGATAGATAATTCCCACATCAAGTAGTTTGAGAACTTCAGCCCTAATGACCTCTTTCATGTGTGGATTTAATCTCCTTTGAGGTTGTTGAGATGTTTTGGCATTTTCCTCTAAATGTATTCTATGTGTGCAAATTAAAGGGTTAATGCCTTTTATATCTTTTAAAGTCCACCCAATTGCATTTTTATGCCTTTTAAGCACTTCTATCAACTTACCTTGTTGCTCGCATGTGAGGGATGAAGAAATTACCACCGGATATGTCTGATTCTCCCCAAGATATGCATATTTCAGTCCTTCAGGCAAGGGCTTCAATTCTAACTTGGGAGCTTCAATTTCCCTTGCTTTCATTCATTTGCCCCAATTCTTCAAATCTTGATTTTGAGCCTTTTTCCATCACCTGTGCACAGTCCAATAAGGAACATATATAAGAAAGATCAGACTCTAGTTCCATGCTTGATTCTAATGAATTCACTAGACAAGTTTCCAAAGGGTCAGAAGAACTCCCATTTTGAATGTGACCTTCCACAATAGATTCAATCATATTAGCCTCCTCAATTTCATCTTCTTCTTCATGTGGTTGTTTACACATATTGAAAACATTAAGTTCCAATGTCATGTTCCCAAACGATAGCTTCATGACTCCATTCCTGCAAATTAATCAAAGCATTAGAGGTAGCTAGAAATGGACGCCCTAAAATGAAGGAATTGAATTACATACTTCCACTGGTTGTTGTGTCCAAGACAATAAAATCCACTGGGTAAATGAATTTATCGACTGAACTAACACATCTTCTACTACTCCTCTTGGTACTTTAATTGATCTATCAGCAAGCAAAAGAGTCACAGAAGTCGGTTTTAACTCACCTAGATTGAGTTTTTGAAAAACCGAGTATGGAAGCAAATTCACACTAGCACCAAGATCAAGTAAAGCTTGTTCAATTTTATGGTCTCCAATAACACATGAAATTGTAGGACAACCTGGATCCTTATATTTCACTGTATTATTGTTTTGAAGAATAGCACTTACTTGCTCGGCTAGAAAGGCCTTCTTTTTCACATTCAGTTTTCTTTTCACAGTGCACAAGTCTTTCAAAAATTTTGCATAAGAAGGTACCTGTTTGATCACATCAAGCAAGGGAATGTTGACCTTTACCTGTTTGAAAATTTCAAAGATTTCAGAATTGTGAGTTGGCTTCTTTTGTGTGGCTAATGCTTGAGGAAATGGAGGCACAGATGAGGATTTGGTTTCCTCTTCGCTAGGTGTTGGTTTGGCAACCTCTTCCTGCCCTTTAGAGATCGATTCTTCTTCTTTCTCACAAGGGTTAGGAATATGTTTTTCAACAACCTTACCATTGCGAAGGCTCATGACTGACTTAGCTTGGTCAAAATAATGGTTATTTGAACTCCCTGCATTTGAGTTAGATTGATCTTTGGGGTTTTGCAATGTTTGAGAAGGAAATTTTCCCTTCTCTTGGATGCTAAATGTAGATGCAAATTTTGCAAGAGTTTCTGACAAATTTGCTAATGTTTGAGCAGTTTGACTATTGAAAGTCTCTTGCTTTGTAATGAATGAATGCAATGTTTCTTCAAGGTCATTCCTAGGAGGAGGAGCATATGCATGATCATGAGAATTTTGAAAATTTTGTTGTGTTTGAAAAGGGACTTGTGAAGATTGTGCATGATTGTCATTTTTCCAGCTAAAATTTGGATGATTTCTCCAACCAGGATTGTAGGTTTGTGAATATGGATTGTGATTTGGCCTTTTGAAAGTGTTCAAGGCATTGGCTTCTTCATGGAGACATTCCCTAAAGGCAGGCAAAGTTGGGCAATCATCAGTAGAATGGTCATTGTCATCACAAATGTTACAGACATTTTCTTGAATAGATTTCAATTGACCACTCTTTTTCATCTCTAAAGCCTCGACTTTTCTAGCTAGGGATGCAAATTTGGCTTGAAGGTCATGGTCTTCCCTAAGGTTGTAAATACCTCTATTGGATGTCAAGGTTTGGGCCTTGCTTGGTACCTCATAGGTGCCAGCAGTGTCCCAATTTTGTGCCTTTTCTGCCAAGGAATCTAGGAAGTCAAGTGCTTCCTCAGGGTCTTTTTCTTTAAATTCTTCATTACACATTAATTCTACTAGTTGCCTATCTTGAGGTATTAACCCTTCATAGAAGTATGCAACTATTCTCCAAGTTTCAAACCCATGGTGAGGACAGGTATGAAGTAGTTCTTTATACCTATCCCAACATTGGTAAAGGGTTTCCCCTTGTTTTTGAGAGAAATCAGAAATTTGTCTTTTAGGAGAATTTGTTCTATGGGTAGGAAAAATTTTTTCAAAAATTGTTGTTTCATCTCATCCCATGAACTGATGGAATTTGACCTCAAATTTTGTAGCCATGTTCTAGCTTTATCTTTTAAAGAAAAAGGAAAAAGCTTTAATCTAATGGTGTTTATGCTACAATTTGGATCAGTGTAGGAGCTACATACCTCTTCAAAGAGTTTCAAGTGCGAATATGGGTTCTCCATGTCAAGGCCATGAAAAGTGGGTAGAAGTCGAACAAAACTTGGTTTGAAATTGAAATGGATTGAATCTGGAGGAGAAACTACACAAGATGGTGCACTAGTCCTTACCGGATTCATGTAGTCTTTGAGGGTTCTTCGTTGGTTTTGATCATTTTGTTGCGAACGGTTGTCCCCTTCATCCGTGAATATTTCCTCATGATTGTCGGCCATGTTTTCTAAGGAAGATGATGTTTTTCTAACAAGTCTACCACTAGATGTTCGTGACCAAATTTTCATGCAAGAAAGAGAGAAGAAAAGAGAGGAAAAGATGAACACACAAAAATAAAAAATTTAGATCTAAGATGAGAAAAGAGAATACTTACAATTTTGCACGCCAATTTTTACCTTCCCCGGCAACGGCGCCAAAAACTTGACACATCCGAAAAAGGATTGTCTCCCAAGTATAGGAGTGTCGAAGTAATAAAACCCGGTGAGACCGAGGTTGATCCACGAGGAAGGGAATTTAAGCGTTACAAATTATAAGCTAAACAAATGTGATATGGATGATTCAAAGAGGTGACATGATAATTTCAACAAGTATATAAGATGGTAGGTGGTATTACCGACCATTCAAATATAAAACAAAAAGCAAGAGGAGGTAAAACCATCCATGGAAATAGGTGGTATAACCAACCATAGTAAATTAAAGAACAATTTCATAAGGTGGTAGAACCTACCATAGTAAATAAAATAAAAAGTTCATAAACAATAGAATAATTAAAATACAAGAGGAATTAACACAATAACAATGAAGGCTAAGGTTAGGGGATCCGCCCTTGATATTTCAAATAAGGATAATTAACCCATTTTAGTTATATGAATTATATTTGTTTCATTACCAATATTTATACCACTTCTTGTAAATGGGTTCAAGCATCCAATGTGCCAATCATCATATGTCTACAACAAATCAAGGTTCCTAACTAGATTCGTGTCGGTAAGGAAGAACCATACATCATCTAGAAAGGATCCAAGCATTTGATGTGCCAAGGATTGTCGACAATGGATCAAGACCTCCACTTTACGAGTGGTGTCAAGATTGATTAAGAAATTAAATATAAATCATATTGAATAAACATTATAAGATTAAGATTATTAAGCACATATTAAGGGTTAGAGAATCCTTATTCTCATATCAAGGGTTTCACCCTTTCACCTTAGCAAAAGAGAAATTAGAAGAACATTATAATAGAAAGAAAATAAAATGCAAGAAAAAGGAAATTCATTAATAACATAAACACACAAAACACAATACAAGATCCTAGCCAAAGCCAAAATGTTCCAGCCAAGGCCAAGATGCCCTAATGGGTCACAAGGCACCTCTATTTATAGATACATCCAGGGGCAAACTTGTCAAATTACAAGGGCATAATTGTCAAATATTAGTTGTAAATATCTTTGACAATTGGGATCATTAGGCACCGACTTTGACCATCAATTTTGACATCGAAATGTTGTGAATTTTAATCACATGTCTTCATAAAAGTTGTAGATATTTCTCTCAACTTTCTAGAACATATTGATTTGCACAATTTGGATACGTATTTTGAGAGATACGGTTCAAATACTGAGGCCTGGTCAGACTAGGCTGAGACTGTAGATGGGTTCACTTCAAGCCTAATTTTGGTCCACTGAGAGCCCGAATTTGATGATGCTTGTGAAATGCAATCTTGTAGATAATTGAATCAGCTTTCCAAAACATTAAGATTTGCACCATTCTGATCTATAAATAGAAAGTTGTGCCCATTTTACCGAACCTGTAACAAAACCAAAATTAAGAGGAATTAATTCCAAAGATACAAATGCTACAAATATGCTTAAGTTGAGGAATTTAATGACACTATTAATACAATATGATGAACTAAACTCTTATTAAACATGCATATTTAAGTGTTCATCAATCTTGTAGTATATCAACAATGATTTAGTCATGATATAATTACAAAATAAAATATTTATCTTCTATTTGTCTTCTTTAGTAATTAAATTTATATAATATATACTATTTTAATATAGATTATTAAATACTAATTATATTATTTTAATATTAATAAGTTTATTTCCAAAATGCATCCCTCTAATATAATCAATATATTATATTATAAATATATTAGTGGAAATATGGTAAGAACAATTATAACTTTGAACATATGATGTATCTTCATTTAAATTAATTAATTGAATTATTAATGTTTCATATGTATGTAATGTCAATTAAATAACATATGTCAATCATATTATTGTCATTATATTGAAATTAAATCAACATGCTATTTTACGATTATTTAATTGTATTATCAATTATTTGAAAGCTTGTCAATTAACAAGGTTATAAGGACTAATACACTTTTAATATTATTATTTATAGAGTATATATCAAAAAGACCTAAATAGAGGTATTTTTCTAATTATTTTTATATAAATTGACATCCATAATATCATAAAAGTTGAAAAACCAACTTAATGAAGGCTAAATTTCTAATATCTCCTTATAGTAATCTTAAACACCATAATAAATTTTTATAACACTATTAGCAATAGAAATTATTATGAGTGATGGTTGTTTGAATTAAATAAAGAATCATGTAATCTAAGATATAATTAATACTAGCATAATTATAGAGCCAAATGGTAATTAGTAGTCATTAATTTTTTTTCAGATGATAATACTAATTTGTACAATCACCATTTAGATTACACAATGCTAATATAAATGAGAACTTATATAAACTTTATGAGTAATAGGCTTTTTTTTTTTATCTGAAATAAATTAGCTTTATTTCTTTTGAGTTTTGAGTTTCAATGATTGTTGGATAATTTTATTTGATTATTAAGCATTTTAGGATATGTATCATACATCTAATTATTTTATTTTAGGTTAAGTATACATTATTTTTATTGTTATCTTCAAAATTTATAGATGTATGTATGTATGTTTTTTTGGGAACAAAGTATATTGAATATAATTTTCTATAGTTTTTAAATAATGGTTATAAGAATATTTGTACTTTTTATTTTTTACATTATATATTTCAGTAAAACTTAAATTCGTCAGGGCAAGTTGAGGCGGGGTGGGTTAGAATCTACTTTTTCAAAAGTTGCCTCACCCTGTTCGAGGGCAATGGGGTAGGACAGGGATGGGCACCTACTGACTTGGACCCACCCTACCCCATTGTCAATCCTATTCTCTCCACTTATAAAGAATTATTTTGTGTTTTCTCTTATAGTTCACTCTCACGTTTTTAGTCTTCTCTTACCTCTTAACAGATGGTTCATTATTCTATTTTTGTTCTCTCTCGCATCCATTCATATGCCATTGTCTAATAATTCTTTTTCTTTGGACTCTTTCATAAGAGTTATGACTTATGAACAACATCCATCTCTATTAGTAATATTTGTTTAGTTTAATATCATATAAAAATCTGTATAAACTATCGTGTGTTTGTTAAGGATTTAGTTGGATAAAATAAGATAAGATAAGAAGAAAAAAAATGTTCAAAAAGTAGTTTTTGTATATGAGCCATAAAAAGCCAACACATATCAAAAGTGAATTTCATATAAGATTAGATTAAAGAAATGGTAGCCATTAAGTTGGCTTTGTTGAAAATGATTCAAAATATCACACGTGATTTTCAATAGACTAAGTTAGAGGTTTTTTCTCTATTTTCTCTACAGACAAATAGCATTCCTGATTTTTGCGCTAATTTTTTGGCTATTCAAAGATGTAGCAAATTTTACTCACTTTACTTGATATTTTCCAGATTGTTAGTTGTTATGTAAGCCTATAAAAAGGTTGGTTTGATATCTAAATAAAGCATTGAGTTGAGAGTTTTTTCTATAGCATATTTGTCTCTTGTTAAACTTATTTTGTAGAGTTTTTGTTCTTGTCCTCCCAACAATTTTGGTTAGAGCAAGTTCTTATCTTGCTAGGCATAGTGACAAAAAAAGAGAGAGTTTTAAAGAGCAATCATGGCATCCAATAAAAATTCAGTGAGTATGTCGTAGGCACTAATTCCCGTTTTTAGAGGAGCAATATGAGTTATAAAGCATTCAGTGAATATTGCATAATTGATGTGGATCATAATCAGTAGTCGAAGTATTGGGTGAATGGTTACACCGTGTGTGCACATCATGCAATGAATATGTAGGCTTTGTGTAGACAATATGCAAAGAGTGTGCAAACGATATGCACTCATCGTGCAAGCACCATGCCATCATTATGTAATAATCCATCAATGATGTGCAAGTGGCATGCAACATTTGTGCACCTTTCGCGCAAACTTCCTACAATTGTTTACACTAGCCTTGTTTAACTATGGTCACTTTTTTCTAGTTGCGAAGGTTCACATCCAATAAATAGATATTCTAGTAGATCCTAAAGGGTAATGAGCGGGAGATGCCCCCTTGGACCAATCCCTTTTTATACCACTAAAGTAGTACATGCATAAGGTAATGGTCATCAATGATATGAGTCGTTTAACGCGCAAGTGGAACATAAAGACTTCCCGTATCAAAGCTACTGGTCTGATAAAAGGCAAGTTTTTGCATATGTGTTCGTGTAGTGATGTAAGGACAAACATTAGCAAAAGAAAACTAGGGAACTCAATATTCCTAATGGAAATCAACTTCTCTAGTGTCTCCAATGGAATCGCCACTTTGAGTGGGGTCTTCCATCCTAGTCCAAGTGTTTGTGACCTCAACACTACTTTCTCTAAGTGTTTTTTGAACTTGGGGGAAAAGTGAGACAAGTCACAAAGACAAGCCCAGAGATCATGAAGTCACCACTAGGAATAACCACAAGAAAATTGAATGATGATAATACGATCCCTTGCTTCCGGACCCAAACAACCTTCACCCCTTTAGACATAACCAGCCTCTAATATGGTCTACCGAGTTCAAAGTTTTAATTTACTAATGTTATCCATCTTGATCCTAATTCCATTTAATGCACGCAAACAATTTCATCTTTTTTATTAGCATGTGAGGTGAAAAAATTTATATACATCTACAAAAAGGAGGGAGGAGAATTGAGTACATTTTCCATTAAACATGGAGGAAAAGGAAGAGTATTACAACCATTTCCACATAGTGCATAAAATAAATGGCATAAAGGTAAGTAGAGTTCAAATAAGAGATAAGGCTAAACTAATACTTCCAACAAGAAATAAGAATGATAGAAATAAAGCAAATAAACAATAAAGTAAAGAGATAAGAAAAGGCCTAAACGACCACAAATTCAACTACTACCCAATAAATAAGATCATAATGCAAAAGGAAATGAGAATGATAGTCACTTGTAAATTGAATGTTATCACACAAAAGAAAAAGATGGTGAAAAGACAAAATTTAACCATTAATTAAGTGATGTCCTCCTGACTCAATAAGGCCAAAGACAATCAAAACAGGTAACATGCAATTAGAATTCATTTCCACTAACATTGGACTTCATCTAAATGATGATCCCTTACTATCAATTGTGAGTCCATTCATCACTTATCTATCCTCATCAATATCCTCAATGTATGACATCATATTCAACCAACACCCCAATAAAGGGTAAACACATAACTCCCAATCTCCCAAAGTGTTTCATGAGAATGAAACTCAAGTGGGCTTTCATTTGGGAAATGGATCCCTCACCAAGCAATGTGAGTCTATCCATTGCCCATCAACCCTCATGACCACATCAAATCGACACTTCTAATAAAACGACAAACACTCAACCTTCCACAATATAATATGCCAATAGAAATCAAATAAGATTTTCACTTGAGAGATGAGTCCCTAACCATCAGTGTGAGTCCACTCATCTCCCATTAACCTGTATGACCACTTCAATATAAAAAATAAGAACACACCCATCATTCATTTTCATATTCTAATGCATATTCAACTACTTTAATCATATCACATGAAACCAAATAAACCATTCTCAATAATTCCTAAATAGGCAATATATAGCAATAAAACATGAAAAGAATTATGAAATTTCTACTCGTATATCACAAAACAAAAATTATAATCAAGCATATTAACATTTAAATTCCTAAATATGGTAGAATATGACACAAAAATTCATTTGAGCACCTTAGCAAGGCTTTATTCAACTAACATATTATAAAATCAACCAAAATCAATCACATCATCACATATTAACAAAACAAATAATAATATCAAGAAAATCTTAGCATGGCAGCCCCATATTCATCTGTGAATTAAAATATAAATTACTAATATCACGATGAAAATTCATGTTCAATAAACGTATATAAGTATACTACACTAATACATCATTTCTATTAACAAATAATAAAAAACAAACAACTTAACATCCTAAATCATCATGGCAGCCCATATTTACATAAAATACCAACATAAATCATTAATCAAACAATAAAAATTGTCCAAAAATATTCATAAAAAATTAAACTAAATTAAGCATGGCATTTCTCCTATTAACTTAAACTAATAGCTCTTTCTACTTATATAGCAATTTCATATTAAAAAATAAATAAAAGGATCCCAATATAAGCGTACTTCAATAATCCTAACATATCAAATTCACTCATGTTCAAGATAAAAGCAAGCATTAACATATTAAAAAAACTCGTTGCCTAAATCAATTTAAACTCAAAGTTCATACTAAAAATTGTAGAAATAAAATTAACCACAAAAAAGTAGAAGGGAGAATCATACATATCAAAAGAAATCAAAGACAACAAGAAAAAGAGGAGGTAATGATTGTCATTGGCTTCAGGCTTACCAAAATGCTTCAAAATACAACTCCAATCTTCAAAGAACTCTCACAAAATCCTTAGTAGGAACTCTCCAAGGAAGGATTTCTATACGTTTGAGTGTGTTTTGGGGGTGTTTTTAGGTTTTTGTACAAGAAAAAGTGGAAGAAAATTCAGTCTATAACACTCTGCCTTGGCTAAAATTCCTCTGGTTGAATGAAATTTGTATTGATATATTATCAAGATTATAAACATGCCTTCATACACAAGCATGTGTGTATCTACACACTTGCGTGTGTAGTAGAACTACATGCTCGTAATTGGCCTGAAACCCCAAGTCTCATGTGCACATGCTTCAGCTAGGGTTTCTTTGTGTGTTTTAGTGTCTTTCCAATCAGAATTCTATTTTGATTGGTATTTTTTGGTCATCATCATCGGGCTTTCAAACCATAAGCAAAATTTTTACGCTGACACTTATTCCTTTCCTCACAAGTTTGAGACATTGTTCGTGAAAAATTCTGAATTTGTCCAAGATTACTTGTCTAGATTAAGTACTATTGTTAGTCAAATGAATTCATATGGTGAAAAACTTAGTGATCAAACTACAGTTTCCAAAGTTTTAAGGAGCTTGACTCCAAATTTTGATCATGTGGTGGCCACAATTGATGAATCTAAATACTTAATTAACAATTTTTCTTTTTGATGAACTAATGGGTTCTTTGCAATCTCATGAAGCAAGGATGAGAGGATCACTTGAAAAGTGATGAAAAGGCATTTCAAGTAAAGATGTAGTCATCAACTCAAAGAGAAAATAACAAAGGTGGTTTTCGCGGTAGAGGCTGAGACTAAGGCAAGGACGTTCAACTAGTCAAGATAGACAACTTTTGATAAAGGTAAAGACAACAAGAGCGTTATCCAATGTCAGTATTGCGACAAATTTGGATATGTCAAAGAAAATTACTGGAGCAAGAAGAAACAAACAAACTTCACTAAAGAAAAAAAAAAAAGGAAAGTAAGTTGTTCATGCCCCATTGTAATGTCAATGATGCTTGTAACAATATATGGCTTTTGGATAGCGGATGCTTTAACCATATGTTAGGCATAAGAGCAATTCAAATAGCTTGATAAGTCACAAAAGATGCAAGTTAGGCTTGGAGACAATAAACAAATTCAGGTTGAAGGAAAAGTACAATTGTTAAAACTAGCAACAATGGGGGTTAAATTTCTTCACAATGTCTTTTTTGTTCCTAGCTTAGCACATAATTTATTACGTGTTGGCGCAATTAATAGCAAATGGATATTTAGTTTTGTTTGATGATGACTCATCTGTTATTAAGGAGAAAAGATCAGGCCAGGCAATTGTTAATATTTGCAGGACAAAGAATAAAATGTTTCCTTTCGATGTGTTATCAACACAACATCAAGCACTTGTTGTAGCAAAGAAGAATGACACAAGTTTATGGCATTGGCGATATGGGCATCTACATATCAATGGTTTGAGATTTTTAAGTCAAAAAGGTATGGTTTTTGGGCTACCAAGAATTGATTCTCTTGACCATTTATATGAAGCATGTGTCTATGGAAAACGAAGCAAAAAAGTTCATTTTGTAGTGGGAAGGCATGGAGAGCTTTTGATTGTCTTCAATTAGTACATGCTAACTTCTTAAGACCTATGCAAACTGAAACAATTGGAGAGAGTCAATGCTTTTTATTATTCATTGATGATTATAGTCGCATGAGCTGGGTTTATTTCTTGATAATCAAGTCTTAAACTTTTGAATTTTTTAATAAATTTAAGGCATTGGTGGAGAAACAAAGTGGCTACAGCAAAAAAAACCCCTCGTATAGATAGAGGAGGTGAGTCCCTATCTAATTAATTTAACAATTTTTGTGAAGAAAGTGGCATTCATATGGAGCTAATAGCAACTTACACTCTAGAGCAAAATGGAGTTGCCAAACGAAAGAATAGAACTGTTTTAGAAATGGCATGAAGCTTACTGAAAGCAATGGGTCTTTTGAATCAGTTTTGGGCAAAATTAGTAGCCATAACAGTCTATCTACTAAATAGTTCTCCAACAAAAGTAGTGCTAAATCAAACACCATACGAAGCTCGGACAGGTAAGAAACCACATGTAAGCCACTTTAAAATTTTTGGTTGTATTGCTTATGCTTTAGTAAACTCATATCATCATAAACTTCATGAAAAATCTAAAAAAAATGTATTTTCATTGGTTATCATCATCAATCCAAAGCATATAGGCTATATAATCCTATTAGTGGTAAAGTGATTGTTAGTAGAAATGTGGTTTTCAACAAAGAAGCAAATTGCGATTGGAGAATTTTTGAAGCAAATACAAAAATTCAAATTTTAGAAGAAAATAAAGCTGCATCAATTTCTGAACATGCAGCAGATCCAACATCCACAAATTCAGCTTTGCCTATAACTTTGAGTAGTAGTACCGCATTTGAAGAATTTCTTTAAGAGGTCAAATCCTTAAGAGAAATTTATGAATCTTGTACCTTTGCCTTTGTTTATTTTTTATCTAACTTTGAGCGGGCCTTTTCAAGCGATTGTGGTTGTAACACTATGTCAAAGCCTTTTTCGAGACCGAAGGGAACATAAACAAGCCACGAAGGCAAGTTCAAAGAATATGACGAAATCACCATCCAATTTTCTATTAGGACACAACAAATGGGGCAATCCAATCCCTTGCTTCAGGACCTAAAATACCCTTATCTCTAGAGAGACAGGTTTGGGAAGTTAGGTATGAGTGTTTGGCTCGCTCGAATTTAAATCCAACCACCAATAAGGTATATCAAATTAAAATTTCTTGTTTGTTGTTATAGTCCACTTAAGTTAGTTCATTTTAAGCACCCTATTTTTATCTTTATTAGCATGTGAGGTGGTACAAATCAAAACAGTTAAATTCATACAAAGAAAGGGAATAAGGAGAATAGAGTTACATTCCTTGGCAAACATGGGGGAAATAGGGAACAATGGTTCTTTGATATAAAGTGCATGAAAGTAAAGAAAAAGGAAAATGAACAAAAATTTCCAACAGGTGATAATAATGAACAATTAAAATAAATAGAACAATCAAATAAAGCATATAAGGCATAAGTGAATAAAATAAAGCAAATCATAACATTGAAATAGAAATTAAATATGTAATCATCGAATAGTAAATGAACCAAGCAATGCAATCAAGCAACTGGCTTATCAATCTTTAGAATAAGCCTATGCAAAAGACTTACTCCAAAGATGCCAGTTTAGATGAATATCCATTGTTTGAATACCACCTTTATTGGATAAATAGAACTCATGAATAGCCCACCTATGGGTTAGATGGTATTCATTGGTTCTAGGTCAAAACCAAAGAAGTAAACTTAAAAAAAGGAGGGGAAGCATATAATACATAAAATAAACATGAACAACAAAGTAATAAGACACACACAATAAGAAGGGATTGTCCATTGGAAGGCTCTCATCAAAATAGGCTTATAAAAGCCTTTAACATAAGGGGTCCTAGCCTCTATCAAATCCCCAAAAAGAATAAAAGAGAAGACTAGATGAGGAAGAGCATGCATGATTCTAATAAGTGTATAAACAATAAGAATAAAGAATAAAAGAAAACATGCATATAAATAAAATAAAGACAAGCCAAACAAGTGGGTTTTTCCCTTGGGTGCTTCCACTATACCCTAGGGCAATTGTTCATGGGCTCACATTCACTCATCAAATCCTGAAAACTAAACGAAAAGAAAAAGAAAGAAGGCTTGCATAAAGAAATAAAATACATAAATATAAGGCAATAAAGTAAATAGGTAATCAAATAAATTTAAGAACATAACAAATTAAATGCATAAAATAAAGACAAGCATAATAAAGAACATAGCATAGAGAACATCAACATGCATAATATAAAGACATAAATTAAGGCACAAAATAAAGACAAAGAAAAATAAACATAAACATGAAAGCATGCATAAAAACATAAATAAAAATATAAAGCTTTTTGTGGGGAGGAGTATGCCATGAATAGAGGCATACCTTTTTTTTAGGGGTCACATGCCTATTGATTAGGTATTTGCTCCATTCCTAAGGCCTTTAGAAGAGGGAGAAGAATAAAAATTTCCCTTAGGATGCACCTTTTCTAGGTTTTGAGCAAAGAAAATGTTCAAACTATAAAACACTTGACTAAAAGAAGCTCTCAAAAGTGTTTCTCACTTTAGCTTTTAGTTTTTTGTGTGTTTAGGATCTACCTGAGATGCCAAAAAGTGTGCCAAAGTAGGTGTTTATATAGTTGTTGCTATTTGACTTGAAAAAGTGGGGAAATTGTGTGGGATACTAAAAGACCATTAGCCGGTTGTGTCCAACGTTGGCTAAGCGTGAAGGATAGCCAGCCAACTATCCATGCAGCCGATAGTCGCCTGGCTTCTTAGAAAAGGATGAAATCCTAATACTATGTTGTAAGCGAGGCTTCCATCCCTCTCCAAGCGTTTTACAACCTCAACACTTGGTTTTCTTGTAAGCTCCTTTCAAACGCTTAGAAGGCCATACAAGTCAAGTCATGGACATAAGACCCGAAGAAAAAGATGGAGTTGCCACCTAGGTAAATAACCATAAGTTTTGGATGACGACAGTCGATCCCTACACTTCTAGACCACTACCTATCACCCCTTCAGAGATAGGCTCAAGAAGTCAGGTATAGGTTACATTTGCTCGAACATTAATTTGGCCTCTACTATGGTTTATTGAGTTCTAAATTCTAGGTCACTAACATTACCCTCTTATTTTATTATGCACGCAACTATTTTTATCTTTTTATTAGATGTGAGGTGAGAATAGTGTATGTACATTCATAAAAAGAGGGAGGAGAATATATTCCATTTTCATCAAACCCAGGGGAAGGTATTGAGGATTACAACATTCTCTCATAATAATTGCAATAAAGTAATTTAAACAATTATAAATTGAGGGAATTTCAAATTAAATTCTTCATCATTGGATAAGGGCATTAGTAATAATAAGCATGCAAAAAAATATTAATCTAAACATACGATCTCTATACTAATTATAGCATCATTAATTGCTAATCAGTCATACTAAGTATGCATAGTTATCACATAAACATTGAATAATTAACTCCTAATTAGCTATATGATTGACTATTAGACATGTTTAATTAGACTACTAATCCTAGACTAAACATGGCATTTAACTATTAATTAACTAAACAAATCCTAAACTAAGCATGGCAATTAACTACTAATTAACTAAACTAATCATAAATTAGCATGATCCTAAACATGGCAAAACTAAACTAAACATTATTAAAACTAAAGAGGAGGACCTTAGAAAACTTACCAAAATTTGAATTTAATCAGAAGCCAAATCTTTGACTAGTATTGACACCCCAAAATTCTTTAGAGACATTAAGAACATCAAGAAAATACTAAAAAATATTTATACTGAAGAGAGTCTTCGAAAATATTCAAAATCCCTCAAAATATGTGTTTTTAGGAGATTTTTCAACCCGAAATTGGATACCTCGAACAGGGAGCCGATTGCCCTTCTATAGGCCTCGATTCCCAAAACAAAGAGCTCTCTTCACGATGTGAGGCTATAACTAGAGGTGCGTGCCTTTAAATTAGAGGCATCACTAGGGTTTTCAAAGCTTACAAGCATCCTTATCGTGAAGGTCTCAACCACTCCCCCCACCAATACCCCACTAGTCCTTAGCTTACTTAGCTTTCTTCCTCATTTCAATGTTGAATCTCGGTGTTCCTATAAGTTAGGAAATGCTTCTGATTGTTGTCTCTAATTGTCATCATTGAGCCTCAAAACTATAAGCAAAATTTCAATGCTTATATATGTGCGGCCAGCTTTGGGTCTTTTATGTTCGTTTGGCCATAACTTTTCGTACATAACTCCAATTCATAAACGGTAAAATTCTCCAAAAATTAGACTTTTGGAACTTTCCAACAATATATGAGTTGTCATATGGTTCATTATGGATATTTATAGGTTATTCTGGGAAGTTGGTTGTCTATTGTTCTAGGTGTTTTTAGTTTATTTTTTTAAGGGGTGCTGCCCCTACACCTGCAAGAGGGGGCCCTCCTACGCCACTTCGAACCCCCGTGGCAAACCTACTATGAAGGTTCATCAACATATGCATCAATAGAGGACATTAAAGAATAAGGCATTGACAAAATTTGCGATTTTATAGTCGTGTCCTTATCACATCTATCTCACAAAACTCTCACGCCTGTTTGACCTTTTTGACCATTTTTACAATCTCTCAGGTTTTGTTCATATATTTTCTTTGCTTCATGTTTTAGGTTATCATCATTAGCGTAAAGCCATGAACAAAATTCTAGTGCTTACACCAACATGTTTTGAAGAAGTAGCAAAGAAAGAAGAATGGTGCAAAGCAATGAAGGAAGAGATCATGGTAATTTAGAAAAATGACACATGGGAGTTAGTAGACTTACTTAAAGGTAAAAATGTTATTGGGCTGAAATGGATATTCAAGACTAAATACCATGTTGATGGAGAAATACAAACGCATAAAGCATACCTAGCAAAGGGGTACTCTCAGTAGTAAGGTATTGATTTCGATGAAACATTCTCTCTGATAGCTCGATTTGAAATGATGAGAACTTTAATAGGCTTAGCTACTCAATTAAATTTGCCCATTTATCAAGTTGATGTAAAATTGACTTTTTTGAATGGCATATTGGATGAGGAAGTTTATGTTGCTCAACCTAAAGTTTTCATTGTTAAAGATAATGAAAGAAAGGTGTTCAAGTTAAAGAAAGCTCTTTAAGGTTGGAAGCATGCTCGAAGAGCCTGGTACAACAAAATTGTTTCATATTTTCGACAAAATAGATAAACAAATAGTGGTAGTGAGCCTACAATTTATTTGAAGAAACAAGGTAAAGATGACTTTCTCACAGTATGTCTTTATGTTGATGATATGATTTATATGAAATCTTCTCAATTTTTTGTTAAAGAATTTAAGGTCTCCATGATGAAAAGCTTTCAGATGACACATTTTGGCTTGTTGCATTATTTCCTCAGGCTTGAAGTGAAGCAAGGTTAGGATGGCATCTTTATTTCTCAAAAGGAATATGGCATAGATTTATTCAAAAAATTCAATATGCTAAAGTGCAAAGTGGTAGCCACACCCATGAATTTGAAAGAAAAACTATAGTTTGAAGATGGCACGTAAATGGCTAATGTAAGAACTTTTAGAAGCTAAGTTGGTGGTTTAATTTATTTGACACATATGCAACCAGATACTGCTTTCTCTTTAAGGGTTATGTTTAGATTTATGCATTCTCATACAAAACTTCACTATCGTGTAGCTAAGAGGATCTTGCATTATAATGCTGGATCATTTGATTTAGGAATATAGTGTTATCATATATATGATTTCAAGTTATTTGGATTTGGTTAGGTTCATTAGATGATAGAAAGAGCACTTTAGCTCATATTTTCAATCTAAGTTCAGAAGCAATTTCATGGAGTCCAAAGAAGCAAGCTATAGCAATGTATGTTTAGAAGCAATTTCATGGAGTTCAAAGAAGCAATTTTATAGTAAACATAACTAGTTCAAATCACAACTTCGTGTATGAAATTTTGAATCAAGGGGGAGTGTTGAAAATGATTCGAAATATCAAAACTAATTTTCTATAGACTAAGTCAGAGGTTGTTTCTCTGGTTTCCCTATAGCCAAATATCATTCCTAATTTTTTTATATTTTTTAGTTATTCTAAGATGTAGCTGATTTTGCTTACTTTAGTTGCTATCTTTAAGATTGTTAGTTGTTATGTTAGCCTATAAAAAGGTTGTTTGATATTTGAATAAAGCATTGAGTTAAGGGTTTTCTCTATAGCATATTTGCATCTTGTTAAGCTTATTTTGTAGAGTTTTTATTCTTCTCCTTTCAACAGGCTTCCCAATATAACGAATGTTGATGCCCAAAAGTGAAAATGCTTTTGGAAAGTATCCAAATAACATGTTTTGATAGAAACACCAAACGAGAAATGGAGAAGTGAAGATAGACACTTTTTTCGAAAAATAACTAAAATGCCCTTAACAATTCATTGTTGAAAAGAAAAAAGAATGAAGAAAGAAGCATCGTCACTCTTTCCTTCACTGTCCAAAACACTCTTCAACACCTTTATTTCATTTCATCTCATTCTGTAATCTTAGAGTTGAAGCTGTGCAACAAGGTAAGACAAACTCTCTGTAATCTCTCTCTAAATGGCACAAGAATGTTGAAGTAGGTTATAGTGTTTTTATTATTTCTTGTTTTCGTAGTTGTCAAACACAGTATATAGCTTAAAATAGGTATATGTCTGTAAACTAAGCTTAGAGATAGTTCGATTTTTGTCAAAATTTGCTGAAAATTACAAGTATCACAATCGACGGGTAAGAAGACACGATTTGCTGAGCGACATCACTCGACTTGTCGAATATATAAGACCGACTCTCGAGATATCAAGGGGTCATGTCGAGTGTCGAGAGATTGTGTCGAGTACACAGTCAAGTGTCGAGTTAGAGCGTCGAATACATCGATTGTTGGATGTGTATTTTGTCAAGTTTGTGTGTCGAGTTAGTGTCGAGTGTCGTGCATCGCGTATATTTCATCGAGTGTCTATCGTCGAGATTTGTCGAGCGTTTGGGCAAAATTGTTGTTTTTCTAACCTATTTAAGCAATTTCGTAATGATTTTTCCTTATATGATATGTCTCTATTATGCAGGATATGGAAACTTTACGCACACTTATTCTATAGAATGGTTCTTAGATTATGCAAGAGAATGGTGGTTATTTGTACACTGGTGGGAGGGCCAATCCATTGATAATTCATAGGTGTGCTACCTATAATGATTTGATTGACTGTATTAGTATTGAAATGGATTGGGATCTTCATAAGCATAAAATGACTTTAAAGGTTCAATTTGCTTTTAAGGGTGTTCCGCCAATGCCGACTCCTATTAAGACTGACAAAGATGTTTGTTTTTTTATACAATATTGTTTGGAGGACCAATAGTCAAATACACCATTAATTGTCAAAGTTGAAGATCGAGAAAAGGTCAGGATCCGATGCAGTACGAAGGCAAGAAAGATCTTCTCATCCCTCCTTGTTTCGCTTAGCAAGTGAAAGCAACCAATTAAGCGAGTCCACTCCTGTTTGTGTACAACCACAATTGAATGATGATGTTGGCATTGAGTTTAAGCAATATTCAGCACATGCAACGCATGAGTCAATTAAGGTGTTAGGTGAAAATGAATAAGGGGTGTACCCGTTGATGCCATTGAGATTAGTATGTCATCTCGATAGCATTAGAGAGTTTGAGAGTTTTGGCAATATTGATGTTAATAATGCTAGTGATGATGTTAATAATAACGTGGTGGTGATAAAGATTATGATGATGGTAATGATGATGTTAGTGAGCATGGTGACGATAAGAATGGTGATAAAGATTGAATGATTTTAATGTTGATAGGCAGGACGTAGATGGTTCACATTTTAATAATGATGAACAGACGGAAATCTTGAATAATGTGAACCAGGATGTGTCGTTTACCATTCCTTCTCCAATTCACTCCAGACCTACACCTCTACTATACGACCATCAACAAGATCCGATGTCGAATAATGAGCTGAGAATGGATGCAAATTCTATACATGAAGAAGCTAATTTGGGATGTGAAAATGACAACCGTCGGGCTAACACGGTGGATGCCACCTATTGTGCATTCATCATCCATAGTTGGCGATGATGCTTTATCATTTGTAGTTGATGAGATTGAGGTTGCAGTTGGGCTGATGTTTAACAGCAAAACCGAGCTTTGTAGGAAGTTATCAAATTTGGCATTAAGACGTAACTTTCAATTCAAGGTGATGAACTCCAATGCAATAAGGTTTGAGGTTGTATGTCATGCTAAATCTTGTAAATGGTGTTTACATGTCACAAAGGTAGCTGATTCAAATTTCTTTCAAGTGAAAAAGTATAAGAACCATCACACATGCTCCAGAGCCAGACTTCACCCAAATCACAAATAGGCAACTGCACATGTCATTGGCAAACATATTAAGAGCAAATTCATTGAGGCATCAAGAATCTATCGTGCCAAGGATATTATGTTTGATGTTTATGAGTCATTGAGTGTTAATATGAAATACAGCAAGGCATGGAGGGCAAAGGAGGTAGCTTTGCAAGAACTTCACGGATCTCATGAGAAGTCATTCACACTACTCCCCCAGTACATATACTTGATTTAGAAAGCAAACTCGGGAACCAAAACGACTTTAGAAACTGATGACAACAACCATTTCAGATACTTTTTCATGAGTATGGGCACCTCTATTGCTGGATTTGCATCGTCAATTAGGCCAGTTATTGCAGTTGATTGATCTTTTCTAAAAGGGAAATATAGAGGTATTATTTTTGGCTTCTTGTATGGGTGGAAATAAACAAATATACCCATTAGCATTTGGAGTTGGGCATTCTGAAAATGATGAGTCGTGGAATTGGTTCATGACACAGTTGCTTGAACATGTAGTACAAAATATCCGAGATCTTGTTTTCATTGCTGATTATCATTGTAGCATTGAATGAGCTGCTACAAAAGTTTTTCCTCATGCACTGCATGGATTGTGCACTCATAATTTGAAGGGTAACTTGAAGGCAAAGTTCAAGGACAAGACTTTGTTGGATATGTACTCCTGAGGTTCAAGGACATGTCACTGTGCTGATTTCAACTATCATATACGGCAAATTAAATCTTATATGTCTGCAGCAGCAATTTATCTTCGAGAGATTGGAGTCGATAAATAGGCACGTTCATAGTTTCATGGCCGACGGTATAGCATCATGATAACAAATATTGTTGAGTCGATGAACAGCTGCTTACGGCATGCGGATTCCTTCCGATTACATTGTTAACAAATTATTATCCGGTGAACTTGCAGCAATGGTTCTACGAGTGTTGGGAGTTATTTGCTAACTCAGAATTGCATCTCTCACCGTGGGCTAACAAGTTGATGGAGGAGCATTTAAAGAAGGGCGAACATATGAGAGTTAGTGGTATCTTTCTTACTATGTACGAGGTAAGAGGCAATAACCATGTCATTGTTGTGTACATGCATGCGTGGGCATGTACGTGCAGGGTGTTTGATCTTGACTAGCTTCCGTGTGCACATGTATTAGCTGTTTGCAAACGTATTAACCTTCTGACGTGCCATGATTATTGTGCCCATTGGTATACAACTAAAACATTACTACATGCATATGCTATGCTAGTTGTTCCTATCAGAGTTAGTGAGGATTGGATGGTTCTTGAGGAGGTTCGCAATAGAGTGGTTCTATCGTCGGTAATGAGGAGCCTGGCCGGTTGTCCTCAGAGAAAACAAATCCCTTCCATCGGTGAGTCTATCTTGTCTCGAAATTACAAGCAATGTGAAAGTTTCGGTACAATCGTCTGACTTGTCGAAACCCAGTTCCCCTTCATGATAAGGGATGATGTCTGCTAAATGTACGCAACGGGTTTTTGGCCGTATGCAATATTATTTCTTTCAATTGATTAACTTTCTGTTATGTGCTTTTGTCTATCTATACGACTTTGTCGAATCAAGTTTTAAGGTTGACGTTAAAGCAGATGAAAAGGCTAGTAGGAGTGAGATGTTAGGTTCTTTTTATCCTGGTGACAGTGAATCAATAGCTAGTAAAGAAGAAGCTATTGTGGATGTGTTGGGAGGAGATATGAGTTATGTAGGTTTGGAGGAGAACAATGAAGTTCATGTGGATGTAGTAGGGGGAGATGATGTTGATAATATGAGTTTTGTGGGTTTGGAAGACTTCGGGAAAGACACCAATGAAGTACAGAACCCGAAATCCCTTAAACCCACAAAACTCATATTATCACCATCATCTCCACCTACTACATCCATATGAACTTCATTGGTCTCTTTCCCCAAATCCTCCAAACCTACATAACTCACATCTCCTCTCAACACATCCACATGAGCTTCTTCTTTACTAGATATTGATTCACCAGGATAGGAAGACCCTAACTTCTCACTCCAATTATCATTTTCATCTGCTTTAACGTCAACCTCAAAACTTGATTTGACAAAGTCATATACGTAGAGTATTTTTCTCTATATAATATTATTTGTTTTGGTCTAAATGATGTAGTTATTTTATTCCATCGGAGGCTAGTTTAAATGAATAAACTTGAATTTATATGCTTTTGTCAATGGATAAAACATTCATGTATGAAACATTCATTTATGTGCTTCGTCATTGTGTAAAAGAAGTATTAGACATTCATTTATGTGCTTCGTCAATGTATATAACATTCATGCATTAAACACGAATTTATGTGCTTGGTCATTGAATTAAACATTCGTGTATGAGATACTCATTTATGTGCATTGTCAAGGTATAAAACATTCATGTATGAGACACGAATTTATATGCTTCGTCAAGATATAAAACATTCATATATGAGTATAAAACATTCATATATAAGTATTATCTGATGACGTACACGTATGTACCAATATATCCAGGTAAAAATGTATTTACAAGTTTTTGTACAGACCTTTTCACTTGACTATGCACGTACGTACCCCTATACGTGGAAAAAATGTGCTAGTATACAAAATTTGTAGCTATACAAAAATGTGTACAATTTGTAAATATACAAAAATGTGTATCATTAAAAAAATGTGTAACATATAAGACAAAATAATGGGACAACACATCTATCATGCATGGCACAAAATCATGGTAGAGTCGTGCTGGGCTGCGACTCAACATCCGCTGACACAACATCGACATGTGCTGTGGTGGTCACAACATCCGCTCTTAAGGCATCAGCAGGCCCTATGGTAGTCGCAACATCGGTAGGCCCTGTGATGGCATAGCATCTGCAAGCCCTGTGACGACCGAGACGGTCTCCTCTGCCTGTGGAATGATGCGATAAGCACAAAGCTGTAATGCCATTCTCTGTTGATGGAAATCGTTCGTGAATACCTTAATGGCTGCCAGTGAAACACCTCAATATACTTCAAACAGGACACGTCGGATGCTTCTCCCCCAACCTCCTATGGTGGCACCTCGGCCGAATCCTTGATGCGCTCAATGTCATATGGGGTTGCGGGGTAGTCAAGAAGACCGTAAACATCCATTGACACCATACGGGGTATCAAATCTGCTAGACACTGGACTACATCTCTCACTGTGCCGGTGGAATTGTATGCAAAATATGAGTCATATATGATTATGACACGGTGATTCAAGTCCACCTCAGCTGCCCCCCAATGTTTGTCGTTGATGTTAACAAGGACATAGAGCTAAAAAGGAAATTGAGAACATGAAAATCAATGACAGGGCCTTAAATAAAAACAGCACATACTAACACATTGAATATAAATGTACTCATGCTGTCCACACCGACCTATTGTTAGCCAACGAGGGGTATTTCCCCAAGGACAAACTAGACCATATCGGCCTTATTCACCCAGTTAATGTCATCTAGTCTGTTCAAGTATAGTGTCCATAACGATTGCACTTTTAAAGACAATTTCATGAGTACGGTTAGCACATCGAAGGAATCAGAAATTAACTATAAATTTAGACGTTTTGAAAATACCTACCCAGAAAGTGGTGTCCAGGAATGCAGACCTCTGGACACCTGCTTCACCTATATCACGAGCTTTACAACGTAACATCTACAAGTAGTTATCCATGTGTTGCATATAGTAATAGTAGTCAGTAAATATTGCAATAGTATATTACAATATTGGAGGAGACGACAAAGAGTTAAACAAACCTCAGATGCAAGTCAGTTTGTTGGCGTGATCAACATCTTGAAGAACTCATGACAAACGGTGCAAACACCCAAATCAATATCACCTGACTCCTCCTCCTTCCATATATCCAAGCTGATGTAATCAGCAATTGGTATGGGGGCATATGGGTCAAATAATAGAACTCGAGTCCACAGGACGCCGCGAGATACATTCTCTATCCTGTGTCATGGGCTTGCAAGGCTGTAAGGTGGGCTCCTCGACGGGCTGAAGATCTGGTCCCTCTACGGGCTGAGCAATCGGGGCCTCTGGCTGTACATGCTGATCGTCAAAGGCTTTCTCATGGCACTTAACCCACGCTCTCTTTCTACCTAGTGGACTGACAAAAAGGCTTTGTTTATACTTTCTCGAAAATAGTTGTCGACCTCGGAGCGAAACGAAGCCTATGGGAGGAGCATCGATAACACGAACACTCGTGGCCTCCTGACCTTCACTGTCGTGACCCCAACCATCATCTAAATCCTGTATTAAAGCAAACCACAACGTCAGGTTAAGCGGTATGACATCATGGAAAGCACAAAATCTGTGTACTAACTTGTGCAACATACAGTGGCAGCATATCCAAAATGGCCACCCAGTAGAACAACAGCCTCATGCAGAAGAACTATCTTCTCCTGCATGTCCTTGTTTTATGCCCATAACATTGTGATCTCCTCTTGGAGTCTTACAAGCTCACATAAAACTGTGCTCTCAAACCCATCATGGAATGGTTGTGCTTGTATATCATTATTCACGATCACCATGACAACCCAACCAACCAGCAATGTAAACGAATAAGTATACGAGTGTAAGTTCTCATTACTTACCTTCGAGCTTGAAAGGACATCGTGTGCAAGAAGGGAAACGTCACGGTAGGTGGTCGCGTGACCCGACAGAGGAATTAAATCGCCTGCAGGACCATAGCTGTCAAACGTGGTAGGTGTAGGACTAATGAGGGGACCAGTTGTGTCCTTGTCTGCCCTTACATTAGGTCTATCAATGAAACTATGTCTAGCAAGAAGAGTTTCGGATAAATCCTCATGACCGTGACTTTCAAATGCTGGAGGTGTAGGACTAACGGGGGTAGTAGGTAATGAAGACCGCACACGTTCATCTGTAGGATTGTCTGTGTCTATGACTGGGCTCAACTCAGGTCTAATTGGGGAACTCTGACCAGCAGGAGGTGGAGCTAATGGATCCCTTGTCGGAAGTGGCTCAATCCTCTCATCGAGCAATAAAGGAGCATCCACATATGTCACCCATGCTATATGTGCACCTCTCTAGATGCCAACTACTGCAGCAAGCCTAGTATACCAATCTGTCATCTGTTCTGCCTTAGATGGCTCCAAAACGATGAGTGAATAAGCCTACATCAACAAATAAGACATCAAATTAAACATTACTTCGTTGTGACCAAAAAAAGGAAAAAAGAATAGGGGAACCTTACGTACTCACCTCCTAACCAACATGACATCACGTTTGACGATATCCTCCGACGGGGTTTTTTTTTGTCTCCCACTTCAATAGGTGCGATATCCTCCCCGCAAAGTCCTCGCCCACTCTCCCATATGTTGCACCAATGTACGGCACGGCCTCGTACAACCAAACCTTAATAACATAAGGGTTTTTTAGTGACACTATGTATTTAAATTTGTAACTCAAAAAACTAATGAACACGTCAACACGTTTGTTTTTCAGTATGTACCTGAATAGCATAGGGGCACCCCTCCAAGTTGTGGAGTTTCAAAAGAAAATTAATATATATGCATTTATATATTGCAAAATTTAGAAATTGTGTATAAAGGATTGAATGGGTTGGAAGTTGGTGGACCAAGGCCCATGAATCAAGGCCTCATGTTATATAAGAAAGGATTTTCTAGAATTAAGAGGAAGGAAAAAAAAGGAAGAAGAGAGAGTTCCACGATTCCAGGAAGAGGAGAAGAGAAGAAGGAGAAGAAGAAAGAGAGGGAAGAAAAGAGAGAGGAAAAATTTCAAAGAAGTATCTAAGCTTGGAAAACAAGTAGGGAGTTTCTAACAGTATACTTACTTCATGTCATGTATTTTGTTGTTTAATTGATATTGGTTTGTTATGCATGTGATCTATTCTAAATTGATTGTTTTGTTGCTTTGATGATAAGCTATAAGTAAAACCACTTATTGTAAGTTGATTGTTTGTGGTTTGAATGAGGAATTATGCGTGAAAACTAAGGGTTGATGAAGTGAAGTAGAGATGGTTTTGAGAGGAGTTTTAGTTCATATGACTATCTTGTGTTGTTTGAGCTGATGCATTTTTCTGGATCGAGAATTGTATGATTTTTCATTTGTTTAGGAAAATAGACATATGAAGCTTTAATTAGCCGCTGATTTTGTTGAATTTGGAGTTAAAACGGATTTTTGGTGAATTTTTGAAGTTAGAGGTCGAAATCTGGAAATGAAAATGTGTAACCGACTCTAAAATTTGATTCTGATGTTTCCCTCGACAGCACTCGACATTAGTGTGTCGAGTGTCGAGTGGAAGAAGTCGAGTGTCTAGTGTCGAGGGTTGAGTGTTGCGTGTTACGTGCGTGACTCGACGCCCATGTTCGAGTGTCGAGTGTCTAGTGTCGAGGGTCGAGTTTCGCGTGTTGAGTGTGCGACTCGATGCGCATGTTTGAGTGTCGAGTGTCGCATGTTACATGCAAAACTTGACGCGCATGTTCAAGTGTCAAGTGTCGAGAGGAGCTGTGTCGAGTGTCTAGCGCCCAGCGTCGAGGGTCGAGTGTCGCGCATTGCATGCACGACTCGACACGTTTGTTCGAGCGTCGAGTGTCGAGTGTCGAGGTACACAGTGTCGTGTGGAGTGAAATTACAGAACCACCCCAAATCAACTGTACACCTCCCAAAAAGTTCTGGATTTTGCATAAAAATTGTATTTTCTTAAGATTTATGATAGTGATGATATTGAAAGGTTGTTAATGTATGCATTGGACCCTAGATGGGCCGTTTTGTATACGGATCCAAGGAGAATACGGAGATAAAATTTTTAGTGTTAGACCTTGGATGGGCCGTTCTGTATACAAATCCAAGGGGAACGTGAATATAATAAGATAATGTGTTGGACCTTGGATGGGCCGTTCTATATACGGGGATGGGCCGTTCTATATACGGATCCAAGGGAAACACGAATATAATAAGATAATGTGTTGGACCTTGGATGGGCCGTTCTGTATACGGACCCAAGGAGAACACGAATATAATAATAGGTGGTGTTGGACCTTGGATGGGCCATTTTGGATATGGATCCAAGGGGAAAACGAATCTAATTGTGATGTGTTGGACCTTGGATGGGTCGTTTTGTATACGGATCCAAGGAAAACACAAATATGAACTTGATGTACAAATGAACAAAATGGTTTAATTTATTACTGTTGGGTGTGTAGTTTTGCAATTGAGTAATTGTTGAATGCATGTGATTTAGTATAATGTTAGAATTTTTCCTACTAGGTTTTATGCTTACCCCCTCCTTCCATAGGTATATAGAAGGATGTTCATACTAGTGATGGTCCAGAGCTTTCCTAGAGAGTCTGGAGTCTGCATGCATACAATGATTTTGGGGACGATCTTGATTCTCCTAGCTTGTGATAGGAGATTTTGTTATGTGACTGTAATCTTATGTATTGATTTTAGTCACCAGTGTGTGTATAGCTGATTTTGAACAAATGGTCATATGTTGTAATGAATTCATGTGATGTATATATATAAAAAAAATGATGAGATATTGATGATGTCCTGTAAATAAATTTTATTTAGTAATTTCTTATATAATCACCCCTAAAATCTCTAAATAAGAGATGTTAGGGCATGATAGAGTGGTATCAGAGCTTAGGCTTTACTGTGGACCTGTGAAAAGGATGTAGATGGTCTGGGAGGGGTAGAGTCATGTCTGGTGTGCTTGCATGTGTATTGAATAAATGTTTGTTATGTTTCTGTTCTATATGTTATAGAATTCTGCCACTTATGTTTTTGTCATTGATAAAATTAGATAATGAGTTCTCCTACATGACATGCTTCGAGTTTCAACCCACCGGAGTGTGGTGAGATGTCAGAGTTTTACAAGGCCATGAGAGATGTGGCCAATACATTGACAGAAACAGTGACAAACACAGTTAGGGAGACTCTTCGTGCTAACCCACCACCACCGCCTCAACTGGTATTAGAGGCGGGTGTTGACAATAGAATGAAGAGTGCACTTAGAGAAGTCCAACGCCACAATCCACCTATTTTTAACGGGGAGCCCGATCCGAATGTTGCGAAAGATTAGCTTATGCGAGTTGAGTGCCCCTTTAATCTTTTGCAAGTTGAAAAAGATTTACAGGTTAGGATGGCAACTCATCTTTTGACAGGAGAGGCATTGCGGTGGTGGACATCTGTTGAGTGTATTAGAGGAGGAAACATCCTTACATGGAGGGACTTCTCTACTACTTTTCTGGATAAATATTTTACTACGGTTTTTCAGGACCAAAAGGAAAATTAGTTTATATACTTGACATAGGGGAATATGACAGTGCAACAGTATGAGGCACGAGTTACTACCTTATCCCGTTTTGTACTTGGTTTGGTGGCGAATGAGGCTAGTAAGGCTCAAAGATTTCAAAAGGGGCTGAGAGATGACATCAGACCCTCAGTTGCAGTGTGTAGATTGATGACGTACTCTGATGTGGTGAAGATAGCCTTAGTTACAGAACAAGAGATATCCCAAAGTCATCGGGTAGGGAGTATTGGTACACCTTCTAGAGGAGTGTGACAGTATGCTGGTTCAGCTAAGAGAAAGAGAACTCAGTCTAGTAGGACCTCCTTTAACTCTCAGTCTCAGCAATTGCAATCTCAAGGCTCCATCTCAAGTGGGTCTTCACAGAGTTAGAGAGTTTGTTATGGGTGTAGGAAGCCAGGCCATTTGCAGCATCAGTGTACCAGATGTTTTAGAACGGACGATACGGCCACATGCAACGAGATTGTCCAGTAGGGATGAGAGGTCCTCAGAGTGCCATTAGTCAGACCCAACCGACTCCTCGACAAGGGTTAGGGTCACAGTCTAGACCACTGTTTCAGGGACATAACACTCAGTCACATCAGACTTCTCAGAGGTCTCAGGCAGCTTCTTCTCAATCCATTAGGCCTCCAAGATCAGCTCAGAGCACTAGACCTTAGGGACAAATGACTTAGGGACGAGGTTTTGCTCTGACTCAATCGACAGAGTCTACAGACCATAGGTTTGTGGGAGGTACATTATTGGTTTTAACGCATGGGCTCGTGTTTTATTTGATTTCGGAGCTACTCATTCTTTTATATCTACCCATTTTGCATCTGCATTAGGATTAAAGTCTGATTTGTTGGACTCTATATTGCATGTGGAATCACCTATGGGTAGTACTTTAGAGGTTGGGAGGATATGTCGTTCCTATATGTTAGAGATCAATGGGCACATGTTATCATTTGATTTGATACTTATGGATTTCACAGAGTATGATGTAATATTAGGAATGGATTGGTTATCCGCTTATCGAGTTATATTAGACTGTCATAAGAAGAAAGTGATCATCCACACACCGGAGGGCATCGTTTTTAGTTTTTATGGGGACAAATATGTGTTATCGCATTACCCTTTGCTTGGATCGCAAAGCAAGAAAGGGGTCAGGAACATGATAGCAAGTATATTAGTGGAAGAGATCAATAAAGGGGTTTTTGAACTTCCTCGTGTGGTGAGTGATTTTTCCTGATGTTTTTCCTAAAGAATTGCCCGGGTTACCTCTAACTATAGAAGTGGAGTTTGCTATCGAAGTGTATCCGGGCGTGGCACCCATATCAGTTGCTCCTTACCGAATGGCTCCAGCAGAGTTGAAGGAGCTAAAGCTGCAAATAGAAGAATTATTGGAGAAAGGATTTATCCGACTCAGTACTTCTCCTTGAGGTGCACCAGCATTGTTTATGAAGAAGAAAGATGATTCATTGCATTTATATATAGACTATAGGCAGTTAAATCATGTTACAATTAAAAAAAAATTCTTTACCTAGGATCGATGATTTGTTCGATCAACTAAGAGGACCTTGATGTTTTTCCAAGATAGATCTTCGTTCGCGTTATCATCAGTTGAGAATAAAGGAAGAAAACATACCTAAGATCGCTTTTCGTACCCGGTATGGGCATTATGAGTTTTTGGTCATGCCATTTGGATTAACAAATGCTCCTACTGCCTTTATGGATTTGATGAACTGTGTTTTCAGACCTCACTTAGACCAATTTGTGATTGTGTTTGTGGATGATATCCTCATTTGTTCTTCATCTGAAGTTGAGCATGAGCAACATCTACGCGTAGCACTTCAAACTTTGAGAGAGCACCGTCTTTATGCCAAGCTTAGTAAATGTGAATTCTGGCTATCAGAGGTAAATTTTTTACGCTATGTGGTCTCAAGAAAGGAATCTCAGTGGATCCATCGAAAGTAGAGGTAATTATGAAATGGGAGCGACCAAAGAATGTGTTTGAAGTACGCAGCTTCTTGGGTTTAGCAGGATATTATCGGCGTTTTGTTGAGAACTTTTCTCGATTGGCTACACCAATGACCAGGTTAACAAGGAAAGGAGTCAGATTCGACTAGAATGATGCATGTGAACAAGCATTTCAAGAATTGAAGAAGAGATTGACTTCAGCACCTATCCTTGTGATACCACAATGTGGAGTTGATTATGTGGTATTCACTGATGCCTCCTTGGATGGATTAAGGTGTGTGTTAATGTAACAAGGCAAAGATGTAGCCTGATAAGTGTCTATTTATATATCATTTTCATATCAATTCGTCCATGTTTCTTTGCTATATTCCTTGGTATTTTTATGTTTTTGTGTGGTTTTTGATGTTTGTAGGAGTTTTGGAGGAACTTACACAAAATTGGAGTAAAACCCTTCATTTTCACCTCTGCTAGTCAACCAATTTCTTGGAGTTGATTGTATCGATATACAATTAACCGGATAACATGCTATATACCATTGAAAAGCTCTCGAAGTCTATTTTCTGGAGAAATTTACGGTTCACAAATTTATGTAGTGTACCGAAAGTTGTGATAAAAATGGTATGAGAAGTGTATATTTGTAATTCCATATATCACTGTAGCATGTTATTAAATACGGGCACTGTAGCAAGTTACTGTAGCAGAGTATTTAAACACATTTTAGGGTTTTATTTTCATAACTTGAAGAGGGGAGAACGTGGTGGAGGCTGCAGCTCTGGAATTCTTTCATCTCTTGGAGTTCTTGAAGGAGAAAGGAAGCTTGGAAAGAGGAAGAACTACAATCCAAAGAGAATTACATCAAATTTGCTAAGTTTTTCCCTTCCCTTTCATTTTCTGGAATGTCTCCATGTTGTATTGTATTTACCACGTTCTTAAACATGTGTAACTGAATCTGAATTGGTTGAGGGTGATTTCAAAGCCCCTGATATGGTTTTTGTAAGTTGATTGTGTAAGGAATTGTTATCCAATTCTCTAATTGAAGTTGCTTGTATTCTCCCATATTTAATGCTTATGATTGTTTGCTGATTGTATTTGAGTGGCCAACTGAATATAATCTGGTTGTGATTTATTGCTAGACTAGAAATCTTGATCCGTAATTGTCTTGAATTTCTAATCATTAGTAGCAAAATTGTGATCAGAGATTACAATTGGAGAATATAACCTAAGTTAAATAATCCGAGCTTGTGTGTTTATTGCTTAGATCAACCTATCTTTCTTATCATAATGCATCCATTGAATTAAACTCAGAGAGCTTGTTCTAGGTTGTTTAATGGATAGAGATTAAATAAAGAGCTTGTTTTATTTAACAACAAAGTAAGGAAAGATTGGGGTAATAGAGCTTGTTATTATCTACGGTTGATAACTTCAATGCTGTAATTAGATGACAATTCTACAATTAATTCGCAAATCCATATCTTGTGGTAGAGAAGGATCCCTTAACCAGCTTTCTCCCATTGATTTTTCATTCAAATTTACTTTCTGTTTTGTTATTCTTTACTTGCATTCTTATTTCATTTAGTAAATCATTCAACAAAAATCCCCCCTGTTTAGTTTATTGTTGCTGGAAATAACAAATTCAATTAGAATCAATCCTCGTGGGAACGATATCTTACTTATCACTTTATTACTTGTGCGACTAGTATACTTGCTAGTTTCGAACGCATCAAGTTTTTGGCGCCGTTGCCGGGGATTGATTTTCTAATCGATTTGTTATTTTGTTTTCATTATTGATTCATATTTTCTTTGTTTTTCTTTTCTGATTGTTTGTGTTTAGACAACATGGCAGTAAACTTCTATCAATTCAGTAGCGGATTTGAGCCACAAGTACCATGGAGAGTAAATGAGGTAAGCACTCCGAACATTGAACAACAACTTTCTGAGCTAACCTCTCTTGTGGAAAACATGGCTGTAGGACATATGCAAAAATCTTATGAATGTGGGATATATTCTACGATGGAGCATCCAATCGACATGTATCCAACTTTACAAGAAGAATATATGGAACAAGCCAATGCCATGGGTGGATTTCCAGGACAAACGAGGCAATGGTATGATCCTTTCTCTAGCACTTACAATGCTGGATGGGAAGATCAACATAATTTCAGTTACTGGAATCATCAACCAATCACTCCAAATGTGATACCAAATCGGCCAAAGGTTTCAATCAACCTAGAGTGCAGCAACCTTTTCAAATGCAACCACCACCAATGCCACATCCAGCACCGCAACCAGCTTCACAAAACTCAGGTATGTCTCTCCAGGACATTGTTAATGCACTTGCCACTAACACAATGCAATTCCAGCAGGAAACTGGGGCAAGTATCCAAAACCTGGCAAATCAAATGGGACAATTGGCCACTAGCATGAGCAAATTCGAGGGCCAAGGCTCAGAAGAATTATCTTGTCAAACGGTGATCAATCCAAGAGAGAATTCTTGTGCGATAACTTTGCAAAATGAAGAGCAATTAGATGTCCTACCAAAGAAATCACAAACTGATGAAGGAGATGACACCACTTCCACCATGAACAAAACACTGACTTCTCAGGTAAATCCTATAACTCCCATTCTTTCATATGTTTCTCCTCCACCTTTTCCTAGTAGATTTGTAAAATTGAAGAAGGAGGAACAAGAACAGAAAATCCTAGAAACTTTTCGCAAAATCGAGGTGAGTATACCACTTTTGGATGCTATCGAACAAGTACCTCGTTATACAAAATGTTTCAAGGAGTTATGCACCAGCAAAAGAAAGTTAAAAAGAAATGAGAAAGTAAGTGTGGGGGAAGATGTTTCAGCTGTATTGCAAAGGAAAATTCCTCCAAAGTGCAAAGATCCAGGTACGTTCACCATGCCATATTCTATTTATGCTTCTTTAAATCTTGGACCTTTTGCGAAAATTGGTATTACCATTCAAATTGCTGATCGTTTTAATGCATATACCAAAAGAGTTGTGGAAGATGTGCTTGTGCAGATGAATCAATTGCTTTTCCCAGTAGACTTTATGTTCTTGAAATAGAGGATGAGACATCTCCTAATCCAACACCGATTCTTATGGGGAGACCATTCTCGAAAACTGTTAGAACCAAGATTGATGTTCGTGATGACACTCTCATCATAGAGTTTGATGGCAAGGTGATATGTTTCAATATCTTTGAGGCAATGAGGTACTCTAGTGACTTACATTCTGTTTTTGCAGTTGACGTTGTTGATTCTCTGCCACAACAATGTTTTGAGTTAACTCGCAAGAATGGATTGGATATAGCTATTAATGAGCACATAGGGACAGAAAATTCTAAGGAGTCAGAAATTTTGATACAAGTGTCCAAAGAAATGGAGGAAGTTGTGGCAAGCTTAGATGAGACCATAGCAATAACCACAAATAGGTATGATGTTTCATACATTCAATTTCCTTTATCTAATGAGAAAATTCTTCCTTCTGTGATGACAGCCCCTGCCTTGGAGCTTAAGCTTCTTCCAGATCATTTGAGGCATGGATTCTTGAGTGAGAATGATCATTTGCCAATTATAATAGAAATGGGCCTTGCACGAATACAAGAAGAGAAACTCGTCCGAATACTTACAGATCACAAAATAGCTATTGGATGGACGATTGCTAACATCCAAGGCCCAGCCATATGCATGGACCCTATCTTGTTGGAAGAAGGATCCAAGCCCATTAGTGAAGCACAGCAGAGATTGGACCCTCCCATGATGGAACCAACGTCGGGCTGAGGACGTTAAACCAAGCGCTTATTGGGAGGCAACCCAATGTTTTTGAAAAATAAAAAAAAAAAAAAGAAAAATAAAATGAGGTAATAATGATCGATTTTTGTGTCTCGAGGAGATTCCTTTCATAGGCCATCAAATTGATCAGGTTTTATCTCTCTTTGCCATCTGTCTCATTTGTTTTTATATTTTTTACTTGTTTTTGACTTTTGTTTGCTATTGTGTTGTTATCTCTTTTATGTGTCTTTAGTTTCGTTTCTGCTCTTTTCTTTTCCTTTCTTTTGTTCAATTTGATTACTCTGTGCTTTGAGCTCATTTGTGCAGCAGCTTGTGGAAACATCCAAACGGAAGTTGAAGTCATTCGCCAAAGGTTTGAAACGTGCATATCTTGGAGAAAAACAAACTCGATCGCATTATCGGTAATATCTCTCCTTTTCTTCTCTTCAATGGATGCCGATATCTTTCTGTCGAACCTTCGTAAATATTTCCCTTCACTTCCTCAAAATGCTGTGTTTAAAATTTATAAAGTACGGATGACTAGACTTTGGGCGTTGATGCTCCTAAATGTGCCTACTGATATCCGATGGCTTATCGAAGCCAAGGTGAGATTGTCCGGTGAGCCGGACATTAATCTCGCAAAATACATGCCTGGTCTAGGAAAGAGCTACTACGCCAAGAGGCGAAGAGCGAAAAGGTTACAAGTATGTTATAAATATGCTAGATGGAATTGTAACCAGACTTGTCGTTCATTAGGTTTTGTGTCAAGGAATAGAGAAGATAAACTCTCGTTTATTAAGAATGGTCTGAGTAATGAGTCGCTGGATAATATTTTATTAACTCTTGCGTCACATTCTTGTGGACTTGTTCAGCGTGAATTACTTAATTTATGGACACAATTTCGTGATGAGTTGCAGTGTTATAGTCTAGGGAATCTGACTAAAAACGACCCTGTTTGCCAGTTTATAAGAAAACTGGATGGGAAGCAAATCCCCGACTCATAGAAGGCGTTTCAGCCGTTACTGGACGTAAAACCAGAGGAAGATGTGAGCCACAATCACAACTACTTGTATATTTGAATGTGTGTGTTGTTGTCGAATTTTTTTCTTGTTTCGTTTGATCTGATTATCAATGTTGTTTTTGTGTTGTTGTTGTTTGTTGATTTTGTTTGTTTTAATTTCAAGTTTTCTTTTTGACAAACCATATGACTACCCTATGGCATAAGTACATGTGGGAGATAAGTGTGGAGGTTTTGTCAACCTGCACCGAAAGTGTATCTCCATTTTTAATGCTTCACGTGGGAGATAAGTGTGGAGGTTTTGTCAACCTCCGCCGAAAGTGTATCTCCATTTTTAATACTTCACGTGGGAGACAAGTGTGGCGATTTTGTCAAACTCCGCCGAAAGTGTATGTCCATTTTTCATGCTTTACATGGGAGACAAGTGTGTAGGTTTTGTCAAACCCGGCCGAAAGCATATCTCATTTTTTTCAAATCTTGGGGCAATAAATCTGCATCGAGCAACTCCCACCGAAATTATGTCCCCATGTGTCAAATTTAAGAGTTATATATCCATGCTGCATATTTTGAAATGTCATTTTATAACCTGTATTGCACTTGAATCGCATAATACCTAATGTACATCATTGTCTTACACAAGTTTAGAGCACTTTTAGAAATGGAGAAAACACCAATTCGGCGATTCCAAAATATATGCGTATTTTGTGGATCGCAATTTGGTAAAGATGGATAGTTTACAACAGCAGCTCTTGATCTTGGTAGGACATTAGCTGCAAGGGGTATTCATTTGATTTACGGAGGGGGTAGTCTTGGGTTAAGGGGGTGTGTGTCAACAGCTGCATCCCTAGGAGGGAGCAAAGTTCTCGGCATTATCCCTAAGCCATTAGCTGTACAAGATATCGTAGGTAACACCATGGGGGAAGAGTTACAGGTTTCTAGTATGCATGAGCGTATTGCACATATGATCATTAAATCTGATGCATTTATAGCTTTGCCCGGTGGTTATGGTACATTAGAGGAGATATTTCAAATCACCTCTTGGGCACAGCTAAACATCCATCGGAAACCCATTGGTTTGTTAAATATCAATAATTTTTTTGATGTTTTGTTGTCTTTTCTTGATCAAGCAGTAGAAAAAAACTTCATCTCACAGTCGGCGAGGCAAATCCTGGTTACAGCTTCAACTGTAGGGGAGTTAATTGACAAATTACAAGCATTCGTCTATTCGTCTAATCCAACAATATCTCGAATAGATTGGTTTGGAGAAGGCAATAAGAGGCGTAAACTGGATTTAACGCTCCATCTGTAATCTCTATCAGCTGATTTGCTTTGTTTTCATTTGCTTTCCTTTTATTGTGTTTATTTGAGTTTTTTTTTATGTCATTTCTTTTTGAGATTTTTTTCAGGTTGTTTCTTTTGTCCCAGGTAATATTTTCTAATCTTGGCTTTTAGAGTGGTGGCTTAAAAAGTTCAAGTTCTCTTGAAACGCATTCTGGATTTCTTTAATCCATAATGGCTGAATAAGGAGCTAACTTCTAAACTTTTTAGACCCATTCTAACTGACTTGTTTGTGTTTGTTGATTTGTTGGACTTTATTATTTTCTGAGTAAGTTTAGTTTTATGTAATTTCGAGTTGTTGTGTTTTTTTGTCTTTATCAGTTTCGATTCAAAAAAAAAAACATTGTGGAAAAACCTGAGAATGGCAGAATATGGGGTTTTTTAACTCTTGAAACGCATTCTCTCTCAGTAAATCTGTAGTTTGTTTATTTCATGTTGTTTGAAGTGTCTTGTTTCTTGTTTTATTCTTTCATAATAAAGGTATATAGGCTGGAAACCTTAAGTCTGCGGGCTACTGGTCCTAAGGATTGTTGAAATATACAATCTTGACTCAGGTGTAACAACGCCACGTACCTCTTTTCTTGCATTTTGTGGGTCGATGATAAGATAATGATTGAATTAAGAATAACTCTTGGAAAATGATAAATGATGCATGGATCTGTGTGCTTGAAATGTTTATTGGTTTTCGCTTTGCTTTTGATTCCTTGCGCAACATTGAGCACTGAGCTATTATCACTGAGTTATTTGTTCACTTAGAGAAAGTTTATGTAATTTAAATGTTTCTTCAGATTTCAATGAATTCTAGAACTTGTTTATGGTCACTCGAGGCGAAATCCTAGACTGTGCAACATTGGGGAAATGATTTAGGCCATCTTTGGACCGTTTGAGCCTTAATAGCCAACCTTGACTGAAATTGATCCCTAGTTACCCCTTTGAGCCTTTGTAAGCCTTTTTCTTTGTTAACTCACTAAAAGATTTCCTAACCTCAAATGAATTTGTTCCAAACAGTTTATCCCTTACCTATGAGCATGCAGATCGTTCATAATTAAATTTTGAGCTATGTTCTGGTTTTGGGAAGTTAGAGGAGGTTGGGATGTGTCATGAGCAATACAAGTGAGTTCTATTGTTTTAAAAAAAAAAAAAAGAAGAAAAAAAAACCAATCTGTACTTATCGTCCACGTACTTACACATTGAGGACAATGTGTTGTTTAAGTGTGGGGGAGGGGAAGTGTAATAAAAAAAAAAAGAAGAAAAAAAAGAAAAAAAGAAGAAGAATAAGAGATCTATACCCTTAAGTGTTCTTAAAAAGAATGAAACAACAAAGTGTGGGGGTGTAGTTTTCTTTTGTTTTCTGCAAAAAAAAAAAAAAAGATTGAGTGTTCTAAATAAAGTTTGGGGGAGTAACCTGGTGAATTGAAATGAAGTTGTGTTATAGGGTTGAGCTCTACATAGTCTTGAATGATTTATGTGTTTGTGGGTGATTTGAGCCAAATTATTATCCTTTATCATACCTTCACCCAAGCCAAACGTTACAAGCTTAATAAAGTCCTACTTGATCCTTGGTGTTGTGCATGTCTACATTAGTGGAGAGTGACTTGAAAAGCAGGCCTATGGAGTTCATTTATACACACATCTTCAATATTAAATATGATTCATTTTTATGCATAAACTCATCCGGGTTACAAGTGATTAGGTGAGAATGGCTCTACACACACACACTTGAGGAATTGAAGTAAAGCGAAACTAATCTTTGAGATGAAATTCTTGATCAAGTGCATTATTTTGAAGTTTTCCTTGGGTTATAATTAAGTACAATCTTTGAGGCCTATTTGCAAGATGAAGCATTTGTGTGTTTTAATTTTTGTTGATTCTGTTTCGGTTTAGTTTTATTTCATATTGTCGTAGTTGCTCGAGGACTAGCAAAGTCTAAGTGTGGGGGAATTTGATAAGTGTCTATTTATATATCATTTTCATATCAATTCGTCCATGTTTCTTTGCTATATTCCTTGGTGTTTTTATGTTTTTGTGTGGTTTTGATGTTTGTAGGAGTTTTGGAGCAACTTGCACAAAATTGGAGTAAAACCCTTCATTTTCACCTCTGCTAGTCAACCAATTTCTCGGAGTTGATTGTATCGATATACAATTAACCGGATAACATGCTATATACCATTGAAAAGCTCTCGAAGTCTATTTTCTGGAGAAATTTACGGTTCACAAATTTAGTAGTGTACCGAAAGTTGTGATAAAAATGGTATGAGAAGTGTATATTTGTAATTCCATATATCACTGTAGCATGTTATTAAATACGGGGCACTGTAGCAAGTTACTGTAGCAGAGTATTTAAACACATTTTAGGGTTTTATTTTCATAACTTGAAGAGGGGAGAACGTGGTGGAGGCTTCAGCTCTGGAATTCTTTCATCTCTTGGAGTTCTTGAAGGAGAAAGGAAGCTTGGAAAGAGGAAGAACTACAATCCAAAGAGAATTACATCAAATTTGCTAAGTTTTTCCCTTCCCTTTCATTTTCTGGAATGTCTCCATGTTGTATTGTATTTACCACGTTCTTAAACATGTGTAACTGAATCTGAATTGGTTGAGGGTGATTTCAAAGCCCCTGATATGGTTTTTGTAAGTTGATTGTGTAAGGAATTGTTATCCAATTCTCTAATTGAAGTTGCTTGTATTCTCCCATATTTAATGCTTATGATTGCTTGCTGATTGTATTTGAGTGGCCAACTGAATATAATCTGGTTGTGATTTATTGCTAGACTAGAAATCTTGATCCGTAATTGTCTTGAATTTCTAATCATTAGTAGCAAAATTGTGATCAGAGATTACAATTGGAGAATATAACCTAAGTTAAATAATCCGAGCTTGTGTGTTTATTGCTTAGATCAACCTATCTTTCTTATCATAATGCATCCATTGAATTAAACTCAGAGAGCTTGTTCTAGGTTGTTTAATGGATAGAGATTAAATAAAGAGCTTGTTTTATTTAACAACAAAGTAAGGAAAGATTGGGGTAATAGAGCTTGTTATTATCTACGGTTGATAACTTCAATGCTGTAATTAGATGACAATTCTACAATTAATTCGCAAATCCATATCTTGTGGTAGAGAAGGATCCCTTAACCAGCTTTCTCCCATTGATTTTTCATTCAAATTTACTTTCTGTTTTGTTATTCTTTACTTGCATTCTTATTTCATTTAGTAAAGCATTCAACAAAAATCCCCCCCTGTTTAGTTTATTGTTGCTGGAAATAACAAATTCAATTAGAATCAATCCTCGTGGGAACGATATCTTACTTATCACTTTATTACTTGTGCGACTAGTATACTTGCTAGTTTCGAACGCATCATAGCCTATGCTTCTCGTCAGTTAAAACCTCACAAGCAGAATTATCCCACTCATGACCTAGAACTAGCTGTGGTGGTATATGCTTTAAAAATTTGACGACATTATCTGTATGGCAAGAGGTTTGAAGTCTTTTGTGATCATAAAAGTTTGAATTACATTTTCACCCAAAAAGACTTGAACTTGAGTTTTTTTTTTTTCAAAAAAAAGACTTGAACTTGAGACAACGAAGATGGATGGAGTATTGGGAAGACTATGATTTCTTTATCCAGTATCATCCAGGCAAGGCAAATGTGGTGGCTGACGCATTAAGTAGAAAGTCGAGGGCCATGGTTAGTGCGATGATAGAAGAGTAGAGCATGATGCAGTCTGTTTATGATTACGATATCTTGGTTGAGGATCGTGGTGATCAAATTCGCCTTTTTACACTTGTTTCCTAATCGTCTCTTGTGCATAGAGTGATTGAATTGCAACAGCAAGATTCAGAGACTAGAGCTTTGTATGAGCAAGTGTTACGTGATGATGGAAGTGTGAGTTGGACAATTAGTTCAGATGGGAGTTTACGATTCAAGGGCAGGATCTTTGTTCCATCAAATAAAGAGTGTAACGATGATATTCTTAAGGAATTTCATCATTCGTAATTCGTTGTTCATCCTAGTGGTACCAAGATGTATCATAATTTACATCGCCAGTTTTGGTGGAAAGGAATGAAGAGGGATGTTGCTGAATATGTGGTTAGATGCCTTACTTGTCAACAAGTGAAGGCTGAGCATCAAAAGCCTGCAAGATTACTCCAACCACTGCCTGTAGCAGAGTGGAAATAGGATCACATCACCATTGATTTTGTTACTAGATTACCACGTTCTTTAAAAGGGAAGGATGCAATATGGGTAATTATAAATAGGTTAATCAAAGTATCACACTTTCTTCCTATACATACAACTGATTCAATGGATGTTTTGAGTCGACTGTACATTAAAGAAATTGTGAGGTTGCATGGAGTCCCAGTTTCAGTGGTGTCAGATAGAGATCCCAGATTTATAGCTCAATTTTGGCAAAGCCTTCAAAGAGCTATGGGCACTCAGTTGTTATTTAGTACAGCCTTCCATCCTTAAACTGATGGTCAATCAGAGCATACTATTCAAATTTTGGAAGATATGTTGAGGGCTTGTGTGATGGATTTCCAAGGTAATTGGGAGGATCATCTACCACTTATGGAATTTGCATACAACAACAACTATCAGTTGAGTATTGGAATGACACCTTTTGAGGCACTCTATGGTAGACTGTGTAGGTCCCCTTTGTGTTGGGTAGAAGTGGGAGAAGCTGCCTTATTAGAACCAGAGCTTGTAAGAGAAACAACTGAAAAGGTGATATGTCAATGTTTACTTATAACCCAAAGTCGACAGAAAAGCTATGTAAACAAAAGGAGACGACCGTTAGAATTCAACGTGGGTGACCATGTGTTTTTAAAGGTGTCTCTGCGTAAAGGCTTGATGCATTTTGGACAGAAAGGTAAACTTGCTCCATGCTACATTGGTCCATTTGAAGTCCTAAGGCGGGTTGGCGAAGTAGCTTATGAGCTAGCATTGCCGCCACGATTATCAGAAATTCATAACACATTCCATGTGTCGATGCTAAGGAAGTATGAGCCTCACCCAACACATGTACTAGATTAGAGTGAGTTGGACATCCAACAAGATGTTTCATATGAAGAGGTTCCTATTCAAACCCTGGATTCGAGAGTGCAAGTCCTACGTAGGAAGTCCATCCCATTACTCAAGGTCTTGTGGAAGCATCATGATGTTGAAAGGGCCACATGGGAGTTAGAGTTAGAGTCAGAGATTCAAAGAAAGTATCCAAAGCTTTTGACTGCAAGAGGTAATTTCTAACCCATTCTTTCAAATTTTGAGGATGAAATTTTTTTTAGGAGGGTAGGTTGTGGAGTTTCAAAAGAAAATTAATATATATGTATTTATATATTGCAAAATTTAGAAATTGTGTATAAAGGATTGAGTGGGTTGGAAGTCGGTGGACCAAGGCCCATGAATCAAGGCCTTATGTTATATAAGAAAGGATTTTTTAGAATTAAGGGGAAGAAAAAAAAAGGAAGAAGAGAGAGCTCCACGGTTCCAGGAAGAGGAGAAGAGAAGAAGGAGAAGAAGAAAGAGAGAGAAGAAAAGAGAGAGGAAAATTTTCAAAGAAGTGTCTAAGCTTGGAAAACAAGTAAGGAGTTTCTAACACTATACTTACTTCATGTCATGTATTTTGTTGCTTAATTGATATTGGTTTGTTATGCATGTGATCTATTCTAAATTGATTGTTTTGTTGCTTTGATGATGAGCTATGAGTGAAACTACTTATTGTAAGTTGATTGTGTGTGGTTTAAATGAGGAATTATGTGTGAAAACTAAGGGTTGATGAAGTGAAGTAGAGATGGTTTTGAGAGGAGTTGTAGTTCATGTGACTGTCTTGTGTTGTTTGAGCTGATGCATTTTTCTGGATTGAGAATTGTATGATTTCTCATTTGTTTAGGAAAATAGACATATGAAGCTTTAATTAGCCGCTGATTTTGTTGAATTTGGATTTAAAACAGATTTTTGGTGAATTTTTGAAGTTAGAGGTCAAAATCTGGAAATAAAAAGGTGTAATTGACTCTGAAATTTGATTCTGATGTTTCCCTCGACAGCATTCAACATTAGTTTGTCGAGTGTCGAGTGGAAGAAGTTGAGTGTCTAGTGTCGAGGTTTGAGTATCACGTTTTACGTGCACGACTCGACGCCCATGTTCGAGTGTCGAGTGTCTAGTGTCGAGGGTCGAGTGTTGCATGTTGAGTGCGCGACTCGATGCACATGTCCGAGTGTCGAGTGTCTAGTGTCAAGGGTCGAGTGTTGCATGCACAACTCGATGCGCATGTTCGAGTGTCGAGTGTCTAGCATCGAGCGTCGAGGGTCAAGTGTCGCGCGTTGCGTGCGTGACTCGAAGCGTATGTTTGAGCGTCGAGTGTCGAGTGTCGAGCGAAATTGCAGAAGCACCCCAAATTGACTGTACACTTCCCAAAAAGTTCTAGATTTTGCATAAAAATTGTATTTTCTTGAGATTTATCATAGTGATGATATTGAAGGCTGTTAATGTATGCATTGGACCTTGGATGGACCGTTTTGTATACGGATCCAAGGAGAATGCAAAGATAAAATTTTTAGTGTTGGACCTTGGATGGGTCGTTCTGTATACGGATCCAAGGAGAACACGAATATAATAAGATAATGTGTTGGACCTTGGATGGGCCGTTCTATATATGGATCCAAGGAGAACACGAATATAATAACATGAGGTGTTGGACCTTGGATGGGCCATTTTGGATACGGATCCAAGGGGAACACAAATCTAATTGTGATGTGTTAAACCTTGGATGGGCCTTTTTGTATACGTATCCAAGGGGAACACAAATATGAACTTGATGTGCAAATGAACAAAATGGTTTAATTTATTATTGTTGGGGTGTAGTTTTGTAATTGAGTAATTGTTGAATGCGTGTGATTTAGTATAATGTTAGAATTTTTTCTACTGGGCTTTATGCTCACCCCCTCCTTCCACAGGTACACATAAGGATGTTCATACTAGTGATGTTCCAGGGCTTTCCTAGAGAGTCTAGAGTTTGCATGCATACAATGATTTTGGGGACAGTCTTGATTCTTCTAGCTTGTGATAGGAGATTTTGTTATATGACTGTAATCTTATGTATTGATTTTTGTCACTAGTGTGTGTACAGTTGATTATGAACAAATGGTCATATGTTGTAATAAATTCATGTGATGTATATATATATAAAAAAAAATTGATGAGATATTGATGATGTCCTTTAAATAAACTTTCTTTAGTAATTTCTTATATAATCACCCCTAAAATCTCTAAATAACTAATTTCTTATATAATCACCCCTAAAATCTCTAAATAAGGGATGTTAGGGCGTGACACAAGTTATATCTCTTCGAATGCTTTCCTTTCCCTGTCGTCTTCTTCTTCTTGACTTCGGCTCGCTTCTTATACCTTTCTAACCTTCTATCCAAAGCGTGTTTCATTCATTTGCCATTTGCTTCAACTTGCCAAAAAAAAAAAGTCCGTTATGATTAAATTTCATGAAAAAAAAGGCAAAAAAACAAGGCTAAAACAAGCAAACTGTCAAAACGCTCGACATAACTCAATGTCACACGACGCGCTTGATAAAGCTCCATCACAGAAACCGACGAAACTTTTGTCGGATTCCTCCAACCGACATATGCTAGGTCGGACATTCGACAATACGACTGTGTCGGATGTCGGCCTAGTCGAGTTTCGAATTCAGAATCTAACATTGTAAACTCTTCGGTTGATGTATCCGACACTTGACATAATTGTTTTCACTTTCATCGAATGTCGGTTCTTCGAAGAAACCGACACTGAAATCGACACTCGATGAAAGTGAAAATAGGTTCATGCAAGAACGTGTCAAGTCCTATCGAATGCACAAACTGACACTCGCCATCAGGTCATTTTACATAAAATCGACACTCGACATTCCCAATTACAATGATGTCGATTGTCAGAGATATGGTTGAGACATCCAGATGTCGATTTTCACGAAACTGACACTCGATATCTTCCAAAATACCTTGATGGTGAGAGTCGGTTCATGCATCCAACAGGACTCGACACATTATGTCGAGTGTCAAGCGAAGACCGACACTCACCATCGTCTTCCTCGCGACGAAAAGCGTCGATTTCCACCATTTTCATACATATCAAACCATAAAATCGACCTAATAACACTTTATTTAGCCCCACAAACACAGCATAAGTACAAAAATTGATCCGAAACTCAAATCCCAAATTCAAAATTACTAAAATCTAGCCCAAATCCCTAATTATTTTAAATGTGTAAATTTCATATATACTTCTCTTTTGCTTCGGATTATGCCTAATCTAAACATCATTTTCATTCTTCATAATGCAAATATCACTTCAAACGATCAAGAAAATAACCAAAAAATTAAAAACTAAAAAAAAAACCGACGAAGTAACTTACTCGAGTGTCGGTTCTTGTTTCTCTCTGCGTCCTCTTGCTTCTATCCTCAAAGGATGGTCGTGTCGGATTCCTGTTGCTGCATTTCGGACGATGTCGAAGGGTATTGAATGTTGGACACGGTTATGGAAATGGAGTTCAGTAGAGGGAAGGGGGAAATACATTTTAGGAATAAATTCAATTTTAAAGAGCATTTTAGTCATTTTTTAAAGAAAGTATCTATGGAATCAAAACTTTTCACTTAGTATCTATATTTCACTTAAGTCCCCTAATAATATCTATTTTTTCAATTTTTCCTGAATTAATACATCAGAGAAGAAAGTGGAAAGAGAGAGACGAAAGAATATAAAAATAAAAAAATATATTTGTATTTATTGTGTAAAAGTCAAAGAAGATCTAAAAATATTAACATAATATTGTTCAACCGTTAGATGCAAAGGAGTTACATCCAATGGCTGAATTCTTTAGTTCGGATACAAGATAGCCTCTAGGAGTCCGTATGGTAGACTAATTGATAAATATATATATACACACACAATGGGACTCCTATCCGGGCTCGCATATTTTATAAAATCCAGAGTCTCCTTTTTTGTCCATTAGATTCATCTAGCAATGTCTATTAAATATTCAACTTTACCTAAAAGCTCTCGGGCAAGAACCAGCCCAATCCTAATAACTCTCAAGCAATAATAATTAAGAACGGAGCCAATTATGGCCCAGGAGGGGTAGCTGCCCCTTCTCAACTTTTCAAAATTTCTAAATCTTCCATAATTGCACTGTCTTTGTTATTTATAATCCTATAAAGTCATATGTCCTTCTTTAAGCCTATTAAAATCCAATATATATTAAATAAAACCCATCATCATGTTCCTATCTTTAACCAATTAAAGGATTCTTAAAATTAATTAAAGTCAATAACTTAGCTCTTAAAAAATTAAATGGAAAAACGTCGTACAATAACCCTTTATTTTAAAATCTAAAGTCTAAATAACCATATTCAATAATTCTTTTGTGATTGAATATGATTGAGTATCAATAACTTTTGACAATTCTTTTATTTCTTCTTGTTATACAATTGAATACCTTAATCATTTATAAGAGAGTGTGTGTAAATATATATAGGTGTGTATTGTTCTAATTATGAACAATAATTCATAATATATGTAAGAAATTATATAAAAAAATAAGGTTACAAATCCTTTATACACATATATATATATATATTATAATTTAAATTTTTGAGTTAATTTTTTAATATAAATTTGTGAATTTGTTCCTCGTACTAATGTGATGGTTGTGAGATCAATGGAGTTAGAAGGTAATTATTTTTACTCATAACAATTCAATAATTTCACAACTACAAGTTTGGAGTGAATATTTAGCCATTGATTTACACAAAATTATCTAGATATATATTACGTATATGAATGTTTGGTTAAAATAGAGATGATAAGTGCATGACTAAAAGAGTGATAGTTCTACCAATAGTGCTAAGCTGGAAAGACTACCTCGACTCTATTAGCTCATAAGATAAAATACCTTGTACAATCTCATTATAGTTGTTGCTAAACTAGAAAAACCAACTTTAACTCTATTGGCTCATAAAATAAAATATCTTGTACAATCTCGTTGAGGTTATTGCATAAATAATTGTAGAGTTCATATTTTTCTATAACAATAACCATTTGTTTTTAAATCTGGGGTATGAACATAATTGAATATTTATTTTTAAATTTTAAGTCTAAATAACCACATTCAATGTCATTCTTTTTATCTCCAATCAAGATCAAACGCTTAGATAAAACAAATTCATATTTATAAATATAATTACATAAAAATTATTATTTTTTAAAATTACCTCTCTTTAATGAAATTTTTGGCTCGATCCTTGATAATAATAGCATCTAATGCTTTCCAAGCTTTTCTTATTTAAATTAATATTCTTAAGATTCTTTTTTCTAAAACCAATACTATTATATTATTATTTTACTTAGATATTAGTAAACAAACGTAAGAATTTAATGCTAGAGGGCAACTTTAATGAAGAAAAAAATATACTACTAATTTAATATGCTTGAATTGACTTATAAATATATTATTAATTAATTAAACAAATCAGTTTTCATACACTACAAAGTACGAAACCTCACTCTGAAAGAGCATGTCTTTATAATTATTTTTCAACTCATTAATGTTCTAATATACTTTTGTCCAGTAACTTTGTTTTTTTTTTTTTTAACTAAACAAGTATAGTCATTGACAAACTTATTTTTAAATTAGTATCTATTTTTTGAGAGACTGTATAACCACTAGACTCAAACAAAAATAAGAGTAATATATTCTTATAAACAACATGCTAATCATCTAAGTTGGTGAATTATGGTTAGAGATTGCAAAAAATTAACATTAACATCTTTACTAATGTTTACAAAATGCAGATCATACTGATCACATATATAGAAATAAAAGATGAAAGTTAAAATTACATGTTCAATTATAGTAGTAAAAAATCTAAAGTAATAATGTGAAACATATAATATCCAAATCCAACAATCAAAATATACAAAATTTGAAATGCATTTTCTATCATGTTCATTTGTGAAGATATACTTTTCAATATTGAAAATTTAACGTATTAATTTTATTTTTTAAATTGTTAGATATTTGCATTGCATTCACCTAGGTAAAGTACGACAAATTTTGAAAAATAAAGTGTAAATATAGATATTACCTGTTGAAGAAGAACTATCTTCATTGATTTGAGATTGATGTGAACTTTCATAGTTGCATATCAAATATCTAAAAAAAAAATTAGAGTAATAATTTTAAATTTCTTAAAAACAAGAAAAAATTACAAAATGTATATATAAATTTCTTTACCAATTTTTAATCATTGGACAATTTCTTTCATCATGTGATTGTCCAACTTTACCACATCCACGATAGCGCCTTCCTTCTACCTTTCTCTTGCCTTTCTTCTTTCCTCCTTGTAGCCTTATTGTACACCCCTGTGCCCTAACTGCAAGTGGTTCATTGAGGGATTGTAGTTGATTACTGCTTTTCTTTTTAGAAGTTCCTTCATTGTTTACCAACTTAATATTTGCAAGAACATTTTCCAAGCCATCTTCAAAGATCTTACTTGTCTCTTGGCTTCCTACTACTTTAGTAATTACATCTGATGCAAGTTGAAATAGTCTAGTTCATCTAGGAAGAATTGAATGATCACCAAAATCATTGATTTCCATGCCAACACAATCCATGACTCTGTCATGTTTTGCAGCTTTTGTCCACCTCTTTAATATATATTGAATGGGCAAAATTGAAATTTACATTTTATTTAAGTATGCCAATATGTGCCGACATCGGATTCCTTCACTTTCTATTTTTTTACAACTACACAGGCCAAATCTAACCCTTTTTGATAAAGAAGTTCATGAACTTTAAACACACCTTCACTTCTCTCTTGAACCTTATACTTGCAATGATTTTCATCTTCTATCATTAATTCACAAGCATACAACAAGGTATTCCATAATTCATCTTGAAACTTATAAAAAAGATGTACATTATTTTCTATGTAAAATTTTTAATAGTATTATACTTTTTAAATTCATAAAAAATGATATACAAATTTATTATATAATTTAAGAAAATATTTGCAAAAGATTTTATGTGTATAGATCTCAGACATTTGCTTCTCAATCTCCAGAGGTAATTTTAATATAGGTTTTTCATCAATGAGTATATTAACAACATTAATGAGTTTAAAAATAATTAAAAAAAACTCCATAAGAGTGACATTCTGTACTTTGTAGTGTATGAAAATTGATTTGTTTATTTAATTAATAATATATTTTTAAGTCAATTCAAGCAAATTGAATTAATGGTATATTTTTTCTTCATTAAAGTTGTTCTCCAGCATTAAATTCTTACATTTGTTTACTAATATCTAAGTAAAATAATGATATAATAGTATTGGTCTTGGACAAAAGTATCTTAAGAATATTAATTTAAATAAGAAAAGCTTCTACAGGATTAAATGCTGTTGTTATTGCTTGAGAGTTACTGGGAATGGGCAGGCTGCTGCCTGAGAGCTTCTAGGAAAGAAGTTGAATATTTAATAGGCATCATGAGACGAATCTAATGGAGGAGTAAAAGGGAGTCTGAATTTTACAAAATATGCAAGAGTAGGGATGGCGGAAATTACTGGATGGGCCGGGGGACCAGAATTTCCCCACATTATCCAGCCCCGGGAATCCTCAGATTTACGGGCTTCAGGCCTGGAGATGGGGCCTTCTAAGAAAACCGCAGCCCGAATGTGATGCAGGACCACTATTACTGAGAAAGCCCTGCCCCCAACCCGTGCCTATATGTTTTGTGATGCCCATGTAATTTTTGTGCTTTATTTTAGTCTAAGTCCATGTAATTTTAAGCCCATTTACATTTAGCCAATATATTTTTAAGCTTATATGTTTTATTTTGAAAAGTTTTAAAGAATGTGCAGAAGCCAAGCCAGTTTAAAGGAAGTACCCGCCACAAGCCACCTGAACCAGGTGCTTCTGTTAGCCAACATGCGTGGACAACACTCGACGATCCATATGTTACGTATTGTTTAAAAAAAATAATAAAAATTCGAGGATTTTGCTAGGGGCGGATGTCTTAGACCACCACCCAAAATCCCTGTACCCAAAAAAACCTAGAGACAAAACCAAGGGACAGGGGAAGTGTTTTTTTTCATTTCAGTACGGGTGTGGAAATTCTAAACCCAAATCTGCACCTGCACCTGCACTTGGATTTTACCACCTCTATGTGGTGTATATATATAGAAAACAGATCTTTTGACATAATTTTTTTAACACAAAAGTAGACGCAAATTTATAACCATTAATCTATAAAACTAATGGATGATATGGTTATATCTTGATTATAATTAAAGCCGAATGTAGGAACCTGATATGGCTCATGTAAAAATATAATTTCCAAAAATATGATATTGATAACCAAATTAAGAGCAATAGTATATCTCATGCGGTCTCTTATTTTAAATTATTATTTTACGTGTTATGTATTTCCTAATTAATTGGCATTAATCACCTATCATATCTTATGCAACGAAGGTGAACATCACATCAATGAATATTACTTGAATAAAGATTAGGAGGAGAATCGGAACAGTATCTCTAAAAAAAACTATTCGTTACTTATCTGTTTGGTACATATCTAAATTATATTAATATTTTTTAAATTTTTAAATGTTGTGGCATCTATGGAAAACTGTTATAATTTTATTGTATTATTTAAATATCTATATTATAGTTTTAAAACAATATGATCAATAATTTGGAACATAAAACTTATGATATCTATAAAAATCATATATTGATTATGTTCAGATGCTGTGTCTTTCCGTTAGAATTGAGCTTAAAACTAAGTATTATTTTTTTTTCCAGATGAAAGACGTTCAAAAGACAGCAACAATACACAGCAACACCTATGGATGGTATATACTGCATTCAAGACAGTAGTAATGCTTGGCTATATTTACTAAGGGTTTCGTGTCGTACATGTCGAACCATTTACTTATTCGTGTCAAGACATGAAACATAGATCCGACACGATTATTAAATATGTTACTCACGTGTCGTAATCGTGTAATATTTAATCCATAAATTTACTTAATTTTTAACCTAGTTATGCATAATATATTATATTCTATATATTTATATCAATTGAAATTATTTTTAGAATAAAAACTATTGTTAGTATAAAATATTGTTAAAATTATCATAGTTTATTATTTTGTAAATTAATTTATTTTATAATATAAAATTTTCAGTCTTATAATATATATGTTGTGAGTAGGTAGCAATTTATATCATCAAATAAGCTTGCATGTTAAGGATAGATAAAATATGTTTAATTATTCGTGTCATTAAACAGGTTGGTGTGTTGAACACCCTCGATACAAGTCCGACTGTTTATTAATTATGTATCATAATCGTGTCGTATTCATGTCGTGTTCATATGTTGTGACCTAAATTGCCATCCCTAATATTTACATGTGGTGATTGAAGTTCAATTGCTTGTATATGAAGCCAATTATATCTCTCGAGTAGTTTACCAAGTGAGAACTAAGTGTTCATTATAATTAATTTTTGTAGATAATAATTGTTGAGTTGTCCTACATTAAATATTTTGAATTTACAAAAAATATTGGTCTATCAACCCAATAGACTAATCTTTTGGATTGGATATCTAATTAGACTTGGGTGAGGTGACATAGGGATTAAGCAACTCAACATTTATATCCTACATGAACATAAGATCATGAATATCGCAATACTTAAAACCCTTCTTTGAAGAAACATGAAGAGATATATATCAATTCAGGAACTTTTTTGACCTGACAAATGAACATATGGGAAGATTCTTGGAAAGAGATATCGGAGATGCTTAAGAAACCACTAACTTTTATATTGTAACTTAAATCAACTCTGAGAGAGGCTTCACAACAAACCACTTTATTAAAACAAAACAATGAGGATAGTAAAATAGCCAGCAAACAGGACTCCAAATATGCGTCTAATTAGTTAGAACTTTGCTTGAAGATCTATAACCACTTTCTTATCCAACTGGAATTCCCTAGCCAGAAAATCAGGATTAATGGGTGGATTGGATCCAAAGACTGTGTTTGCTATTGTAATGACACCAAGCTTCTGGCAGCTCAAGCCAGCAAAGCAATTGCTGGAGTTTTCCAATATTGACCTTGGAAATGAATCGGACCAATTAGAAACACAAAAACGTCTCCTTGTTTAGTACTTTGGAAAAGGGCGTGTTGTTTGGGTTTGATGTGACAAAACCGACACAAAGAGTGCCCTCTTGGACTAATAGGATCTCAGTGCCATGAAGGTGAGCGTGGGGTAGATATATTTTGACGGCCATTGGTGCATAGTTAATACGAACCAGGGATATGCCAAGAGTCTTAACTCCTGGTATTTGATTCACATTGATCGTCCTGTTGAACCAACTCCACTATTTGTGGGTCTAGGAATGTTGAGCCTAAAGAGAAGAAGTCATCTGGTGTGGCCAGCTGTAGGTCCTTGCAGAACTTCCTATTCACAAACACTGCAGGAAAATTCATGCTATAAAGCGTGTAAAGCGAGTGAAGACATACATGCAGAACATTGACCGGTACTTAAGCTGTTTTCTCTTTCGTTTAATTGTAGAACTAAGGAGTATAACAATCAATTCTTCAACAAGTACACACAATATTGCTTATTGATTGGCAGTTAATGATTACTTTCTTAATTTATTGTAGACAATCAAGTGGTCTTCTTTTTGTTGTCACATGGGCTCGCAGTGTTTTAATAGTAAAGTTGACGAGGTTTAAATCGCATTCTAGGTAATTTTAACTGTTAGCTTCTGCTCATTGAGAGAATCTTATGAACACACACCGGCTGGCGACTAATTCATAATGTATATAATTAACAGTTTGTATTGATTTTGTATAATTATTCAATTTAAAAATTTTTTGTTGGACTATATAGGAGAAGAGCTAGTAACATAAATATTTGAAGTGAACTTGTTGGCTGGTTGTATAAATGACGTGCTATGCTTGTTGTCTAACAGATTTTTCTCCTAATAATGTCTTCAAAAGTAAATTGTAGATTGGCATTATATATATCATGCACATACGCACTGTCATACATTATTATTATTATTTTTGTTACAGAGATGATTATTGACAATTTTGATATAATGATTTTTAACCTAAGAAATCATTAAATTTATGGAATCCATAAAAGTATTGATGAATGTAGGTTCTTTCTATTAATATTAATTTTATAACAGAAAATTCGCCTTGAAGTAAATTTCCTGCATATGCATCCATCGCCTAACAGCTTGATCGAAAGTCATGAATGGTTTCTCTTTATTTTGTGCTCCTACATATGTGATTATAAGATTGTATAAACAATTAAAAACCACATGGAATCTATCATGAGCAAATAACGATAGTTGACAGACTGCCAGAATGTCAATAGAGAAGGTATTTCTCGTCAAGGTCCACTCCCACTCCCTCCGTAGCCTCGACCTTGCTTAGAAATTGGCACAACAATACAATTAATTATATAACAACGTACGTATGTGCATGGTTTCTGTTAATTTAGTTTCTTTTTGTTCGTTAATTTTATTTATTTTTTTGTTTGATGAAATCTGGCATGTGTTGGGTATTGTTTAGAGTCTAATCTCTGTAATTTATAGCTCTTCTTTAATTTATTCTCCTCATCTATGCTTTACCTAATCTTTTCTCTAATGACAATTGACATTTATAATAGTGGAAGCTAAAGATCTATTTATTTAAAAATTTACCTTATCAAAAAACAAAATACCGTAGTTTTTGTTTTCCTGCTTCTAATAGATTATAATTTTAGTTTATCTTCTCTTCAATCAACAAATAAAAATAGTCCATTTAAAAGGCTTCAACAATATTGTTGGTGTCTTATGTGGCATTCTCATGCACATGCAATGTATGCGATCAAATTTGTTTTGTCTATCATATAATAAAAACATTTAAATTGATTTCTTGACATAATCTTTTGTTTCAGAAGGAAGTTTTTAATCTAGGAAAAGAATGACCAAAATAAAAATGATATAAATTTTGTTATAGGACGTTTTTATCTTGACTGCCAGTCACTTATTTGATTAGGATCTTATTGATAAGTATCCTATTTTGATAAGTATCTTGACTTCCTATTTTGATTGATCTTTACCTAATTGTACCATCTAAGCTTCGTTGAGATAATTCCAGCTTTATGATAAAGATTGCAACAAATGTCATATACTATATACTACCATCCACATAGCTTATATAGGAACACATTTAAGACATTGTATGAGAGGGTTGAGAAGATAAATTTACTATATGTTAATCACTTTGCTTTTTAGCAAAAAGTTGTGTGCTTCAAGGTAGTTAAGATTGTGTATGACTCAAGAGTATTGAGTGCTTGCACAAATCTATTTGTAATGGTTATGGTGTAAGCTTAAGGGAGTTAAGTGATTACATGAGTCTAAAACAGTTACATTGGTTATGACTTACTGAACTTGGTATAGTTAAGTTAGTCATGTTTGTGAAGTGCAATATCAAAAGAGTGTGTGAAGGATTATGATTGTGATCGAGGGTAATCAAGTTTGTATAGACTAGGTTAGTGAGTGAGAGGGAGTGTGAACGAAACTTTCATCTTACCACAACGTTTATGACCATGACACTATGTTAAAGTCTCTTTCGAGAATTAAGGAAACACAAACAAGCCATGGACACGTCTGAAGAATGGAGTCGCCATCCAATTTTTTATTGAAAAAATGGACGATGGCAATCGAATCCCTCACTTCGGGACCTAAACTATCCTTATCTCTTTAGAGATGGGTTCAGGAAGTTAGGTATGAGCCTTTCCACTCGGACGTAAATAGTTATATATTCATACAAAAAAGGAGGTGAGGAGAATCGAATTACATATCCTTTCAAACATGGGAGAAAAGGGATAGAATTACATCAATTGTTATTCAACAATAAATAAAGTAAATTCTACTTCTAAACACTTCATCTATCACATTCATTCCATTCATAACATTTATAGCATACTCATGCATATCGTATATTCAATCAATTTGAGACTCGATAAATAGTAAATTCCTTCCCACCATAAGTGAGTCTATTCAATGCTTATCAAGTCCCTTCATGGCATCATTCATACATATTAATTCATTCAATTATTCATTCTAAGTAATGGTCCCTCACCATCAATGTGAGGCCACCACCACTTCATGGCATCATTCAAACATATTTCTAAGTATAGTATATTCACACAAAACAAATCATTGAAAGCCATAAACTAAATCATGGCCTTTCTACCAAATTTGGTAATTCTATCATGGTATCTGACCATCTCAATTCTAGCATTTGATTATAACAATTCTAAATATAGCAATTCTAGCCTAATTACATCAATCATGGCAAATCATGACATTTTCTAGCCAAATTTATGGCATTCAAATCTAATTCAATCAATTAAAGTAATCATGGCAATTCTAACCAACCAAGGGAATTCTTGCCCAATTCTATGTTGTTTTCTAGCATGCTTCAAAACAATTATAAGTTTGATTCCTAAACATTATTCCAATCATGTGCTTTTAAGAATGATTCTAAGCATTTACAAAGAAAATAAACTCCTAGACATGTTTCTAATAAAGGAAGGATCGATGACTTACCTTGACTAGCATTTCCACCTTGCAAGACAAATAAAAGGTTAAACAATTCTATAAAACCCTAATCATGGCCTTTCTACCTAATTTGGTAATTCTATCACGGTGATTCCATCTAATCATGGCAATTCTAGCATTTGATTATAACAATTCTAAATATAGCAATTCTAGCCTAATTACATCAATCATGGCAAATCATGACATTTTCTAGCCTAATTTATGGCATTCAAATCTAATTCAATCAATCAAAGTAATCGTGGCAATTCTAACCAACCAAGGGAATTCTTGCCTAATTCTATGCTGTTTTCTAGCATACTTCAAAACAATTATAAGTTTGATTCCTAAACATGATTCTAAACATGTGCTTTTAAGCATGATTCTAAGCATTTGCAAAGAAAAAAACTCCTAAATATTCTAATAAAGGAGGGATCGATGACTTACCTTGACAAGCATTTCCACCTTGTAAGACAAATAAAGGGTTAAACAATTTTATAAAACCTTAATCATGGCCTCTCTACCTAATTTGGCAATTCTATCATGGTAATTCTATCTAATCATGGCAATTCTAGCATTTGATTATCACAATTCTAAATATAGCAATTCTAGCCTAATTACATCAATCATGGCAAATCATGACATTTTCTAGCCTAATTTATGGCATTCAAATCTAATTCAATCAATCAAAATAATCATGGCAATTCTAACCAACCAAGGGAATTCTTGCCTAATTCTATGCTGTTTTCTAGCATGCTTCAAAACAATTATAAGTTTGATTCCTAAACATTATTCCAATCATGTGCTTTTAAGCATAATTCTAAGCATTTACAAAGAAAATAAACTCCTAAACATGTTTCTAATAAAGGAAGGATCGATGACTTTCCTTGACAAGCATTTCCACCTTGCAAGACAAATAAAAGGTTTAACAATTCTATAAAACCCTAATCATGGCTTTCTACCTAATTTGGTAATTCTATCACGGTGATTCCATATAATCATGGCAATTCTAGCATTTGATTATAACAATTCTAAATATAGCAATTCTAGCCTAATTACTTCAATCATGGCAAATCATGACATTTTCTAGCCTATTTTATGGCATTCAAATCTAATTCAATCAATCAAAGTAATCGTGGCAATTCTAACCAACCAAGGGAATACTTGCCTAATTTTATGCTGTTTTCTAGCATGCTTCAAAACAATTATAAGTTTGATTCCTAAACATGATTATAAACATGTGCTTTTAAGTAGGGTTGGGCATTTGCCCCGGACCCACCACTGACCCGGCCGGACCCGGTCTAGGGCAGAAAATTTTTGCTCCGGCCGGGGCGGGTTCGGGTCTAGCCATTTGGACCCGTAGACCCGCCTCGCCCCGCAAGGTTAGGGGTGTATTTATAAAAGTTTTAAAGTTTAGGACTGTTAAGTAATTTTTTATGTTATATTTGTTAAACTTTTCATATGTATAAATTCTTAATAATTTTACAAATAATACAAATACTTTAATAAAAATGACATTTTAATTAATAATTAATATCTTTTAGTATATTAACATCAATTTCGTCATATTATAATGACAAAATAAAATATTTGTATTTTATAGTAATTGAATTTGTATAATATATACAATCTTGATATAGATTATTAAGTACTAATTAAATTATTACAATATTAACAAGATTATTTTTAAAATATATATCTATAATATAATCAGTATATTATTTTTTAAATATGTAAATAGAAATATGATAAAAAAAATCTTAAAACCTTAAATATATGATTTATTGTAATTTAAATTAATTAATTAAATTATTAATGTTTCATAAATATATAATGTTAATTATTTGGTATATGCCAATAATATTATTGCGATTATTAGATGAAATTAAATCAACATGTTACTAAAAATTTATTTAATTGTATTATCAACTATTTAAAAAATTGTCCATTAAATAATTTATAAGCAATAATACACTTTTAACATTATTCCTAATAAAGTATGTAACATTATTACTAATATAATTAAATGATAATTAATGATAATTAATTATTTATATTTTATAGTAATTAAATTTTATAATATATACAATCTTGATATAGATTACTAAGTACTAATTAAATTATTGCAATATTAACATGATTATTTTAAAAATATATATCTTTAATATAATCAATATATTATTTCCCAAATATGTAAATAAAAATAGGATAAAAATAATCTTATAATCTTAAATATATGATTTATCGTAAATTCTTAATTTAAATTAATTAATTTAATTATTAATGTTTCATAAATACATATAATGTTAATTAATTAGTATATACAAATCATATTATTACTATTATTAGATTGAAATTAAATTAACATACTATTGAAAAAGTGTTAATTAACTAGTTTACAAGAATAATACATTTTTAACATTATTTCTAATAAAGCATGTAACATTATTACTAATAAAATCAAATGGTAATTAAATATTTGTATTTTATAGTAATTAAATTTGTATAACATATACAATCTTGATATAGATTACTAAGTACTATTTAAATTATTACAATATTAATAATATTATTTTAAAAATGTGTATGTTTAATATAATCAATATATTATTTTCTAAATATGTAAATAGCAATATGATAAAAATAATCTTATAACTTTAAATATATGATTTATCGTAATTTAAATTAGTTAATTAAATTATTAGTATTTCATAAATATTTATAATATTAATTATTTGGTATATACCAATCATATTATTACTATTATTAAATTAAAATTAAATGAACATGTCATTGAAAAATTATTTAATTGTATTATCAACTATTTTAAAAATTATCAATTAACTAGTTTACAAGCAATAATAAACTTTTAACATTATTTCTAATAGAATATGTAACATTATTACTAATAAAATCAAATGGTAATATACAACTATTTTGATTTTAGCTTAAAGATTTATTATTTTTATGATTGTTGAAAAATGATCATAGTTATAAATGATATGATGAGAAATTGATAAGGGAGTTATTTGCAAAGGTGTAAATATTACAGGGGATGAAATTGAAAAATATAAAGATTGTAGGGGTGTGATTGTAAAAATATAAACAGTGGCGGGGCGGGACGGGGCGGGTCTGGATCTACTAAAATTTTTTTTTGCCCCGCCCCGCCCCGCCCCGCCCCGCAAAGGGGCAAAGGGGCGGGGCGGGCAAAAAAAAGGGTCAGCTGGGCAGGGCTGGATACTGGCCGCCCCGTACCTGCCCCGCCCCGGTTCCAACCCTACTTTTAAGCATGATTCTAAGCATTTGCCAAGAAAAAAACTCCTAAACATTCTAATAAAGGAGGGATCGATGACTTACCTTGACAAGCATTTCCACCTTGCAAGACAAAGAAAGGGTTAAACAATTATATAAAACTCTAATTGTGGCCTTTCTACCTAATTTGGTAATTCTATCATGGTGATTCCATCTAATCATGGCAATTCTAGCATTTGATTATAACAATTCTAAATATAGCAATTCTAGCCTAATTACATCATTCATGGCAAATCATGACATTTTCTAGCCTAATTTACGGCATTCAAATCTAATTCAATCAATCAAAGTAATTGTGGCAATTCTAACCAACCAAGGGAATTCTTGCCTAATTCTATGCTGTTTTCTAGCATGCTTCAAAACAATTATAAGTTTGATTCCTAAACATGATTCTAAATATGTGCGTTTAAGCATGATTCTAAGCATTTGCAAAGAAAATAAACTCCTAAACATGTTTCTAATAAAGGAGGGATCGATGACTTACCTTGACAAGCATTTCCACCTTGCAAGACAAATAAAGGGTTAAACAATTTTATAAAACCTTAATCATTGCCTTTCTACGTAATTTGGTAATTCTATCGTGGTATCTAATCATGGCAATTCTAGCATTTAATTATAACAATTCTAAATATAGCAATTCTAGCCTAATTACATCAATCACGGCAAATCATGACATTTTCTAGCCTAATTTATGGCAGTCAAATCTAATTCAATCAATCAAAGTAATCATGGCAATTCTAACCAACCAAGGCAATTCTTGCCTAATTCTATGCTATTTTCTAGCATGCTTCAAAACAATTATAAGTTTGATTCCTAATCATGATTCTAATCATGTGTTTTTAAGCATGATTCTAAGCATTTGCAAAGAAAATAAACTCCTAAACATGTTTCTAGTAAAGGAGGGATCGATGACTTACTTTGACAAGCATTTCCACCTTGTAAGACAAATAAAGGTTAAACAATTCTATAAAATGCTAATTACGCTTCTAAGCATCAAAATAAAATCTAAACATGCATATTCTAAGCAAAAATAAACCTAATCATGCTTATTCTTAACCAACAAAAATGAAGAAGAAAAGAGGAGGGAGAAGAGAGAATTGTTCTTAAGACGTACCCTTTTTGGTTTAGAGCAATATGAAATGTCCAAAAAAATTAGACAAGAAAGGAATCCTTGGAATTTTTACAAGTGTGTCCTTGAGGGAGAGAGATAGGATTTTTGGATGCCTTGAACGTGAGGAGAGGGGTCTTTGATATGGTTGAGGGTTGGATTACAAAAGGAAGGAGAAAGACAAAAAAGGAAGGTTAAACTAAAAAAAAATCCAAAACTTGGAGGGGCAATACCGGTCGATTACAAGAGAACCGTCGGCCAGTGGTGTGATAGCCGACTGTTTATAGGTGAATCATCAGCCGATGGTTGGCCCACAGCCGGTTGGTGGCGGCCCATTAACCCTTCATTCTTTTGTTGTTTTCAAATCACTCCTTTTTTTTGACCTTCATCTGTTTGATAGATTAGCTATTTGAGTCTAGCTTCGATTTATGATCCGTAAAATTTTATGAAAACTAGACATCTGTAGCTTTCCAATGGTATAGGAGTCATCATCGGATTCCTTCTAGATTAATTTCTATGATTTTCAAATTCATGTATCAGTTTTCAAAGCCTTTGGTTGATTTCTTCTCGACTCTCTTGTTTTTGCTTCCATGGCCACTTCAGTCATTTCCATTACTCGACATTCATCTTTGTTTCATCATCGAGTCTCAATAATCAAGCATCTATAAGGAGTCTACCACTGTAAAGAGTTTTGAGTCGAGTGTAAATACATACAACATAGTAGATTGCAACTCTTATTGCCCATGGACATAGGCTTAGTTATAGCCGAACCATATAAAATCTTCTGTTCTATTTTTACTTTACCATTTATAGTTTTATTATTTGTAACTATCCATATGCTGCAAAACCTACAATTAGTATCAAAGCAAGTATACTGACATATTAGTGTAGATCAATTTTTTTTTTGTTTGTAGGTATGGAAGGACAGTGGAATGGAGGATCGGTCACTCAACCACCACTACTTAAAGTGCAAATTATATATAATGGAAAGTTAAAATGAAGATCTTTATGAATCTTTTGATGATAGAGTTTGGATTAGCATTATTGATGACTTGACACCACCAACAAAAACTAATGTAGCTGGAGAGTGGATTGAAAAACTAGAAAATGAATGGACTTAAGCTAAATACAAACTTCCAAGTTGAAACTCCAAAAGACTCAATGCCATTTTCAATGCTTTGAACATTCAATAATTTCGACTTATATAAAAATGCACTAAAGTAAAACAAGCTTGGGATATTCTTGAGGTAAAAAATGAAGGCCCCAAAAAGGTTAAAGATTCTAAATTACTTACCTTGGCTTTAAAATTTGAAACCTTGTTACGCATGAAAATGAATCTATTAGTGATTTTCATACCAGACTTTGTGAAAATACTAACTCCGTATATATGCTTGGTGAGGAGTATACTAAGGACAAAATTGTAGGAAGGATTTTTAGATCTTTAACATATAAATTTCATCCTAAGGTTACTACTATTGAAGAAAGTCATAATGTGAAAAGTATGAGAGTTGATGAATTGCTTGGTTCTTTTCAGGCCTATGAGATGGGTTTGAAATCAAGAAAGAAAGGAAAGAGTATTGCTTTGTATGTTGCTTCATAGAAAAAGGAGAATGATGATTCAGATGATGACTAGATCACTTATTTGACAAAGACTTTTGTCAGATATATGAAGAAAAATCTCAAGAAGAAGAATCTTGAGAAAATTCAAAAAGCAATAAACAAAGAAATTTCTTAAAGAACCAGTAAATAAGAGTCAAGAGAAACCTGATAGAAAAAGGCCAGGTGCAATGTTTGGAATGCAAGGGTCTTAGGTAAATTCAATATGAGTATCCTAATTACAAGAAGAGAAACAACAAAGGTATGTGTGCAACGTGGAGTGCAGATGATTCAGAAATAGATTCTCTAACAACTTTGTGGCATTCACTATGACTGCATTAGATAAAGGAATAAAGGAAAGCAGTTGTGCATGACACAACTGAACAAATCAAGTTAAAAAGTGATAAATATGATGCTGAAAAAGAAGATGATTATCATGAAGTATTGCAAGAAGCATACAATTCATGTGATAGGTCATAAGAACTGCAAAAGACTCTAATTAATGTTTTTAAAAGGGAATGAGAAATACTTAGATGTGAAAATGCTTATGTAGAAGATTGCATAAGCGAACTAGAGAAAAAAAAAACTTAATCTAAAAAGCGAAGAAAATGAGAAGCGTAGAGCTAAACTTGGAGAAGCTCACAAGTGCATTGATCAGTTCGAAATTGGCTTAGCTCAACTAGATTAAGTTCTAAGCCTTGGAAGAAATAGCTCAAACAAGCATGATTTGGGATTTGATGAAGGTAATGTTGCTTCCACATGCATAACTATTTTTGCCAAACCATCAACTAACTTTTTGTCTCACCTATGAGTTCTTTAAAGTCAAGCCCAAAAAAGGTAACCAAATTTGTTCCTACTTGTTATTTATATGGTGTCAAGGGTCACATTAGACCAAAGTGTTTTAAACTATTGAGTCTTTTTTGCATAAAAAATTAAAACAGTTCACACAGTTGCCTAAGACACAACTGATTTGGGTCAAGAAAAAGGTAACTTCATGCAATATTGCTTTTATTGCTCTTAATGCCTCAACTAATGATGTTCGCTATTTTGATAATGCTTATTCAAGACACATGACAAGGAACAGAGCCTTGAATCATGTAAAGAAGGCACAATCTCTTCTGGTGATGGAATAAAAAGCAAAGTGCTAGGTAAGGATACCTTATGTGTTAATAATCTACTTAAACAAAAAAAAATGTTTTTTTTCATTGAAGGTCTTTAAGCTAAGTTGATTAGCGTTAGTCAGATTTGTGATGACAAGTTTGCTGTTAACTTTGCATAAAATAAGTGCATGGTGTTAGATGTAGATGGAAATTGCATTTTAGAAGGCAAATGGTCATTTGACAATTGTTATTTGTTGACAAATATGAATGCATTTCTTGTTAGGTTAATTGATTTAGAATTATGACATCAAAAGTTAGGACACTTAAACTCTAAAGACTGAGTTAAGTTAACTAAGATTTGAGCAATTACGGGTGTCCCTTTATTTAATGAAAAGCATATGGGATTTATGGACCTTGTCAATTAGGAAAATAGATTAGAGGGTTACATAGTCCAAACACACATCTTAGCACTTCCAAGATTCTAGATTTGCTTCATATGGACCTTATGGGTCCTATGCAAATTGAAAGCATTGCTAAAAAAAGGTATGTATTTGCTTGTGGTGCTGATTTTTCTAGATTCACTTGGATTATGATTTCATTTGAGAAAAGTTTGATACATTTTAAGTTTTCAAGGTTATGCATGAGAATGAACAAAAAAGAAACATTGGTAGAATTATGAGGATCAGAAGTAATCATGGTAAAGAATTTGAAAATGCAAGCTATACAGATTTTTGCAAATTTCATGGCATAGCTCATGAATTTTCAGCTCCTAAGACACCTGAACATAATGGAGTTGTTGAGAGGAAGAAAATGAGTTTATAAAAAATGGCAAGGGTGATTTAAATAGTGAGAAGCTAACAAAAAAGCTATTGGCAGAGGCTATCAGCACAGCTTGCTATATCTCAAATAAAGTGTTCCTAAGACTTGACTTTCTGACTTTTCCGGCATAAGAGGTCTTGTCTCTTTACTGTCCCAGTCCTCTCTCTATAGCCTTTATTTACTATGTGTTAAGAAAGTGTGGGCAAAAGGGATAATTTTTCTCTACTTCCCTCAATCTTCGGAGATAGGTGACTTTCTGCGATGGAGTCCTCCTATAGTGAACAAAAAGATGAACCCTATAGCAAATACTTCGTTCTCCATCTAAGTTCCTTATTGTTTAAACTACAAACTCTGAACAATTGTTCACAATCCATATAGATATAGAAAATGTGCAGTGAGGGATCTTTATAGGTAGCCGAAATAGATAGATTCAAAGGGCAAAGGAAAGAGAGTTCTGGTGAACAACATTGATTGTTGCCAGCCTTGATGAGATTTTTGATTAACACTAGCCTGGAGACAGCTGAACATACGCGTCTTGGGATGTCAAAGCATATAGAGTACCTGAAGTAGTACACTAGTGTGTGGTCTAGTTACCTAGAATAATGTAGACCCCCTATAAAATTCTAGAGAACCAAATATGATATAATTTCATATTTTTGGTTGTAGGTGCTATATACTCAATGATAGAAAACAACTGGCAAGTTTGATGCAAAAAGTGATAAGGGAGTGTTTGTTAAATACTTAAGAAATAGCAAAGCACATAGAGTTTACAATTTGAGGACTGAAACGATAATAGAATCTACAAATGTGATTTTTAATGATTATTCTATTTGTTCACAAGAGGAGCAATAATCAGTATCATAGAAGAAATAGAAAATTAAAATCAAGTTGTTGTAGACAATAAGGAAGAGCCAGTTATAGTAGACACAATTTCTATAGGTAACTTAGACAGAAATCAGATCATATTAACATTCTTAGGTTCTATCAAAGAAATATTGCAGCTGCAGTATTGATTTGGACAGAAATCAGATCAAAGATGTTGTAGCCAAAAAGGATCCACCCGCTTGGATTCGAAAGGTACATCCAACAACATCAATCATTAGTAGTCTAGAATGCTCAATATAAACCAAAAGCAAGGTAAGTCGTTCTTGTTATATTTCTTTGATAGAACCTAAGAATGTTAATGAAGCTTTTAGAGAGGATGTTTGGATTCTGGCAATGCAAGAAGAATTGAATCAATTTGAAAGAAATAAAGTTTGGATGTTAGTTCCTAGACCAAATAATGCAAATGTAATATGAACTAAGTGGATATTAAAAAATAAAACTGATGAAAATGGGCAAGTTGTTAGAAACAAAGCTAGATTAGTTGCATAAGGTTACACACAAATTGTAAGTATTGATTCTGAGGAAACTTTGCACCTGTAGCTATACTTGAATCTATTAGGTTGTTACTTGTTATTGCATGTTTGCTAGACTTTAAATTGTTTCAAATGGATGTTAAGATAGCCTTCTTGAATGACTGTCATAATTAAGAGGCTTATGTTAAGAAGCCAAAAGGATTTGAAGATCCCAAACATCTTAATTTTGTGTATAAGCTGCATAAAGCATTGTATAGGTCAGAGATTGACTAAGTTTTTGATTCAAAAACGTTGCACTCAGGGCAACAATGGTGAAACATTATTTATTAAACATGCATCCAATTACTTTACTGTTGCTCAAGTGTATGTTGATGATATTTTTTATGGTTCCATTAATAAGATCAAAACTGATGGGGTTTGTTAAGCTAATATAGAGTGAATTTGAGATGAGTATGGTAGTTGAGTTGAATTTCTTTCTTAGTTTACAAGTGAAGCAACTTGAAACTAAAATTTTTATTTCACAATCAAAGTATGCTAAAAACTTGGTAAAGAAATTTGAACTTGACAAAGCTAAGACTTTTAGAACACCTATGGGCACCAACATCAAGTTGACAAGAGAGAATGCAGGAAATGATGTTGATTCAATCCTTTATTGGAGTACGATTAGAAGTCTTCTATACTTGACCTCATGTAGACGAGATTTCTATTTTAGTGTTGGCATATCTGCTCGATTTTAGACATGTTCGAAGGAATTACATCTTTCATTTGTGAAGAGGATTATCAAGTATGTTCATGATACCATTGAGTTTGGAATATGGTTTACTAAGGAGAAAAATGCTTGTCTTGTGGGTTATAGCAATGCAGATTGGGCAGGAAACATTGATGATAGAAAAAGCACATCAGGAGGTTGTTTTTATCTTGGAAACAACTTGGTTTCTTAGGACAACAAAAAGCAAAACAACATTTCATCATCCACTATAAAGGCTGAGTACATTGTTTTTCGGAGTTGCTGCACTCAATTACTTTGGATGAAACAAATAATAACTTTCTATGTTATTCATCAAGATTCCATAATAGTGTCCTGTGATAAGACTAGTGCTATTGATATCTCAAAGAATCCAGTCCATCATTCTTGAACTAAGACATTAACATAAGGCATCATTTTATTAAGGAGCTTGTTGAGTATAAAATAATCCTTATTGAACAAATCTCTCTTGAGAATCAACTAGCCAACTTGTTCATAAAAGTAATTGATGCATCGAGTTTTGAAAAACTAAAAAAGTTCATTGGCATTTGTCAGTTATCTATTTAAACTCTATGTGTAGTTATGTTATTTGTATCTGCAACATCATTAGTCTATTTTTTAATTAACGCATGCTTGAGCTATTTTCTTTGAATAATTTTGCTAGTAATTTAATGTCAAATCCAAAAAAGGTTACCTATATACGATGCGTGAAAGCCATCCATTCATAGGAACTTCAATATATCTTAGAAATATGTTAAAGTCACCCACTCAAATGGAAAAGGGCTACCTTTATACATGCGTGAAAGATGTTGTGTACATTAAGAAAGTTCACTTTGAGATTGACTTTTGCGTGTGCTAAAAGCATGCTTAGGTTGATCACTCAATTAGATTAAGTGCTAAAATAATGAAAAATTATGTGTGTTTGATATTTATCAATAGTTCTTATACATGCTTGGTTATAAAAAAGGTTATATGATATCCATATATTTCAATTATGTGAATTGCAATTGTTTTAGTTAGGTTTTGCATAACATTCAATCAGTGCCTACGTTTGACTTTTTGTTTTTCTTAAGAGTAGGTCAGCAAAATTATTTTGAGGAGGACTTTGTTCAATGGCGGGAATCGTTTGTGTTATAAGCTTTTATTTTTAAGATTTCAAATTTGAAATTACCTTAATTTATGTGGTGTTTCCAAAATTTCTTATTTAATGAGATTTTTTTTGGAAATAATTAATTCTCTCTTAAATAGATAATTATGTTTTGGAAATACAATTTTACTCAAATTTGTATCTTAAAAAACTGGATTGGATTGAGATTTCATGCCAAAGTTGTATCACTTATCATTAGAATTAATTAATTATATCAATTATCACAAGCATATTTGTTTTATCATTTTTTGACAACCCCAAGTGCAGTAGCCTATTTGTTGTTTCAATTATTTTTTAGTGCAAATCTTTACCATGGCCAAATCAAAATGCAAAATTGAAGCTCAATCCACCTCAATAGAACAAGAAACAACTAATTCTTCTTCAATCTCAGGTTCCTCAATTGAAAAACTCTCAAGTCTAAATGAAGAGCAAGAGTAATAACCATATATAGATCCAAAACAGTCACAATAGGCAAAACCAAAATCATCTTCAATAGAACCAAACTCTCCTTAACCACCACCAATTCCTATAGATCTAGTAATAAGCGAAGATGATGATATTGTTCTTGGAGATGTGCAAGACTATGTTAATCCGCACTCTCCACAATCTCTTAAACGAGAGAATGAGTAAAGATTTTGAAAATATACTTCAAAAAGTGAGATCAAAATCAAGAGGCAAGTGAAAGTGGATGACTTTGATGAGTATCAACTCAGAGAGATTCTTGAATCTAGACACTGGATGAGAACGGTAAATACTTTTTCACCTCTTGTCAAAACATTGATTCAAGAATTTTATGCCAATGTTTTGCTCTCTATTGATGATCTAGAAGTCATTACTACCATAAGGTGTACTATAGGGGTAAACTAATTCATTTTTTACCAAACATCATTAATCAGTTCTTTGATATACTCATTGGCATTCAACATTTTGTGAGTAGTGATTTGAATATGAGTAAGGTCACTTTTAACTCACTAATAATTGTGATGTGCAATGGGATCCACATGATGGCATTGACCAAAAAATCTTGGCACTAACATATCGTGCGTTGCACAAAATCACATAATGTGACTGGTTTCCTTCAACTCATCAAAATAGAGTAGGAGAGGAAAGGGCAAAATTTCTATTTTGTGTTGGAATTGAGAGACATGTTAATTTGGGAATATGGATATACAACTATGTTCTGCAAATTGCTACCTATCAATCTCATTCAAAATTGCTTGTGTTTTCGTTGATGATTCATGCTTTACTAATACACAATGGCATTGAACATGAGGCAAATGAAATCACAGAGGATATTCCTAGTTTGATCTGAAAAGGATTTTTGACCAGATTGAAGTCAACACCTGAGGGAGAGGATACCCAGATGACAACCTAGATAGAGAAGAGCTCCTAGACCTAATTAGACAGAATCTGTGAATGAACAACTTGCTTTGATTTCTACTTCTTTAGCTAACATTGTGTAGGACATACAAATTATCAAGGACAAATAACAACAATTGAGGAGAAGCTTGATGCTTAATCTAATGTTGCAAATTCTTTGAAAAGTAACAAGAAGAAATCAAAGAAGAAAAGCAAGAAGAAGGCCAAACAATTTGTTGAAGAATCCTCACAGAACCCAACCTCATTTGCTAAGGTGTCACATCTCCTGTACAAGCACCTTACCCATCTCTACCTCCTGCCACACAAGCTATTGAAAGCTTGGTTGATATTTCTCAAAAGATAAAGAGTATAACAAAGAAAATTGTTTGCATCATTAGAGAAACAGTTGATATAGTGGCCACTTCAACTGATACAACTACTTAGCAAGCATCTAACCAACTCATTCATTTTCTGAACAACCAACACCATCCACCACTCATGGGAGATTCAAGAACGCTACTAGAAAATCCAAGAAGTATCTAGGCCATCCACCTAAGTTGCTAGTGTGCAAATCTATAAGGCTTAACTGATGTTGAATTAGTTTTTGAACTTTTGTTAAAATTTTTTTTGGTTTTGATTTTGCTTACTCCTTTTGCATTTGGCACTTGTTATGAAACCAAAAGGGACTAGTATTTATTTTGATGGATGTTTCTACAGATTTTAGTTTGGATGTTTCTCAGTTTTTAGTTTTTAGATTTTTTGGATTTGGAAGTTATTATGAATGGCCTCTCGCACTCGATTCCCTGTGCGGGCTTCTTTCAGTTGTCAAAGGGATGTACAGGTCAAGTCAAGGAGACAAGACCCAGAGAAATAATTGAAGTCACCACCTCAGTAAATAACCATAGGAAAATTTTGGATGACGGTAGTCGATCCCTAGATTCTGGACCTAGCTACCCATCACCCTTTAGATATGAGTTTGGGTAGTTAGGTACGGGTTACACCCGCCCGGATGTTAGTTTGACATCCATTATGAGTTTGCTAAGTTTTAGATTCTATGTCATTAATGTTACCCTCTCTGGATCCTAAGTTTGATTATGCACACAACCACTTTTATCAATTTATTACATATGAGGTGTTGACAGTTAATATACATATGCAGAAAGGGGGAGGAGAATTGATTACAATTTCATCAAACCTAGGGGAAGGGATTGAGGATTACAATAATTTTTCATAATAATTACAATAAAAAAGTAAATTATTAAAAAAATAGAAGGGTCTGAAATCATCCCTTCATCATCAAATAATAATAAGCACAAAATAAAAAGGACTTAAACTTCACATGGTATTGACCATCTGCTAGATTATATCATGCCTAATTAGTGATTAAATATCACATACTTGATTATTAGTCATCGCATGCTTTATCATGAACTAACCCTAATTATGGCATGATCATTGACTAATTGATTATATGATTAATTGCTAAGCATGCATAATTAAACTACTAATTAACTACTACTAATCCTAAACATAGTATAATTAAACTAATTCTTAAACTAAGCATGACATATTTAAACTAATCTTAAACTAAATATGGCATAATTAAACTAATTCTTAAACTAAGCATGGCTTATGTAATTACACTAATCCTAAACCGAACATGGCATAATTAAGCTAATTATTAAACTAAACATGGCATAATTAAACTAATTCTTAAACTAAACATGCCATAATTATCTCCTAATTATATCTAAGCTAACCATAAAAATTAACTGAAAATAATAAATTTATATATTAGAAAAGGCCCTCAAAACCTTACCTGACTCTGATCACTATTAGAGGAAGAATCTTGACTGCAGAAATCATAAAAAGATTGAATTCTCCTAGTATTTCCCAAGAAAACTCGACTTGTTCTTGAAGTTAGGGCCACTTGCCCTTATATAGGTCCTTCAAGGGCCAAAATTGGGCTCTTTTCCTAATGTGGGACTATAGACTACAAATGTGTGCTTGTAACCTATAAGTGGCCTTAGTGTTTATTGATTGGCTAATGGCGTAACCCTAAGGGTGCGCGCTTGTAATGTTACAGGGGACACTTTTTCCACCAGAGGCATGTGTCTATAGTGTTAGATGCACCAGCCCTAGCCTACAAGTGCAAGCCCTATTCCTAAGTTATTCTCTATTTTGCACTGTTTGAGTCTTAATCACTCCCCCATTATTACTGTACCAGTCCCAAGTCTACTAGGCTTTTCTACCCTTTATAGCGTCATTTCTATAGCTAAGGTTAATCCTTCGATTTAATGTCTCTGGTTATCATCATTGGGCCTAAAAAATCGTAAGCAAAATTCTAGTGCTTATAGTTTGTCCTCTGCTTTGGAGGGATTTGTGGAACATAAACATTGAACAAAGTATACCATATCTTGAACTTACCTGCTCCAAGTCTGATGTTTAAGTTCCACTAGGATTTTGATGGTTTTTTAGGTGACCTTACATCACCTGCTGTTTATAGAGCTACTTTGCACTCTCTAAGCTTGTTGAAATTCTAACTTTTGTTGAGAGTCTTGGCGTAATTCCATGCTCGAGGGTTTTGGTGTCGTTCTATACTCTTCAAAAGTCTTCGATATGATTCCATACTCTCTAAAGACACCTTTACACGATTCCACATTGAAAAGGATATTTGGTGCAGTTTCGCACTCTCTGAAAGCCTCCAATGTGGTTCCACACTCTTTGAAGACACCTCTGTGCGATTTCTCATTGGAAAGGCTTTTCGGTGTAGTTTCGTACTCTTTAAAAGTCTCCGGTGTGATTTCACACTCTTTGAACACACCTTTGTGCGATTCCATGCCAAAAAGGATTTTTGGTGCAATTTCGCCCTCTCTGAAAGCCTCTGATGTGATTCCACACTTTCTGAAGACACCCTTACATGATTCTATGCTGTAATAGATTTTTCGTGTAGTTTCGCACTCTCGCAAAGTCTTCGATGTGATTCCACACTCTCTGAAGACACCTCTGCACGATTCCAGACTAAAAAGGATTTTTGGTACAGTTATGCACTCTTTGAAAGTCTGTCTCATACTTCATAGGGGTACTAATGTAATTTTGCATTCTTGAAGTAAGCTCATTGAAATTCTAAGTCCAGCTAGAGGTCTCAACGTGATTCCATGCTTGAGGAGTTTAGTGCAGTTCTGCAATCTCTGAAGATTTTTGTTGCCATGTTTCATTTACTGAGGGGATTTTGCACTTTTGAAGGGTGTCTGATGTAATTTTGGGATTTTTAGGGAGTTCTTTTGAATTTTACAACCTTGGGGGTGGTCAATGCGATTCTACAATCATTGAGGGTGTTGATGTTCCTCTAGAACCTTGGGGGCATTGATATAATTTTTGTAATCCTCAGGGTCCCTACAAATTCTACAAGATTACATTAGATATTTCTGTTAAAATTAATTTTGAACTTACGGACATGCGCCTGTAACTATAGGTGCACGCCTTTATGGACCAGTGCAGGCCTGTAGCACATAAACCAATATATGAGCAAGTTTTCATTTTTCTCCAAACCCTTATTCTCATATTTTCTGATTTCTCTCCTACTCTTCTCTAATTTCCCTTACGTTTTCGACCTTATTCGGCCATAGCCAACTTCCCAGTGGACATCACTTTCTTTCCTCATACTGTGGTCATGTTCTCCATGTTCTTCGATTGTCAGATCGGTGGCAACACCTGAATTTGACAAGATATGGGCAACTATGACTTTTCCCAGATAAGTCGAAGCTTCATACGACTTTCTTTTAATGTTTTTGTGCATTTTGGCATGTTTTGCTGTGTTTTTGGACTGTGTTTTATGAATCTAGGTTCTAGAAATTCGGGGTGCTTTTAACAAAGGCGTCAAAGCTCTTAGAGGCACACGCCTGTAGGTGGCATTGAAGGTAGTTCAAGGCATGCACCCTTAGGTTTAGGGTTGTCACCATATGGGCGTAGGCCGTTAGGATTTAGGACTAAGAGGCGTGCGCCTTTAGGTTAATCTTAGGTGCCCTTATGGTTTCCCTTGGTACAGGTGCATCGCCTATTTTAAGGTTTTCGTTAGTGGCGTGCGCTGTTAGGTTTTGCCCATTAGAGTCATGTGCCTTTAGGTTAACCTTTGGCGCCTCTAATTATGGGCGCATGCCTGTAGATCTTGGTTTCTTCTCTCTTTCCTTCAGCCCTTTTTTGACTTACTTACACTTTTCGGTCCTTTTCTCTTTTCCAAACGGAGAACATGAATAAGCTTGAACTCTCCTACTCCTTTGCTCGATAGTGGTATGACACCATTCCCGAGGGTCTGGTCCAGAGGCATATCATGGATGCCGATTTTGATTGCATAGGCCGCTTTAAGTGTGAAGGTTGGAGAAATACTTTACATGGGTGGCTTTCAAGTAGCCATGATTGACGAAGTAAGCCCAATTGTAGCTGGAATAATGAAGAAACAAGGGTACTTGCTAGGAGCTAGACTTGGGAGGAATGGAAGTGGTTTACCATCCTTCCTAGTGGTTTACCATCCTTCCTAGATTTCAAATGCTAGACTTCTAGAAGAGGGTTAGGCTATGAATCTTAAGGGGAAGAAGAAGACATTGAACCCAAGAAAAGGGGATTCATCAAGTTTATCAAAGCTCAAGATACGAGGTATGTGGGAGTTGTTGAACCATGGGTTTTCAAGGGAATGTTAAAGTTCAAATTCGAGATAATGACTTGGTTAGAGAAATGGACAAGATGACCATCAAGGAGGAGATGCCTCAAGAACAAGCACTGCCAATGGACTTGTCTATCAACCTTGCTACTTTCATCAAAGAAGGAATTAAGAATGTATCTTATGAAGATGTGTTTGTACACAACCTCTTTGAAGAAGAGGACATTTTTTATGTTTCAAAGTTTAATGCAATGAAAAATAATTTTGCTTACTTGTGTGATGTCTTTTCTAGTGGTGTAGTATGCATTTCACTAGCATATTTGAAATTCGTACCATTCAAACTCATGACATTAATCTTGGTACAATCGAAAAACCTAAGAACATATGCATTGCACTTGATTCAACTCCTGAAGAGAGGGAAAGATTTGAAAAATTGTTAAAGAAACAAGAAGAAGTCTTCGTCTGGTGCTATGACGACATGCCTGGAATCGATAGAAGCATCACTAAGCATACAATTCCAACGTATCTGCACATAAAGCCGGTTAAGCAGAAACTAAGAAGAATGAGACCAGAATGGGCTCGAAAAATCAAAAAAGAGGTCTCCAAGCAAATTGAACTTCGAAGTGGTGAAGTATTCAAAATGGTTAGCCAATATCATGCCAGTACCAAAGAAGGATGGAAGGTTCTGAATGTGTGTGGATTACCGAGACTTGAATAAGGCCTCACCAAAGGATGATTTTCCTTTGCCTCACATCGTTGCGTTATTGGATAGTATTGTCGCTAGTGTGATGTTCTCTTTTATAGATGGATTTTCTAGATACAATCAGATAATGATGGCCAATGAAGATAAGATGAAGCTGGCCTTTATAACAGAATAGAGAACTTATTGTTGCAAGTTGACGCCTTTCAAATTGAAGAACGTAAGGGCTACTTATCAACAAATGGCGACGGTGCTATTCCATGACATGATGCATGAGGAGATAGAAATTTATGTGGATGACATGATGGTAAATCTGAAACTCGAGAGGGTCATTTTGAGGCCTTAGACAGATTCCTAGAAAGGGTGAAGAAATACAAGTTGTGGCTAAGTCTGAAGAAGTGTGTCTTTGGGGTTACTTCAAGGAAGCTGTTAGGATTTGTAGTTGGCAAGAAGGGGATAAAAGTAGATCTGAACAAGTTAAAACCATTACGAAGATGTCGTAACCCAATACTGAAAAAGAAGTTAGAGGGTTTCAGGGAAGATCCAATACATTAGTTGATTTATCTCTAAACTAACAACCGTTTGTGCATCGATCTTTAGGCTTTTAAAAAAGGATCAGTCAGTAGAGTGGAATGATCAGTGCCAAGAGGCATTTGAGAGGATTAAGAAGTACTTACAAAATCTACCAGTTTTGAGACTGCCAAAACCTAGGAAGAATTTAATTTTATACTTGACTCTTGAGGAGGAAGCTATCGGTGCTATGCTAGCTGATGAACACTTAAATCTGTATGTTTAATAAGAGCATCATATTGCATTAATAGTGTCATTAAATCCCTCAACTTAAGCATATTTGTAGTCTTTGCATCTTTGGAATTAACTTCCTCTTAATTTTGATTTTGTTACAGGTTTGGAAAAATGGGAATAACTCTCTATTTATAGATCAGAATGATGCAATTCTTAATGTTTTGAAAAGCTGATTAAATTATCTACAGGATTGTATCTAGAAGCATCGTCAAATTCGGGCTCTTAGTGGACCAAAAATGGGCTTGAAGTGAACCCATCTGCAGTTTCGACCCAGTCTGACCAGGCCTCAGTATTTGGACTATATCTCTCACAATACGTATCTAAATTGTACAAATCAATATGTTCTAGAAAGCTGAGAGAAATATCTACAACTTTTGTGAAGACATATGATTAAAATGCTCAATATTTTAATGTCAAAATCGGTGGTCAAAGTGGTGCACCTAATGATCCCAATGGTCAAAGTTAGTTCACCTAACATTTGATAACTATTCCTTTGTAATTTGACAAGTTTACCCCTGAATGTATCTATAAATAGAGGTGCCTTGTGACCCATTAGGGCATCTTGGCCTTTGCTGGGATCTTGTATTGTGTTTCTCTCTTGTGTTTTAATGTTATTAATGAATTTCCTTTTTCTTGCAATTTGTGTTCTTTCTCTTATAATGTCTTTCTAATTTCTCTCTTGTTAAGGTGAAATGGTGAAACCCTTGATATGAGAGTAAGGATTCTCTAACCCCTTAATATGTGCTTAATTATTGTAATCTTATATTGTTTATTGTATATGATTTATATTTACTTTCTTAATCAATCTTGACACCACTCGTAAAGTGTAGGTCTTGATCCATTGTAGACAATCCTTGGCACATCAAATGCTTGGATCCTTCCTAGATGTCGTATGGTTTTTCCTTACCGACACGAATCTAGTTAGGAACCTTGATTTGTTGTCGATATATGGAGATTGGCACATTGGATGCTTGAACCCATTTACAAGTAGTGGTATAAATATTGGTAACGAAGCAAATATAATTCATATAACTAAAATGGGTTGTTTATCCTTATTCGAAATATCAAGGGCGGATCCCCTAATCTTAGCTCTCATTATTATTGTGTTAATTTCTCTTGTATTCTAATTATTATCATTTATTATTTAAGAACTTGTTCTTTACTCATATTTGTTGATATTATATTACTATCTCTTTGAATCATCCATATTATATTTGCTTAGCTTATAATTTGTAGCGCTAAAATCTCCTTCCTCGTGGATCAACCCCGGTCTCAGCAGGTTTATTGCTTCGACACTCCTATACTTGGGAGACAATCCTTTTTCTGATGTGTCAAGTTTTTGGCGTCGTTGCCGGGGAAGGTAAAAATTGACGTGGAAAATTGTAAGTATTCTCTTTTCTCATCTTAGATCTAAATTTTTTATTTTTTTGTGTGTTCATCTTTTCCTCTCTTTTCTTCTCTCTTTCTTGCATGAAAATTTGGTCACGAACATCTAGTGGTAGACTTGTTAGAAAAACATCATCTTCCTTAAAAAACATGGCCGACAATCATGTGGAAATATTCACGGACGAAGGGGACAACCATTCCCAACAAAATGATCAGAACCAACGAAGAACCCTCAGAGACTACATGAATCTGGTAAGGACTAATGCACCATCTTGTGTAATTTCTCCTCCAGATTCAATTCATTTTAATTTCAAACCAAGTTTTGTTGGACTTCTACCTACTTTTCATGGCCTTGACATGGAGAACCCATATTCGCACTTGAAACTCTTTGAAGAGGTATGTAACTCCTACACTGACCCAAATTGTAGCATAAACACCATTAGATTAAAGCTTTTTCCTTTTTCTCTAAAAGATAAAGCTAGGACATGGCTACAAAATTTGAGGTCGAATTCCATTAGTTCATGGGATGAGATGAAACAACAATTTTTGAAAAATTTTTTTCCCACCCATAGAACAATTTCTTTTAAAAGACAAATTTCCGATTTCTCTAAAAAATAATGGGAAACCCTTTACCAATGTTGGGATAGGTATAAGGAACTACTTAATACCTGTCCTCACCATGGTTTTGAAACTTGGAGAATAGTTGCACACTTCTATGAAGGGTTAACACCTCAAGATAGGGAACTAGTAGAATTAATGTGTAAAGGAGAATTTAAAGAAAAAGACCCTGAGGAAGCCCTTGACTTCCTAGATTCCTTATCAGAAAAGGCACAAAATTGGGACACTGCTGGCACCTATGAGGTACCAAGCAAGGCCCAAACCTTGACATCCAATAGAGGTATTTACAACCTTAGGGAAGACCATGACCTTCAAGCCAACTATGCATCCCTAGCTAGAAAAGTCGAGGCTTTAGAAATGAAAAAGAGTGGTCAATTGAATTCTATTCAAGAAAATGTCTGTAACATTTGTGATGACAATGACCATTCTACTGATAATTGCCCAACTTTGCCTGCCTTTAGGGAATGTCTTCATGAAAAAGCCAATGCCTTGAACACTTTCAAAAGGCCAAATCACAATCCATATTCACAAACCTACAATCCTGGTTGGAGAAATCATCCAAATTTTAGCTGAAAAAATGACAATCATGCACAATCTTCACAAGTCCCTTTTCAAACACGACAAAATTTTCAAAATTCTCATGATCATGCATATGCTCCTCCCCCTAGGAATGACTTTGAAGAGACATTGCATTCATTCATTACAAAGAAAGAGACTTTCAATAGTCAAACTGCTCAAACATTAGCAAATTTGTCAGAAACTCTTGTAAAATTTGCATCTACATTTAGCATCCAAGAGAAAGGAAAATTTCCTTCTTAGACATTGCAAAACCCCAAAGAACAATCTAACTCAAATGCAGGGAGTTCAAGTAACCATTATTTTGACCAAGCCAAGTCAGTCATGACCCTTTGCAATGGTAAGATTGTTGAAAAACACATTCCTGACCCTTGTGAGAAAGAAGAAGAATCGATCTCTAAAGGACAGGAAGAGGTGGCCAAACCAATACCTAGCGAAGAGGAAACCATATCCCCATTTGTGCCTCCATTTCCTCAAGCATTAGCCATACAAAAGAAGGTAACTCATAATTCTGAAATTTTTGAAATTTTCAAACAGGTAAAGGTCAACATTCCCTTGCTTGATGTGATCAAACAGGTACCTTCTTATGCAAAATTTTTGAAAGACTTGTGCACTGGGAAAAGAAAATTGAATGTGAAAAAGAAGGCCTTCCTAGCTGAGCAAGTAAGTGCCATTCTTCAAAACAATAATACAGTGAAATATGAGGATCCAGGTTGTCCTACAATTTCATGTGTTATTGGAGACCATAAAATTGAATAAGCTTTACTTGATCTTGGTGCTAGTGTGAATTTGCTTCCATACTCGGTTTTTCAAAAACTCAATCTAAGTGAGTTAAAACCGACTTCTGTGACTCTTTTGCTTGCTGATAAATCAATTAAAGTACCAAGAGGAGTAGTAGAAGATGTATTAGTTCAAGTTGATAAATTCATTTACCCAATGGATTTTATCGTCTTGGATACACAACCAGTGGAAGTAAGCAATTCAATTCCTGTTATTTTAGGGCGTCCATTTCTAGCTACTTCTAATGCTTTGATTAATTGCAGGAATGGAGTCATGAAGCTATCATTTGGGAACATAACATTAGAATTTAATGTTTTTAATATGTGCAAACAACCAAATGAAGAAGAAGATGAAGTTGATGAAGCCAATGTAATTGAATCCACTGTGGAAGATCACATCCAAAAAGGGAGTTCTTCTGACCCTTTGAAAACTTATCTAGTGAATTCATTAGAATCAAGCATGGAACTAGAGTCTAATCTTTCTGATATATGTTCTTTATTGGATTGTGCACATGTGATGGAAAAAGGCTCAAAATCAAGATTTGAAGAATTGGGGCAAATGAATGAAAGCAAGGAAGATGAAGCTCCCAAGCTAGAATTGAAGCCCTTACCTGAAGGACTGAAATATGCATATCTTGGGGAGAATCAGACATATCCGGTGGTAATTTCTTCATCCCTCACATGCGAGCAACAAGGTAAGTTGATAGAAGTGCTTAAAAGGCATAAAAATGCAATTGGGTGGACTTTAAAAGATATAAAAGGCATTAACCCTTTAATTTGCACACATAGAATACATTTAGAGGAAAATGCCAAAACATCTCAACAACCTCAAAGGAGATTAAATCCACACATGAAAGAGGTCATTAGGGCTGAAGTTCTCAAACTACTTGATGTGGGAATTATCTATCCTATTTCTGATAGTAAGTGGGTAAGCCCTACACAAGTAGTACCTAAGAAATCTGGCATTACAGTAGTTAAAAATGAAAAGGGTGAATTATTGCCAACTCGTGTCTCATCTAGTTGGAGGATGTGCATTGATTATAGAAAATTAAATGCTGTCACTAGAAAAGACCATTTTCCCTTACCCTTCCTTGACCAAATTCTTGAAAGAGTAGCAGGAAACCCCTACTACTGCTTTCTTGATGGATACTCAGGCTACTATCAAATTCCCATTGCACTTGAAGACCAAGAAAAGACCACATTCACGTGCCCCTTTGGCACTTTTGCATTTAGGAGAATGCCTTTTGGACTTTGTAATGCTCCAGCTACTTTTCAAAGATGCATGCTAAGCATTTTTAGTGATATGGTCGAGCATTGTTTAGAAGTTTTCATGGATGATCTAACTGTCTTTGGAAACTCTTTTGATAATTGTCTTGGAAACTTAGAAAAAGTCCTAAAAAGGTGTGTAGAAAAAGGTCTTATTTTGAATTGGGAAAAATGTCATTATATGGTCACTTCGGGAATTGTCTTAGGTCATGTGGTGTCTTCTAAAGGAATTGAAGTGGACAAAGCAAAAGTGGAATTAATTTCCCATTTGCCTCCACCAAAAACAGTTAAAGAGGTTCGTTCATTCTTAGGGCATGCTGGATTTTATAGGAGGTTCATAAGAAATTTTAGTGCTATATCTAAACCTCTTTGTAACCTCTTAATAAAAGATACTTCCTTTGAATGGACTCAAGAATGTCAAAATACCTTTGATACATTAATTGGGCTTTTAACAACTGCTCCAATTATGCAATCTTCTGATTGGTCCTTGCCTTTTGAATTGATGTGTGATGTAAGCGACTATGCAGTTGGTGCTGTCTTAGGACAAAGATAAGAAGGTAAGCCTTATGTGATATACTATACAAATAGGACTTTAAATGATGCACAAATGAATTACACAACAACTGAAAAAGAACTACTTGCAGTAGTATTTGCATTGGACAAATTTCGATCTTATTTAATTGGCTCTCCAACAATTGTTTACACTGACCATGCAGCTGTGAGATATTTAATGACTAAACAGAATGCAAAACCTAGATTGATACGGTGGATCTTATTGCTCCAAGAATTCAACATCACAATAAAGGATAAGAAAGGAGCCGAAAATGTCGTTGCTGATCATCTTTCAAGACTAACGACAGAGACATTAATTAAAACTTCACCTATCAATGATTCTTTTTCTGATGAATTTTTATTTTCCGTTGCTACTGTACCTTGGTTTGCTAACATTGTAAATATTCTTGCGACATAGAAAATGCCACCTCATTGGAATGCTCAAGACAAAAGAAAATTTTTAACCGAGGTGAAAAATTTTTACTGGGATGACCCATATCTGTTCAAATATTGTCTAGACCAAATAATGAGAAGATGCATACCCGACAATGAGGTAAGTAGTGTCATTAACTTTTGTCATTCTAAAGCATGTGGAGGACATTTTTCGTCTAGAAAAACAGCTGCTAAGATCTTACAATGTGGATTTTATTGGCCCACCTTATTTAAAGATACACATGTATTTTGCAAAACGTGTGAAAATTGTCAAAAATTGGGATCCATTTCAAAAAGAAACATGATGCCTTTGCGTCCCATTCTTGTTGTTGAAATCTTTGACTGTTGGGGTATTGATTTTATGGGACCCTTTCCATCATCATTTGATTTTGTGTACATCCTTGTTGCAGTAGACTATGTTTCAAAATGGGTCGAGGCAATTCCATGTCTAAACAATGATCACAAAACAATTGTCAAATTCTGGAAAGAGAATATCTTGAGTAGATTTGGAATTCCTCGAGCCATTATTAATGATGGGGGTACACATTTTTGTAACAAACCATTTGAAACTTTAATGAAGAAATCTGGAATAGCCCATAAAATTTCTACACCTTATCACCCACAAACAAGTGGACAAGTTGAATTAGCTAATAGGGAGATAAAACAGATCTTAGAAAAAACGGTTAACCCAAATCGTAAAGATTGGTCTTTAAGACTTAATGATGCACTTTGGGCTTACCGAACTGCTTTTAAAACATCATTAGGAATGTCTCCTTATAGACTAGTTTATGAAAAACCTTGTCACTTGCCTGTGGAAATTGAGCATAAAGCTTATTGGGCCATTAAAACATTCAACACAAATTTGAATGAGGCTTGCAAGTTACGTAAACTCCAACTGAGTGAACTTGAAGAAATTAGGAATGATGCTTATGAAAATTCTAAAATCTACAAAGAAAAAATGAAGGTTTTTCATGACAAATTTATTGTTAGAAAATCTTTTGACCCTTCACAAAAAGTTCTTTTGTATGATTCAAGGTTGCATTTATTTCCTGGTAAACTTCGGTCACGTTGGACTGGGCCTTTCATTGTTAAAAATGTTTTCCCTCATGGAGCAGTTAAAATTGAGAACCCAAAGAATGGTCATGTGTTTAAAGTTAATGGACAACGGTTAAAACCATTCTTTGAAAATTTTGACCAAAACGAAGAGTCCATTGCTTTAATCGATCTTTTTTAAGGATTGATTTTTTCCAGTCAAGTGGCGGATACGGTACTCCGTGACATTTAAAGTCGGTTTTTCAGTTCCCTAAAAACTGTTGCTCACCTTGCATTCATTTTCCTTTCTTTTCTCGCATGGATACCATTCTCTCAAATCTGCACAAACATTTTCCCTCTTTTCCTCCAAATGATTTGCTTAAAATTTACAAAGCTCGTGCAGAAAGACTAAGGATGTTGATGTGTAAGGGTATGCCTATCGAAGTAAGATGGTTAATTGAAGCCAAGGTTCGATTTTCCTATGAATTTTCAGATAATCTTGTATCTCACATGCCAGGTATGGGAAAAAGCTCTTATGCCAAAAAGCGAAGAGCGAAAAGGTTACAAGTTTGTCCCAGATGTGCAAGATGGACTTGTAACCAGCGTTTCCGCTCCTTGGGATTTTTGTCTAACAATCGAGAGGATAAACTACAGTTCATCAAGAATGGACTAAGTAAGAAGTCTTTGGATGATATCCGAACGACTCTTGAGACGCATTCTTGTGGACTTGTGTAGCGTGAAATTTTTAATTTGTGGACACAATTCCGAGATGAGCAGGAACGCTATAGTCTTGGGAATCTGACTCAAAACACCCTGTTTGCCAGTTTATAAGAAAACTGGATGGGAAGCATATCCCCAACTCATAGAAGGTGTTTAAGCCGTTTCTGGACTTATGGTGTCTTATTTCATCATCTTTTGAATTTTTATGCATTACTGTTAACTTTTTCAACAAACAACCGAGCTACCTAGATAAATATCATCATTAGCATACCTTTTTGCACTCCATAAATACCACATGTCTTGTTCTCTTCTTCACACATAGTTAGAGAGTTGCATAGACATGGAGGGAACTTCACAACGTCGAATCCAAAGGATATGTGTATTCTGCGGATCTCGACCAGGTAAAAGTGAGGAGTTTGTAGAAGTAGCAAACTATCTTGGTAGGCTACTGGCTGAAAGAAAGATTCATGTGGTTTATGGGGGAGGTAGCCTCGGGTTAATGGGTTGTGTGTCAACAGCTGCACATGTAGGAGGTAATCAAGTTTTAGGAGTTATTCCTAAAGCTTTGGCCATAGAAAGCATCGTTGGAAAAACGGTTGGGACGGAGTTATAGGTCTCCTCTATGCATGAACGTATGACACATATGCTCATCAATTCATATGCCTTTATTGCTTTACCAGGTGGCTTTGGCACCCTTGAAGAAATTTTTCAAATTGCCTCTTGGGTCTAACTGAATCTCCATCAAAAACCCATAGGTTTGTTGAATGTTAAAAATTTCTTTGATCCTTTGATAAGTTTTGTTGATGCAGCTGTGGAACAGAATTTTATCCCTCATTCAGCGAGAAAGATCCTTATTTCTTCCACTTCTGCTGGTGAGCTACTTGACAAATTACAAGAAGTTGAGTATGAACCTGACCCAACTAGTACTCAAATTAATTGGGCAGGAGGGCAAAACAAAAAGTGCAAATTGGATCTGAATCTCCGTTTGTTATTTTTTTTTCTTGTCCTTTATTTTATTTTATTTTATTTTTAGCATGTTATTTTATGAGTCTTTCAGGTCATCTCTCTTGAATAACAGAAGCTTCAGGTAATGTCTCATATACTTTATCTCTCTACATTTAAACATTGAGGACAATGTTTTATTTGGTTGGGGGGGAAGGATAGTAGACATAAGTGTGTCTTGAATTTTCTTTTTTCTTGCAAAAAAAAAGCGAGTTAGTAATTAGATTCAGAATGTAGTGTAAGGAGTTCAAATTCTCTTGAGACGCATTCTGGGTTAGGAATGGCAGAGTAGGGAGGGCCAGTTTTAACTCTTGAAACCCATTCTAACCAATTTGTCATTTTATTTTACTCATTTTAGCTAACTTGATATTATTTAGTATTGATTTTTGAATTTTATAACAAGGAGGTCTTATTCATTGCACTTTGAATTATTCAAATCTATGAACTATCACAACCTTATCATTTAAAAAATTATGTGCTTATGTACTCATTAAGCAAGTATTCATAAACCTTTCTTCACACATACACACATACCTTGATGCATGATTATGGGTGGCAAAATGAAATGTTGTAATATTGAGTTCTTTTATTTTGTTTACGATAACAACACAAAGGAAGGGGAAAGTTAAAAAAAATGAAAAAAAAGTGAAAAAAAGAGCAATTGTGGATAAGTTTAGTCTCGTAGCCTATTTAATTCGAGCAATTAACCTCGAGGGGTGCCTCAACACCTAATACCCAAGACCAACTGGTTTGGGAGCTATTGGCCCAAAGCTCGCTACATGGATTAAGGAGAAAGCTTAATGGGATTGAACATTGCACTATCCACAAGTTTCTAAGCAAAAATAAAGCATCGGCAACCCGAGTCGTTAAGCTCGAAGGGGTGTCTTAACATCTAATGCCCTAAGGCCAACTAGTCTGGGAGTCATTAGCCTAAGACTCGCTACATGGGTTAAAGATGCATTCGTTCAAAAAAAAAGAGAAAATATATATATATATATATATATATATATATATATATATATATATATATACTATATATATATATATATATATATATATATATAATGAATAAATGCCCCTTACCTAAGGTTGTTAACCTTAACAAATATTAGAACCGATATGGCTTCTTTCTAATAAGCCCCATAGTCATGTGTTGACTGAGCACAAAAAGAAAGTTTATAGATATCCTGACCGAAGGGTACATAAGTCATAAAAAAAAATAATAATTGGTTGAGAGTTTGTTTATTTGGATAAAATCAAGGAGAGTGCAATAATGACCACCTTGGATGTAAAATTCTATAAATCACTTCTAAATAATAACGCTTTAATTGCTAGGGACTAGGAATAAGCTAGTTGGGGGGTGTGATGAATACTTAAATATATATGTTTAATAAGAGCTTAGTTCATCATATTGCATTAATAGTGTCATTAAATCCCTCAACTTAAGCATATTTGTAGTCTTTGCATCTTTGGAATTAACTTCCTCTTAATTTTGGTTTTGTTACAGGTTCGGTAAAATGGGCATAACTATCTATTTATAAATCAGAATGATACAATTCTTAATGTTTTGGAAAGCTGATTAAATTATCTACAAGATTGTATTTCAGAAGCATCGTCAAATTCAAGCTCTTAGTAGACCAAAAATGGGCTTGAAGTGAGCCCATCTGCAGTTTCCACCTAGTTTGACCAGGCCTCAGTATTTGGACCATATCTCTCAAAATACGTATCCAAATTGTGCAAATAAATATGTTCTAGAAATGTGAGAGAAATATCTACAAGAAGACATATGATTAAAATGCTCAATATTTCAATGTCAAAATCAGTGGTCAAAGTGGTGCACCTAATGATCCCAATAGTCAAAGTTAGTTCACCTAACATTTGACAACTATTCCTTTGTAATTTGACAAGTTTGCCCCTGAATGTATCTATAAATAGAGGTGTCTTGTGACCCATTAGGGCATCTTGGCCTTTGCTGGGATCTTATATTGTGTTTCTCTCTTGTATTTTAATGTTATTAATGAATTTCCTTTTTCTTGCAATTTGTGTTCTTTCTCTTATAATGTCTTTCTGATTTCTCTCTTGCTAAGGTGAAAGGGTGAAACCCTTGATATGAGAGTAATGATTCTCTAACCCCTTAATATGTGCTTAATTATTGTAATCTTATGTTGTTTATTATATATGATTTATATTTACTTTCTTAATCAATCTTGACACCACTCGTAAAGTGGAGGTCTTGATCCATTGTAGACAATCCTTGGCACATCAAATGCTTGGATCCTTTCTAGATGTCGTATGGTTTTTCCTTACCGACACGAATCTAGTTAGGAACCTTGATTTGTTATCGACATATGGAGATTGGCACATTAGATGCTTGAACCTATTTACAAGTAGTGGTATAAATATTGGTAACGAAGCAAATATAATTCATATAACTAAAATGGGTTGTTTATCCTTATTCGAAATATCAAGGGCGAATCCCCTAACCTTAACTCTCATTATTATTATGTTAATTTCTCTTGTATTCTAATTATTCTCATTTATTGTTTAACAACTTGTTCTTTACTCATATTTGTTGATATTATCTTGCTATCCCTTTGAATCATCCATATTATATTTGCTTAGCTTATAATTTGTAGCGCTAAAATCTCCTTCCTCGTGGATCGACCCCGGTCTCACCGGGTTTATTACTTCGACACTCCTATACTTGGGAGACAATCCTTTTTCTAATGTGTCACTAGCACAAGAAGATGAGAAGGGTGTAGAGCATACCATCTATTGTCTTAGCAAGAATTTATTGCCGTATGGGACAAAGTATAGCCATGTGGAGAAAACCTGCTTGGCTATGGTTTAGCTCTCAAAGAAATTGAGGCATTATTTTTAGTCTTATAAAATTAAGGCTATCTTGAAGGAGGATCTAGTAAAGTACCTTTATGAAGCACCAGCATGGGTAGGGAAGTTAGCCAGATCGCTATTACAATTGTCAGAACTCAACATTGAGTATGCCACTAAGAAGGCGGTGAAGGGAATAACAGAATTCTTGGCTACAAACCTAGTTGATAATGATGATGAGCCATGGGAGTTAGAATTCCCAGATGAACATCTGGGGGTAATCTCGATAGTGGGATAGAGTACGTTCTTTGACAGAACCGTTAATCGCAATGGTGCTGGAATAGGAGTTATTCTAGTATCACCAACTGAAGAAGTCATTCCATTCGCCAAGAAGTTGGAATTCAGAGTCACCAATAACGTGGCTGAATACAAAGTTTGTGCGTTTGGTTTAGAAGTTGTGATTGCCATGGGCATTGACGAAATCAAAGTGTTGGGAGATTCAAAACTGGTCATCTCTCAAGCCAATGAAGATTGGGATATATGAGAAGGGAAGCTAAAACCGTTCCTTGAACACATCAAAAAGTTGATTGGAAGCTTCAAGCAGTACTTTCACCCATCTTCCTAGAAGTGAGAATTAGATGGCTGATACATTGGCTTCATTGGTATCAGTTTTGGCAAGCACTCAAAAGTTATTAGTAAGACCAATAGTGATATCACAAGCATGAGGTCCTTGTTATATGGAACCTTATGTAAAAGAAATTAAAGTGGATGAGACGCCATGGTTCTATGATTTAAAAAGATATTTAGAAGGAAGGATTTTGCCTAATGAGGCCAGTGGAGGGATAGGGTTGTGTTATGAAAGTTTGCCCAATAATTTATTTGCCATCAGGGGGTGATATACAAGAGAATGCGAGAAGAGATACAACTGAGGTATGTGGGTAAGAAAAAAGCAAGATGGCTTATGGAAGAAATCCATAGTGGTGTATATGGGCCACACATGAATGAGCTAGTGCTCGCAAAGAAGATTATAAGGCAAGGCATTGACTGGCTAAACATGAAGATAGACTGTGCTCGATTTGTGAAGAAATGTCACCAATGTCAAATCAATGAAAATTTGATTCAACAACCATATTGGAACTATAAGGGATGACTACACAATGACCCTTTACTGCATAGGGCATCGACATCATAGGCGAAATAAGGTCGTCAGCCTCTAACAGGCATCGATATGTGGTGGTGGCAATCGACTACTTCACCAAATAGATAGAAGCTGAGTCTTATAGTAAGTTAGTGGCAAAGCAGATGGCAGAGTTTATCGAGAAGAACATCATATGCAGATTTAAAGTACCACACCATGTCGTAACTGACAATGGGGTTCATTTTCAAGCAGATTCTAAGGCCTTGTTGGAGAAGTGCAAAATCGAACACGATAAGTCATCTCCATATAGGCCACAAGCCAATGGAGCAGTAGAAGCAGCCAATAAAAACATCAAAAAGATGTTGGTGAAGGTGGTACAGACATATAAAGATTAGGCAGAGAAGTTAACATTCGTATTATAGGGGTATAGAACGACACCTAGAAGTTCGACAGGTATGACGCCCTTCTTGTTGGTATATGGTTCATAAACAGTCCTACCAATTGAGATAGAAATGAAATCAGTGAGAGTTTTGATTAAAATAGAAGTTCCTAAAGAGGAGTGGATTCATAATAGACATGAACAATTTCCTTTGATTGATGAGAAAAGAATGAAGGCCAAATAACATATGCAATTATACCAGAAACGGGTTGCTCGAGCCTTTAACAAAAAGATAAAGGCAAGAAAGTTCAAAGAAGGAGAATCGGTCTTTAAGCAAGTGAGACCAATTGTATTTGATCTTAGAAGGAAGTTCAAACCCAACTGGGAAGTTCCACTCGTTGTGACGAAGGTCATGTCTAGCGGAGTCATCATTCTATTGGACATGGAAGGGAATGAGTTCACTGAGCCCATCAACATGGACAAGCTGAAGAAATATTATGTATAAAAAAAAAAAGAGTGAGAGAAAAAATAATTAATAAGAAAACTAGAAATGGCTGATTAATGACAGGAGTTGTCTTATTGCACACATGTTGTTCAAAGAGCAAAAGATTATACTTTTATTAATGAAATGAAATTGTTGGAACAAATATGCCTTTTGAAATATCTTATTATTTTGCATAACAACAAAAGGAAAACATCAAAACATCTAAGCTAATAAAAAAAATAACAATATCGCCTCTGCCTCTTCGACGGACTATAAATAAGCTCACTGTATCAGTCACGACGCCGTCTAGCTCAAATGTCAGGATCGGCAATGGAAGCTTAAAAGGTCACCTAATCCTTATATTGGTCGTCTATCTCAAAATCAGAATCACAGAATAAATTCCTCTCAATGGTGTGATGTGGCCAAGAATCCTTGACATGCTCTAGATAACGAGCAAACAATCTCCCAGGACCGAAAGCAGTCGGTGAATCCATGATCTTTTGCTTCATACCATACTGATGACACAGTCTAGCAGGATCATAAAATGAACTATGGATAAAGCCCGCTAGAGGCACGCATGCAATATACGTCCCAACTATCGTATTCTCTAATTTCCACCATGGATAGTGCTGCCAAATCTGAGTATTAGTGATGACTAAAAGCCAGTCGATCCAAGAGGAACGTCTCTCAACTTTTCTTCTTGTATGAAGTCGAGGGTTGTGATAGAAAATGTCTCCTTCAGGCGGTGCTAGAATAGAAAATCTGTCTTGTAACCAAATCTAAGAAGAAAAGAAACAAATAAAAATAAGAAAAATAAGCCTGCTAAGTTGAAAACCCAGAAAGGGCGGCTTAGGCAAAAATTAAGGCAAGCCCGCTAAACTAAAAACCCAAAAAGGGCAATTTAGACAAAATTTAGGGCATGAGAAAAAAAAAGAGCCAGCTAAGTTGAAAACTCAGAAAGGAAGGCTCATGCAAAAGTTAGGGCAAACTCGCTAAATTGAAAACCTAAAAAAGGGCGACTTAAGCAAAAATTAGAGCACTAAAAAAAGTGATGACAAAGAAAAAAAACTAAAGAAGTAGAATACTGCCACCAAACTGCTGACTTGGGTCAACCTTGACTCGATCCAGTTCGGTCAACGTCTCAGCCAGAATCAAGGGAATCGCTGTGGAGCCAGGTCTTATTTGAGGAATAATGGTCACAGATGTGGATCTCTAAGGTCGTCCAGTGAGACCAATAGAATTGTGCGAGAAGGCAAAACTGACGAAGGCGAAGCCAACCAAATGAAGTCCGATCCATCATTTTGAGCAAAGGCATGATGAAAGATAATATCACTGTACCACCCCTGGTGTGAATGCTTATTGTAGAAATTGGGAAGCCAAAGAAGTAGGCCAGATCAGATGTTGATGGTGTCTAAATAGTAGGAAGAATGAGGCCCTCAGAACTGGATAAGTGATGACTAAGTATAGTAGAGAGTTCCTCATGTAGGGAGCAAAAGCTCTTGCCCATTGAAATGGAAGACGCGATCATAACGGTCCTAGAAGGTCGTGTAACCTTAAAAAAAGAATATCAAGCTTGACATGACGAAGAAACTTCAGATGATAGAGACCGACGGACTTGAGTTATTGATGCGTTCGAAACTAGCAAGTACACTAGTCGCACAAGTAATAAAGTGATGAGTAAGATATCGTTCCCACGAGGATTGATTCTAATTGAATTTTTTATTTTCCAGCAACAATAAACTAAATGGGAGGTTTTGTTGATTGATTAACTAAACTCAATACGAAAGCAAATGAAGAATAATACAATGCAAAGTTAAATCAATTGAGAAATACACAATGAAAGAAATCTGGTTAAGGGATCATTCTCTGTCACAAGATATAGATTTGTGAATTAAACATAGAATTTTCATCCAATTACACCATTGAAATTATCAACCGTAGATAACAATAAGCTCTGTTATCCCAATCTTTCCTTACTTTGTTGTTAAATAAAACAGGCTCTTTATTTAATCTCTATCCATTAAACAACCTAGAACAAGCTCTCTAAATTTAATTCAATGGATGCATTACGATAAGAAAGATAGGTTGATCTAAGCAATAAACACACAAGCTCGGATTATTTAACTTAGGTTGTATTCTCCAATTGCAATCTCTGATCACAATTTTGCTACTAAGGATTAGAAATTCAAGACAATTACGGATCAAGATTTCTACTCTAGCAATAGACAACAACCAGATTATATTCAGTTGGCCATTCCAAATACAATCAGTAAGCAATCATAAGCATTAGATATGGGAAAATACAAGCAACTTCAATTAGAGAATTGGATAACAATTTCTTACACAATCAACTCACAAAAACCATATCAAGGGCTTTGAAATCACCCTCAACCAATTCAGATTCAGTTACACACATCATAAATACAATACAATACATAAAAATTCCAGAAGATGAAAGGGAAATGATAAACTTAGCAAATCTGATGAAATCTCTTAGGATTTGTAGTTCTTCCTCTTTCCAAGCCTTCAATCTCCTTCAAGAACTCCAAGAGATGAGAGAAATCCAAAGATGCAGCCTCTAACACGTTCTCCCCCTCTTCAAGTTCTTCAAATAATACCCTAAAATGTGTTTTATATACTTTGCTACAGTAACATGCTATATTGTCCCGTATTATACATGCTGCAGTGATTTGTGGAATTACATTTCTACACTTCTCACACTGTTTTGATTATAATTTTCGGTACACTGAATGGATTTATGAACCGTAAATTTCTCTAGAAAATAGACTTCGAGAGCTTTCCAACGGTATATAACATGTTATCCGGCTCATTGTATATCAATACAATTAAATCCGAGAAGATGGTTGACTAGCAGAGGTGAAAATGAAGGGTTTTACTTCACTTTGGTGCAAGTTCCTACAAAACTCCTACAAACATCAAAACTACACAAAAACATAAAAATACCAAGGATTATAGCAAAGAAACATAGATGAATTGATATGAAAATGATACATAAATAGACACCTATCAAATTCCCCCACACTTAAAACTTTGCTAGTCCTCGAGCAACTACGACGATATGAAACAAAACTAAATCGAAACAGATTCAAAGAAAAATTAAAACACACATGTTTTAACTTGCAAATAGGCCTCAAAGATTGTATTTAATTATAACCCAAGGAAAACTTCAAAATAATGCATTTGATCAAGAATCTCATTACAAAGATTAGTTTCGCTCTACTTCAATTCCTCAAGTGTGTGTGTGTGTGTAGAGCCATTCTCACCTCATCATTTGTAACCCGTATGAGTTTATGCATAAAAATGAATCATATTTAATATTGAAAATGTGTATATAAATGAACTCCATAGGCCTACTTAAATTCTCCACTAATGTAGACATGCACAACACCAAGGATCAAGTAGGACTTTATTAAGCTTGTAACGTTTGGCTCGGGTGAAGGTATGATAAAAGATAATAATTTGTCTCAAATCACCCACAAACACATAAATCATTCAAGATTATGTAGAGCTCAATCCTATAACACAACTTTATTTCAATTCACCAGGTTACTCCCCCAAACTTATATAGAACACTCAATCTTCTTTTTTTCTTTTTTTTCTTTTTTTTTTTAGAAAACAAAAGAAACTACACCTCCACACTTTGTTGTTTCATTCTTTTTAAGAACACCCAAGGGTATAGATATCTTTTTCTTCTTCTTTTTTTTTTTAACTGCAATTCCCCTCCCTCACACTTAAACAACACATTATCCTCAATGTTTAAGTACGTGGAAGATAAGTACAGATTGTTTTTTTTCTCTTTTTTTTTTTTTTACAAACATAATAAAACTCACTTGCATTGCTCATGGCACAATCCAACCTCCTCTAACTTCCCAAAACCAGAACATAATTCAAAATGTCATCGTGAATAATCTACATGCTCATAGGTAAGGGACAAACTGTTTGGAAAAAAAAATCATTTGAGGTTAGGAAATCTTTTTAGTGAGTTAACAAAAAAAAAAGCTTACAAAGGCTCAAAGGGGTAACTAGGGATCAATTTTAATAAAGGTTGTTTATTAAGGCTCAAACGGTCTAAAGATGGCCTAAATCATTTCCCTAATGTTGCACAGTCTAGGATTTCGCCTCGAGTGACCATCAAACAAGTTCTAGAATTCATTGAAATCTGAAAAAACATTTAAATTACATAAACTTTCTCTAAGTGAACAAATAACTCAGTGATAATAGCTCAGTGCTCAATGTTGCACAAGGAATCAAAAGCAAAGCGAAAACCAATATACATTTCAAGCACACAGATCCATGCATCATTTATCATTTTCCAAGAGTTATTCTTAATTCAATCATTATCTTATCATCGACCCACAAAATGCAAGAAAAGATGTACGTGGCGTTGTTACACCTGAGTCAAGATTGTATATTTCAACAATCCTTAGGACCAGTAGCCCGCAGACTTAAGGTTTCCAGCCTATATACCTTTATTATAAAGAACAAAACAAGAAACAAGACACTTCAAACAACATGAAATAAACAAACTACAGATTTATTTAGAGAGAATGCGTTTCAAGGGTTAAAGAAACCTCATATTCTGCCATTCTCAGGTTTTTCCACAATTGTTTTTTTTTTTTTAAATCAAAACTGATAAAGATAAAAACACATAACAACTCTAAATTACGCAAAACTAAACTCACTCATAAAATAACAAAGTTCAACAAGTCAGCAAACAAAAACAAGTTAGTTAGAATGGGTCTAAAAAGTTTAGAAGTTAGCCTCCTTATTCAGCCATTATGGATTAAAGAGATCCAGAATGCGTTTCAAGAGGACTTAAACTTTTCAAGACACCACTCTAAAAGGCAAGATTAGAAAATATTACCTGAAACAAAAGAAATAACCTGAAAAAGCTCAAAAGAAATAACATGAAAAATCTCAAATAAACACAATAAAAAGAAAGCAAACAAAAGTGAAGCAAACCAGTAGATAAAGATTACAGACTTAGCGTTAAATCCAGTTTACGCCTTTTATTGCCTTCCGCAAACCAATCTATCCGAGCTATTATTGGATCAGGCGAATAGACGAATGCTTGTAATTTGTCAATTAACTCCCCTGCAGTTGAAGCTGTAACCAGGATTTGCCTCGCCGACTGTGAGATGAAGTTTTTTTCTACTGCTTGATCAAGAAAGGACAACAAACCATCGAAAAAATATTATTGACATTTAACAAACCAATGGGTTTCCGATGGATGTTTAGCTGTGCCCAAGAGGTGATTTGAAATATTTCCTCTAATGTACCATAACCACCCGGCAAAGCTATAAATGCATCGGACTTAACAACCTGTCTCTTATACACATCTAGATGTGTATAAGAGACAGGTATTAATAGTGTCATTAAATTCCTCAACTTAAGCATATTTGTAGCATTTGCATCTTTTGAATTAATTTATCTTAATTTTGGTTTTGTTACAGGTTCGGTAAAATGGGCATAACTCTCTATTTATAGATCAGAATGATGCAATTCTTAATGTTTTGGAAAGCTGATTTAATTGTATACAAGATTGCATTTCACAAGAATCATCAAATTCGGGCTCTTAGTGGACCAAAATTGGGCTTGAAGTGAACCCATCTACAGTCTCGGCCCAGTCTGACCAGGCCTCAGTATTTGGACCGTATCTCTCAAAATACGTATCCAAATTGTGCAAATCAATATGTTCTAGAAAGCTGAGAGAAATATCTACAACTTTCATGAAGACATGTGATTAAAATTCACAACTTTTCGATGTCAAAATTGATGGTCAAAGTCGGTGCCTAATGATCCCAATTGTCAAAGATATTTACAACTAATATTTGACAATTATGCCCTTGTAATTTGACAAGTTTGCCCCTGGATGTATCTATAAATAGAGGTGCCTTGTGACCCATTAGGGCATCTTGGCCTTGGCTGGAACATTTTGGCTTTGGCTAGGATCTTGTATTGTGTTTTGTGTGTTTATGTTATTAATGAATTTCCTTTTTCTTACATTTTATTTTCTTTCTATTATAATGTTCTTCTAATTTCTCTTTTGCTAAGGTGAAAGGGTGAAACCCTTGATATGAGAATAAGGATTCTCTAACCCTTAATATGTGCTTAATAATCTTAATCTTATAATGTTTATTCAATATGATTTATATTTAATTTCTTAATCAATCTTGACACCACTCGTAAAGTGGAGGTCTTGATCCATTGTCGACAATCCTTGGCACATCAAATGCTTGGATCCTTTCTAGATGATGTATGGTTCTTCCTTACCGACACGAATCTAGTTAGGAACCTTGATTTGTTGTAGACATATGATGATTGGCACATTGGATGCTTGAACCCATTTACAAGAAGTGGTATAAATATTGGTAACGAAACAAATATAATTCATATAACTAAAATGGGTTAATTATCCTTATTTGAAATATCAAGGGCGGATCCCCTAACCTTAGCCTTCATATTATTGTTTTAATTCCTCTTGTACTTTAATTATTCTATTGTTTATGAACTTTTTATTTTATTTACTATGGTAGGTTCTACCACCTTATGAAATTGTTCTTTAATTTACTATGGTTGGTTATACCACCTATTTCCATGGATGGTTTTACCTCCTCTTGCTTTTTGTTTTATATTTGAATGGTCGGTAATACCGCCTATCATCTTACATATTTATTGATATTATCTTGTCATTTATTTGAATTATTTATATCATATTTGTTTAGCTTATAATTTGTAACGCTTAAATTCCCTTCCTCGTGGATCGACCCCGGTCTCACCGGGTTTTATTACTTCGACACTCCTATACTTGGGAGACAATCCTTTTTTCGGATGTGTCACAAAGCTATAAATGTATCAGATTTAATGACCATATGTGCAATACGCTCATGCATACTAGAAACCTGTAACTCTTCCCCTATGGTGTTGCCTACGATATCTCGTACAACTAATGGTTTAGGGATAATGCCGAGAACTTTGCTCCCTCCTAGGGATGCAGCTGTTGACACACACCCCATTAACCCAAGACTACCCCCTCCATAAATCAAATGAATATCCCTCGCAGCTAATGTCCTACCAAGATCAAGAGCTACTATTGTAAACTCTCCATCTTTGCCAAATTGCGATCCACAAAATACGCATATATTTTGGAATCACTGAATTGGTGTTTTCTCCATTTCTACAAGTGCTCTAAAATTATGTAAGACAATAATGCACGTTAGGTATTATGCGATTCAAGTGCAAGACAGGTTATAAAATGACATTTGAAAACATGCTGAATGGATATATACACACGTAAAGCTCTCAAATTTGACACATGGGGACATAATTTCGGTGGGGGTTGCTCGATGCAAATTTATCGCCCTAAGATTTGAAAAAATGAGATATGCTTTCGACGGGGTTTGACAAAATCTACACACTTGTCTCCTACGTGAATCATGAAAAATGGAAAGATACTTTCGGCGGGGTTTGACAAAACCGCCACACTTGTCTCCCACGTGAAGCATGAAAAGTAGAGATATACTTTCGGCGGAAGTTGACAAAACCTCCACACTTGTCTCCCACGTGTGCTTATGCCATAGGGTAGTCATATGGTTTGTCAAAAAGAAAACTTGAAATTAAAACAAACAAAATCAACAAACAACAGCAACACAAAAACAACATTGATAATCAGATCAAACGAAACAAGAAAAAAAATAAAATTCGACAACAACAACACACATTCAAATATACAAGTAGTTGTGATTGTGGCTCACATCTTCCTCTGGTTTTATCCAGTAACGGCTGAAACGCCTTCTATGAGTGGGGATTTGCTTTCCATCTAGTTTTCTTATAAACTGGCAAACAGGGTCGTTTTTAGTCAGATTCCCTAGACTATAACACTGCAATTCATCACGAAATTGTGTCCATAAATTAAGCAATTCACGCTGAACAAGTTCACAAGAATGTGACTCAAGAGTTAATAAAACATTGTCCAACGACTCATTACTCAGACCATTCTTAATAAATGACAGTTTATCTTCTCTATTTCTGGACACAAAACCTAATGAACGACAAGTCTGGTTACAATTCCATCTAGCACATTTATAACATACTTGTAACCTTTTCGCTCTTCGCCTCTTGGCGTAGTAGCTCTTTCCTAGACCAGGCATGTATTTTGCGAGATTAATGTCCGGCTCACCGGACAATCTCACCTTGGCTTCGATAAGCCATCGGATATCTGCAGGCACATTTAAGAGCATCAACACCCAAAGTCTAATCATCAGTACTTTATAAATTTTGAACACAGCATTTTGAGGAAGTGAAGGAAAATATTTACGAAGGTTCGACAGAAAGATATCGGCGTCCATTGAAGAGGAGAAAAGGAGAGCTATTACCGATAATGCGATTAAGTTTGTTTTTCTCCAAGATATGCACGTTTCAAGCCTTCGGGCAATGGCTTCATCTCTCGTTTGGATGTTTCCTCAAGCTATTGCACAGATGAATTCGAAGTACAGAATAATGAAATTAAACAAAAGGAAGGAAAAGAAAAGAGCAGAAACAAAACTAAAGACACATAAAAGAGATAACAACACAATAGCAAACAAAAGTAAAAAACAAGTAGAAAAAAATAAGACAGATGGCAAAGAGAGATAAAATCTGATCAATTTGATGGCCTACGAAAGGAATCTCCTCGAGACACAAAAATCGATCATTATTACCTTATTTTATTTTTTTTTTTTTTTTATTTATTTTGCAAAAACATTGGGTTGCCTCCCAATAAGCGCTTGGTTTAACGTCCTCAGCCCGACGTTGGTTCCATCATGGTAGGGTCCAATCTCCGCTGTGCTTCTCTAGTGGGCTTGGATCCTTTTTCCAACAAGAATTGGTGCATGCATATGGCTGGGCCTTGGATGTTAGCAATCATCCACCCAATAGTTATTTTGTGATCTCTAAGTACTTGGACGAGTTTCTCTTCTTGTAGTGGTGTAAGGCCCATTTCTATTGTAATTGGCAAAGTATCATTCTCACCCAAGAATACATGTTTCAAATGATCTGGAAGTGGTTTAAGCTCCAAGGTATTGGCTTTCATCACAGAAGGAAGAAGTTTCTCATTAGATAAAGGCAATTCAATGTACAAAACATCATACCTGTTTGTGGTTATAGCTATGATCTCATCTAAGCTTGCCACAGCTTCCTTCCGTTGTTTGGACACTTGTATAAAAATTCTTGATTCCTTAGAATTTTCTGTCCCTATGTGCTCACTAATACTAGATCCAATCCATTCTTGCGAGTTAACTCAAAACATTGTTGTGGCAAAGAATCAATAACGTCAACTGCAAAAACAGAATGTAAGTCACTAGGATACCCCATTGCCTCAAAAATATTGAAACGGATAACCTTGCCGTCAAACTCTATGGTGAGAGTGCCATCATGAATATCAACCTTGATTCTAGCAGTTTTTGAGAATGGTCTCCCTAAAAGAATCGGTGTTGGATTAGAAGATGTCTCATCCTTTATTTTAAGGACATAAAAGTCTGCCGAGAAAACCAATTGATTCACCTGCACAAGCACATCTTCCACAACTCTTTTGGGATATGCATTAAAATGATCAGCAAGTTGAATGGTAATACCAATTTTCGTAAAAGGTCCAAGATTTAAAGAAACATAAATAGAATATGGCATGACATTAATAGATGCTCCTAAATCTATCATAGCTCTTTCAAACTTGGTTTTACCAATGGTGCATGGAATGGTGAACGTGCCTGGATCTTTCCATTTTGGAGGAATTTTTCTTTGTAGAACAGCTGAAACATTTTCCCCTACACTTACTTTCTCATTTCTTTTTTACTTTCTCTTGCTAGTGCATAACTCCTTGAGACATTTTATATAACGAGGTACTTGCTCAATAGCATCCAGAAGTGGTATATTTACCTCGATTTTGTGAGAAGTTTCCAGGATTTCTTGTTCTTGTTCCTCCTTCTTCAATTTTGCCAATCTGCTAGTAAAAGGTGGAGGAGTAACATAAGAAGGAATAGCAGTTTTAAGACTTACCTTAGAGGATGATGTCTTGTTCATGGTGGAAGTGGTGTCATCTACTTCATTAGTTTGTGATTTCTTTGGCAGGAAATCTAATTGCTCTCCATTTTGCAAAGTAATCACACAAGCATTCTCTCTTGGATTGATCACCGTTTGAGAAGATAATTTTTCTGAGCCTTGGCCCTCGAATTTGCTCATGCTAGTAGCCAATTGTCCCATTTGATTTGCCAGGTTTTGGATACTTGCCTCAGTTTCCTGCTGGAATTGCATTGTGTTAGTGGCAAGTGCATTAACAATATCCTGGAGTGACACACCTGAGTTTTCTGGAGCTAGTTGTGGTGCTAGTTGTGGCATTGGTGGTGGTTGCATTTGAAATGGTTGCTTCACTCTAGGTTGATTAAAACCTTGTGGCCAATTTGGTATGGCATTTGGGGCGATTGGTTGATGATTCCAGTAATTAAAATTAGGGTGATCTCCCCATCCGGCATTGTAAGTATTAGAGAAGGGATTATACCATTGCCTTGGTTGTTCTGGAAATCCACCCATGGCATTAGCTCGTTCCATATATTCTTCTTGTAAAGTTGGATACATGTCGATTGGATGCTCCATGGTAGAATATACCCCACATGTATAAGATTTCTGCATATCTCTTACAGCCATGTTTTCCACAAGAGAAGTTAGCTCAGAAAGTTGTTGTTCAATGTTCTGAGTGCTTACCTCATTTACACTCAAATGTAATTGTGGCTCAAATCGGCTACTGAATTATTGGAAGTTTACTGCCATGTCGCCTAAACACAAACAATCAGAAAAGAAAAACAAACAAAAATAGGAATTAACAATAAAAACAAAACAACAAATCGATTAGAAAATCAATCCCCGGCAACGACGCCAAAAACTTGATGTGTTCGAAACTAGCAAGTATACTAGTCGCACAAGTAATAAAGTGATGAGTAAGATATCATTCCCATGAGGATTGATTCTAATTGAATTTGTTATTTTCCAGCAACAATAAAATAAATGAGGGGTTTTGTTGATTGATTAACTAAACTCAATACGAAAGCAAATGAAGAATAATACAATGCAAAGTTAAATCAATTGAGAAATACACAATGAAAGAAATCTGGTTAAGGGATCATTCTCTACCACAAGATATAGATTTGCGAATTAATCATAGAATTGTCATCCAATTACACCATTGAAATTATCAACCGTAGATAGCAATAAGCTCTGTTATCCCAATCTTTTCTTACTTTTGTTGTTAAATAAAATAGGCTCTTTATTTAATCTATATCCATTAAACAACTTAGAACAAGCTCTCTAAATTTAATTCAATTGATGCATTATGATAAGAAAGATAGGTTGATCTAAGCAATAAACACACAAGCTCAGATTATTTAACTTAGGTTGTATTCTCCAATTGCAATCTCTGATCACAATTTTGCTACTAAAGATTAGAAATTCAAGACAATTACGGATCAAGATTTCTACTCTAGCAATAGACAACAACCAGATTATATTCAGTTGGCCATTCCAAATACAATCAGCAAGCAATCATAAGCATTAGATATGGGAAAATACAAGCAACTTCAATTAGAGAATTGGATAATAACTTCTTGCACAATCAACTCACAAAAACCATATCAAGGGCTTTGAAATCACCCTCAACCAATTCAGATTCAGTTACACATGTTCAAAAATGTCATAAATACAATACAATACATAAAAATTCCAGAAGATGAAAGGGAAATGATAAACTTAGCAAATCTGATGAAATCTCTTAGGATTTGTAGTTCTTCCTCTTTCTAAGCCTTCAATCTCCTTCAAGAACTCCAAGAGATGAGAGAAATCCAAAGATGCAGCCTCCTCCACGTTCTCCCCTCTTCAAGTTCTTCAAATAAAACCCTAAAATGTGTTTATATACTCTGCTACAGTAACCTACTACAGTGTCCCGTATTATACATGCTACAGTGATTTGTGGAATTACATTTCTACACTTCTCACACTGTTTTGATTATAACTTTCGGTACACTGAATGGATTTATGAACTGTAAATTTCTCTAGAAAATAGACTTTGAGAGCTTTCCAACGGTATATAACATGTTATCCGGTTCATTGTATATCAATACAATTAAATCCGAGAAGATGGTTGACTAGCAGAGGTGAAAATGAAGGGTTTTACTTCACTTTGGTGCAAGTTCCTCCAAAACTCCTACAAACATCAAAACCACACAAAAACATAAAAATACCAAGGATTATAGCAAAGAAACATAGATGAATTGATATGAAAATGATACATAAATAGACACCTATCAAATTCCCTTTCCAATCCTCATCCTTCAAAGGCCTTAGAAGAGGTTGGAAGATCTGGAGAGAACCTTTAGACATGTTGAAGAACGCGAGAAGGTGTTAAAATAAGTGACAAAGGAATCTCGAGAAACGAGGGAAAAGGTGCAAGGAAGTAGCAAAGAGGAACAACACTTAAATAATGCACAAAACGAGACAGAAAAAGGAAGACTCGTCAGAGAACTATCGACCAATTGTTTGATAGACACCCGATTGTCTGACAATCGCCCAGTGATCTGTTGGCTGGCCAGTTGCTATTAGGTCTAAATAGCCTATCGGCCCATTTCTCGCACGATCTTTCGACTTTCAGAATGTATACCAACAAGCGAAGAGCATGTGACTTCTAGATTTTGTAGTTTTATATAGAATTGAATGAATGATGATGTGGAAACAAATTTGAACAAATTTGGATGTAAACTTAGTATAATATCCAAAGTATATTGAATCAAAAATAGAAAATTTTCACTAAATTTTCTAAAAACCGTTTACATATCATAGCAGTTTATACATGGAAGCAAAATGAACAAAAGAAAGTCCTGATAGAAGCTGACGGTGGCAGTCCTCACTCATCACCATCGTTATCAATGTCAAAAGAGAAAGCAATGACCTAGGCCTGGAGATGCTTAACCTCACATTGTAGACGAGTAACTTTTTAACGACACGTCTAACCAAGCAAAAGAATCATATAGTTAGAAAAAGTGTTAAGATAGATATCATGCACACATGAAGTATAGAAGGGTACTTTACCTGATGCTGATGAGGCATCTGCAAAACATATCCGTGGGAAGTAGCCTGCATATGAAAAACCCGTTCCATGTAAGATTGTGGCACTTACATCACATTACATTCTTATTAATGATAAAAGAAAAGAAATTTGAGAATCAAACACTCAGAAGACTTACGAAAGTGGTGTCTTATGGAACAAAAGAAATGGGCATGTTCGGATCCTCAATGAGTATATGGCTATGGATCGAACCATTGTCATCCCACGTGTAGACGACGTTACTGGGGTAAACTTGGAGGTCGCCAATCACATGATCGATCGGAGCATTCAGGACAGCTGAAGGAGTTGGAGGAGGAGGTGGCTGCTGAGCCGCTGTAGACAAAGAAGCTAACATGCTAGTGCCTGAATAAGAGGCTCTCAATCTCTTCCCACAACGAGCGAAAGAACTCTTAGAGCAACTAGACACCGTTGGAGGATGAGGAATGTCATTAGTAAATCGTCAGGCCTAGTGCACAATAGAGTGGCTCGAATCTAGTTGATGTAGAAGTCTTCATCAATGGGAATTTGATCCTGTTCAAGTGAATCCTAGTCATGTAGTCTGACACCTTTGGCTCCATAGAAAAATCAGCTGAATCTATCATCAGAACCGGTGGCGAATGAGGAATTATATGGCATGTTGGGCTATTGCACCAATCCTACATACAGTCACCCAAATACCACATCAAGTTGTTCACACAAGGAAGGAGGATACAATATAAGTTAATAAGCAACCCTTATAGCCACAGACCAGTTCTCCTCAGGACCCCACCATTCAGAATGAATCTATGAAAGAATAGAGAAGCATGGTAAGATTGTAACATAAATAAAAATATTGAAATTAGTATCTTTTTACCTTATCCTAGGTCATCGTATGAATGTAATTACGAAAGAACTCTAGCTCATGAGACCTTTCAAGCTCTGCATAATGTGCAACCCACTCTTCATCTGAGGGAAGGAAGAATCCTCACAAGTAGGAGGAGGAGATGGTAGAACTCCTAACTCATACCCCCACATCTACCATGGATAGTATAGAATCAGAAATAGATGTAATACAGACAAAATATTGAAAGTATAAAGAAGAAAGAAAATACCTTAAGAAGTGAAGCAAATCCAATGATCCTAGCAACATCTCGATAGGCTCGATCTAAGCCAAAATACAGCTACCCGAGAGTAGCACGGCCCCAGTTGAAATCCCTCACTCGATTGAGATCCTGGAGGGTAGGAAGTAAAGTCAAAACAATGGTGTTCGACACATTGGCAAAGAGCATCATACCAAGTAGATAAACAATGAAGTTGTGAGCATACTGGTCCATCTCGACTGGAGATAGGTTGGATCTTTGTCTCCAATATTCATACAAGGGAGCGTATCGAATGGCCATGTTGCTCTTGACCTTCACCTCACACCTTAAAATTTATTGAATCAAATTCTGCTAATCCCTTGATTCTATGATACATGTGTCAATAGGAATCGCCTCCCTACCACATGGAACGTCGGTCGAGGCAGCAATGTCTGAAGGCATGATAGCCATCTCACCAATCGAAAGATTGAAAGTGCGGGTCATGTCCATCCACCTCTCGCATAAATCGACTAATGCTCGATAATTAGTAAACTGAGAGGTATGTGAAAGACAAATGATGAATACACAAAAACCGATATCAGCAATCCTACTCCTAACAGCCTCATTCTCTATCTCTAGAAACCAACTATGGGCTCAAGAAAACGACCCACTCGTCTTGTTCTCATGTTATACCTAAAGCAAGAAATTGAAGTCTCTACATGAATACGTTCCTAGAAAATTTGAAGAAAATGGAAAACCGGGGGATAAAGAAGAGTACATACCAGACTGATCGTGTGGGAAGCCACATCGTTAACAATCAACAGCTCTTGGTCTTTCAAAAGACCCTTCAACATTGCCTTCCAGACAAGATCAGTCTAGTTTAAGTCAAGTAGACTGGATGGCCTGCCACTGGAAAGAGGAAGTCGAGACGAAGATGTGGGAGAAGACAGGGATTGAATCGGATGAAAAATGAAGAAGTTATGTGTGAATGAAGCTACTGGAGGATGAGTCGGCTTTATAGAAGCCTTTAACCGTCGACCGACAGTCAAACAGTCGAGCGACTATTGACTAACAACTGGACGACTATTAGACAGCCGACCGACCATCCCTTTAATAAGGGACAAAACGGTAAAACAAGGAGAGAAGAGAAGAAAAGAAAAAAGAAAAAAGAGATAAAGAAAACAAAAAAGAGAAAAAGAGAAAAAGTAAAGAAAAAGAAAAAGAAAAGAAAAAGAGAGAGAAAGAAAGAAAAAAAAGGGAAAAAGAGGAAAATAGAAAAAGAGGAGAAAGAGAAAAGAGAAAAGAAGAAAAAGAGAGAAGAAAGAGATGAAAAAGGAATGATCTAGCGACTCACAAGAAAAGAAGAGTAACTTCAATCGATAGAATCCTCGACCGAAATCACATGGAAAATTCCTCCAAATACCAAAAAGCAATTTTTTGAGGAACACACCGAACAAGGTAAAACTTAAATTGCTTTTACATTGGAAATGTTTGACTCTTGTGGGAATTTGCAAAGACAAAGGAAAGATCCCCAGTGAGTCAGATGATGAACAACACGAATACGAGAATGAAGAACTCAAGGGATTTTCCTAGTGGACCAAAAGAAATAGAGAATAAAAGCAAGAATACTCAAAAGAGGGGCATGAAACCTAATTAATACAAAGACTGGAAAAAGCATATGGAATGCGTAGAAGAAGGGCATGAAACCCTAAGAAGTAGGTGTACTGAAGAATGCTAGAAACCCTAAGAAGTAGGTGCATTGAAGAGTGTTACCAAACCTTATGAAGTAGGTGCACTAACGAGTATCTCATCATAGCATCGTAAGGATTCTTTCTAGCCCTTGAACGGGCATATCCGCACTTGAATGGGCACCTCCACCCTTAGATAGGCATGCCCACCGTTAGATCAGGCACCTTAGCCCTTAGATGGGCATCTTTAGCCCTTAAATAAGCATGATAGTCCTTTAGTAGACTCACTTTTTGTATGAATAGAAAAAGAGAAAGAGATGACAAGAATGTCTAGTAAAAGGAGGACGAAGGCGAAGAAGTCAAAGGGGAAGAAAGAAAGACGAAGTAAGAATACTTTGTCGATTTGGTGTCTCACAAACCTCGGGCAAGTTGTAACATGAATTTTTAAGGCTTGATGATGAAATGAAGATGAATTTCGAGCAAAGAAAATGACCAAAATGCCTTTGAGAGTAAAGAAGAGAAGGATGAGAAGGAGTTATGAAGAGCCCCGAAGAGCCCCGAAAACTGACATATAATTTTGAAAAATCACATAAATTAATCTAGGAGGAATCAAATGATGAGTCTTATACAGTTGTGAAGCTACGAATGTCTGGTCTTTGCAAAAATTTACAGATCATAAATCAGAGTTAAATTCAAGAACTTATGCACGATTGGAGGAACAAAAGTCTAAAGGGACTGCATTGAAGGATGAGCAAAAAGAAAGGGGTCGAAGAGATATTGACTGACCGGCCATCAAATAGCAACTCGGTTGTCCAAAATAGCCGCCTGACCATCTGATAGCTACCTGGCTATTGGCTGATGGTCGATCAACTGTTAAATAGCAGTCCGACCGTTTGGAGATGGTCGTCTGGCCCATTAAGACTTATTTTCAAAAATTTACATTATAAACCTTACTTTTCTATTTTGTTTCTTCCTTTTTCATATTCACCCCTCTCCAAATATAAACCCCCCTCCTCTTACTTTGTGAGACACACCGATTTTCGAATACAATTATCTTTTCTTCCTTTTGAAGACATGCTCAAGAATTTGAGAAGTCTTTTCCAGTATAAAGAATTTTAAGCATTTTATTGCTTTAAACCCGGAAAGGGTACGTCTTGAGAGCAAAATTCTCTCATTCCTTCCATTTTCTCTTTTATTTTTCTTGCTTAGAAGAAGCATGTTTAGGGTTTAATTTTAGTCTTAAGAGCATGTTTAAGGTTATTATAAATTATGCTAACCCAATTTGTTTTGTAAGATGGATAAGCGTGTCAAAGTAAGTCCGCAATCCCTCTTTTATTAGAAGTACGCTTATGGATTTACTTTATTTGCGAATGCTTAGAATCATGACTAGGAGTACATGTTTAGAATCATGTTTAAGAACACATGATTATAATCATATTAGGAAAATTTACTTGCTTTGGTGAATAGGACGGAGCATAGAATATGTGATAATTACCAATTTGCCCTTGAATGCTGTGATTAATGATGATTGTTTGAATTAAGCTAGAATATGCCATAAAAATCATGTTTTAAGCTAGAAATGCCATGAAAATTGATATGAATTATGCTAGAATAGCAATAGATAGAATTGTCATGGTAGAATTTACCAAAATCTAGGCTAGAATTCCATGATATTAGATTATGGCTTTATTTGATTTGTAATTTGTTTGTTTATATATGAATGTTTGTATATTAAGAAGTGTAATTGTGTGATACCATGAAGTGATGGTGGACTCATATTGATGGTGAGGGATCATTACTGTATATTCAAACATATGAATGTATGGAATGTTTTATTATTTTATTGTTGAAGAACAAATTTTGTAATCCTCTCCCCTTCCCTCATGTATGATGGAAATGTAATCTATTCTCCTCCCTCTTTCTTTATATGAATATACAACTGTTTTAATTGAATAATCACCTAATATACCTAATAAAGACAAAAATAGAATCGTGTGCATAAAATGAATAATCTAAGTAGACTAAGAATAACACGAGTTATTTTCATTTGGTATTTCCCAAGAGGAGGCCGGATTTACATCCGGGAGGGTCGAAAGACTTGTACCTTACTTCCCGAACCCATATTTGAAGGGATAAGGGTAGTTTAGGTCTTGAAGCAAGGGATCAGATTGTCCCTATTCATTCCCAATTGAATAATTAGGTGGCGGCTCCTTTCTCCAGACGTGCCCATGGCTCATTTGTATTCCCTTAAGTCTCGAAAGAGGCTTTAACATAGTATTGTGATCGCAAATGCTCTAGCGGGATAAAAGCCCCATTCACAATCGCCATAAATGCTCTCATGAGATGAAAGTCCAGTTTATAATGGCAGCTCCACTGGGGATGAGAGAACTTGATTTTGATAGGAATACTAAATTCTAATAGCTTTTGTCGGTATAATGAGTCCTTGCATCACCACACTTTTGCACACAATAAGCACGAACTACCTAAACTAGTCGTGTGGCATTAGCATGAGAAGTCTTTAACTCCATTTGACCTTTAGATGACTCATGTTGGTGTCACCACCTTTGACCATATACTATTGAATTGGTATAAAAAGAGTTTAGCCCAATGAGGCATCTCTCGCTCGAAGGAGCCCAGACCATTGGACCCTTGAGACTCAAGCTCATATAGATGACTCTAGAAATTTTCAATAGGATAAATATCCAAAACCCATGTTAAAATGCATGTCTATGGATATGAATTCCCCATGATTAGAATACCATCAACTCAAAACCTCATGAAACTATGAAAAAATGTCACATGTCAAATCACCCATAAGAATAAAATGGGAACATGTGCCATCAGTTAAGGTTATCATGACGTTTAAAAAATCATATTATGATAATCATGAAGAATCTAACATCAACATTACTGTTAGAATTAGAAGAGAGAATCTCGCATTCCCACATCCCATGATGATAACTTGAGAATGAGGCCAAAAATCCTAGAAAAAGAAACTCGAGCTCACGTGTGTAGAAGAAATAAGGTTGGAAGGCTAAAAGTGCGTTTATGCCCTTGTATGAGCATGCATCATATCATCCATACATGCATGTATGCATGGCATTAACACCTTCATTTCACAGCCATCATAGCTTGATTTAGACGAGGTAGTTGTTTGACAAGGCAAGAAGAACCAGCTAAAAAAATGGCTGCACCTAACAATAACAATGATGAAATGGCCCAATTGAGAGTTGATATGACCATACTCTAACAACAAATGGCCCAACTCGTTAAAGCACTCCAAAATAGGGCCAACAATCAACCTCCACCCGAAGGTAATAGTGGTGATAAAGGCGAGACAAGCCAAGACAAAGATAGGGGGAAAAGCCCTATCAACTAGGAAGAACCTGAATCAGTCAGGTAGTTGGCCAAGGACAAGGAGAAGGTCCAATCCCTCTTGAAGAAGAAGGGACTGAAAGGGGTCAAAGACCTAGAAGAAATCTTGCTCATTAGAAACAAAGACTTCCTCCAAAGTTTCGCCCACCAAACTTGCCCAAGTTCAATAGAGAGGGTAATCCAAAGACACACTTGAGCCAATATGCAGCTATCATGGCTACTTCTCCTTTGACAAAGGACCACATTATGAAATACTTCATGCTATCCTTAGAAGACAATGCGGTAGCATAGTATCATGACCTTCCAAAAAGAGTTTGAGGAGATTGGGAGGAGCTTTCCCAACAATTTGTGGAGTAGCACTGCCACAATACCCAACTAGAGGTAATCTTGAAGGATTTGGAGACAATAAGCCAAAAACACATTGAGACTTTTTTGAAGTATCTAATTCATTGGAAGGCTAAGGCAGACAAGATGACCACCAGGCCTATGGAGAAGGACCAGGTTCGCATGGTAATTAATAGAGCCCATAGTTTGAACAGTGATAGAACTAGTAGGCTTCCCTATTAAGACATTTGAAAACTTATATGATTCAGGCATCCAAATAGAAGAGTTGGAATCCGGTCAGAAGAGAAATAGTTACCCTCGAAGAAGTAAAGGGTAATATCACCAAGCTTGTGGGTCTAGCATGAAGCATGTTGAGGTGAAGGCAGTCGCCCAGCAAAGGAAGTTCAGCCGTTTGGGAAGATCGCTTTTCAAGATCTTTGCAAGGTTGAGAGTCGAAGGGATCTTACAGCCATTGCTACCAAGATAGCCTTCAAATTCACTACCAAGGAATTGAAGGCACCATGAGAAGTGTGAATTTGATCAAGTGATCGATCACAAAACTGACGATTACACTTGCCTTCATTGTAAGATCCAAGATTTGATTGACAAGGGCCAGATTTTTTACCCGAAACATGAGCCAAACACGAGAAGCAATCCAGAACCCAATTACAACCGGGTACCTCCTTCATCAACCAACATGATTAGGTCAGGCTTGACTGAAGAGCAAGTCATGAACTCTTTCTAAGAAAGTAGATCGAGTAGGACCAAAATAACCAAGAGAAAAGAGAAATCGAAGCTTGAACAATTTGCTAGAAAGGTGGTCTCGAAGAAAAAGCCTCAGGCTGAAGAGCACAAGGTCAAAGAACCCAAAAAAGAAGAGCCCAAGGAGATCATTGAGAGGATAGAAGACGAGTCCATTCCTTTGGCAGCTAAGATTCACACCAAGAAGGGTGAATAGGCCAATATTGCAGTCAAAAGAGTTAAGCGAAGCCTAGAACCTGAACTATGAACCTCGGTGACCAAGGAGAAGAAAAGCCCACCACCTAAAAGATTCAAAGTAAAAAAGGGTAGCGAAGCTAGGAAGGGGAAGCAAGGTAAGAGTCTTGTGAGAAGAGAGAGTTTACCAAAAAGGTGCAAGAAAGTGAGAGTCATGGGAAAATGGGATGACATCCCTACGATCAAGACCCTTCCAAGCTTTTAAGCTAACTTTAGTAGTGACAAAGAAGAAAAGGTGAGAGTTGAGGAAGAAACACTAACGGGTGAGAGAGAGAATGTCCACGGAGTAACAAGAAGTGAAAGATTTTACCATGAGAAGGAGAAGGAGAAATCAATCAAGAAGAATGTCGAGAAGGGTAAAGAAGTTACCAAGGAAGAAACCAAAGAAGAAGAAGAAGAAGAAGATCAAGGGATTAAACAATTGAAGAAAACCCAAATGAATGCTAGCATTTGGGATTTGCTAATATCATCACAAAAGCATAGAGAAGCCATGGCAAAGGCTTTGGCAGAGGTAGAGATATCAATGGTTGCTACTACTACCGAAATGTTTACCGCCTTGATCGAAGGAGTACCCAATGGGGTAAATAAGAAAGGGGTGATCACCTTTACAGATGAAAATTTACCTTTCGAAAGAAGGAATCATAATAGACCATTTTTATCACTGCAAAAATTGGTGGGAAGACATCTTCTTGCATCATGGTGGATGAGGGGTCTGCCATTAACATTATGCCTATGAAGATATTGCACAAATATGGGGTAAATGAAGATGAACTTGAGCCTTGTGAGATGGTGATCAAGGCTATGATGACTCAAAGAAGAGTGTTATAGGGATCTTGAAGGCCTTAGTAAAGACTGGGCCAATTGAAGTCATGATCGAATTCATAGTTCTCGATATTCCAATCACATTTGCTGCCTTGTTGGGATGAGAATGGCTCCATCCATTGGGTAGAGTCCCTTCCACTTTATATCAGAAGATCTGATTCAACATGGATGGGAAGATTGTAACCATTCATGCAGCCTCAACTATTGCATCAACTACTGTAAGCATGAAAGTGGGAGAAATACCTTACATGGGAGGCTTTCACATAGCCATGACCGATGAAGTCAGCCAAATTTTAGTTGGAATAATGAAGAAACAAGGACACTTGCCAGGAATTGGGCTTGGGAGGAATGGATATGGCTTACCATCCTTCCCGGATTCAAAGGCCAAACATCTAGAAGAGGTTTGGGCTACAATTCTAAAAGAGAAGAAGAAGACTTCGAAACCAAGAATGGGAGATTCGTCAAGTTTTTCAAAGCCTAAGATACGAAGTATCTAGGAGCTGCCAGACCATGGGTTTTCAAAGAGGAATGACTTGGTTAGAGAAATGGAGAAGATGACCATCCAGGAAGAGAAGCCTCAAGATCAAGCAATGTCAATGGACCTGTCCATCGACATTGCTGCTTTCATCGAAGAAGGAATCAAAGATGTATCTTATGAAGATGTGTTTGTACCTAACCTCTTTAAATAAGAGGACATTATTTATGTTTCTAAGTGTGATGCAATAAAGAATCAATTTGCTTACTTATATGATGCCTTTCTAATGTTAATGTGCATCATAGTTTGTATCTTACTAGCATATTTGACATCCATACTATTTAAACTCATGACATTAATCTTAGTACAATCGCAAAACCTAAGAACATATGCATTGCATTTGATACAACTCCTAAAGAGAGAGAGAGAGAGAGAGAAAGAGAGATTTGAAAAATTATTAAAGAAACATGAAGAAGTCTTCGCCTGTCCTATGGTGACATGCCTGGAATCGAGAAAAGCATCTCTGAGCATACAATTCTAACTTATCCGCACATGAAACCAGTTAAGCAAAAACTAAGGATGAGACCAATGGGCTCAAAAAATCAAAGAGGAAGTCTCTAAGCAAATTGAAACTAAGTTTCTTGAAGTGGTGAAATGTTCAGAATGGTTAGCTAATACCGTGCCAGTACCGAAGAAAGATGGAAGGGTCCGAAAGTGTGTGGATTACCAAGACTTGAACAAGGCCTCACCAAAGGATGATTTCCCTTTGCCTCATATCGATGTATTGGTAGATAGTGTTGCTACTAGTGTAATGTTTTCTTTCGTAGATGGGTCTTCTAGATACAACCAGATAATGATGGCCCATGAAGATAAGATGAAGACAGCCTTCATTGCAGAATGGGGTGATTACTGTTACAAGGTGATGCCCTTCAGATTGAAGAATGCAGGGGCCACTTACCAATGAATGGCGACGATGCTATTTCATAAAATGATGCACAAAGAGATAGAAGTTTATGTGGATGACATGATAGTGAAATCCAAGACTCGAGAGGGGTACTTAGAGGCCTTAAATAGGTTTTTAGAAAGGGTGAAGAGATACAAGCTATGGCTAAATCCGAAGAAGTGTCTCTTTGGAGTTACCTCAAGAAAGTTGTTGGGGTTTGCAATTGGCAAGAAGGGGATAAAAGTAGATCCAGACAAGGTCAAGGCCATTACAGAGATGCCGTCACCCAAGACCAAAAAAGAAGCTTGGGGTTTATGGGAAAGATACAGTATATCAATCAATTCATCTCTAAATTGATAACCATTTGTACACCGATCTCAAGCTTTTGAAGAAGGATCAGCCAAAAGAGTGGAATGATAGGTGCCAAGAGGCATTTGAAAGGATTAAGAAATACTTGTAAAATCCACCAGTTTTGAAACTGTCAAAACCTGGAAAAAATTTAACTTAATAGACTCTTAAGGAGGAGGCCATCGGTGCTATACTGGCACCGAAAGATAAGAAGGGTGTTGAGCATGCCATCTATTATCTTAGCAAGAAGTTACTGTCGTATGAGACAAAGTATAGCTATATGGAGAAAACATGCTTGGCCATGGTTTGGCTCTCAAAGAAATTAAAGCATTATTTTTAGTCCTATAAAATTAAGGATGTCTCGAAGGAGGATCCGATGAAGTACTTTTATGAGGCACCAGCACTGGTGGGGAAGTTAGCGAGATGGCTAGTACAGCTGTTAGAATTTGACATTGACTATCTCACCAAGAAGGTAGTGAAGGGAAGAGTAGTAGCGAAATTCTTGGCTACAAACCCGGTTAATAACGATGAACCGTGGGAGTTGGAATTCCCAGATGAACATATAGGGGTAGTCTTGGAAGTGGGATGAAGGATGTTCTTTGACAGAGCCATTAATCGCAATGGTGCTGGAATAGGAATTATTCTAGTGTTACCGACTGAAGAGGTCATTCCATTCGCCAAGAAGTTGCAGTTTAGAGTCACCAATAATATGGCTGAATACGAAGCCTGTGCCTTTGGTTTGAAAATTGTGATTGCTATGGGCATTGATAAAATAGATGTGTTGGGAGATTTAAAACTGGTTATCTCTCAAGCCAATGAAGATTGGGATCTACGAGAAAGGAAGCTAAAACCGTACCTTGAACACATCAAAAGGTTGATTGGGAGATTCAAGCAGTGCACCTTCACCCATCTTCTGAGAAATGACAATCAAATGGCTAATGCATTTGCTTTATTGGCATCAGTTTGGGTGAGCATATAGGAATTGTTAGTGAGACCAATAGTGATATCATGAGCATGGGGTCCTTGTTATATGGAACCTTATGTAATGGAAATTGAAGTGGATGAGAAGCCATGGTTCTATGACTTGAAGAGATATTTAGAAGAGATGATTTTGCCTAATGAGGCCAGCGTGAAGCATAGGGCTATGTTACAACAGTTGGCCTAACAATTTACTTGTTATTAAGGGGTGATGTATAAAAGAATGCCAGAAGGGATGCAACTGAGGTGTGTTGATAAGAAGAAAGCAAAAAGGCTGGTCGAAGAAATCCATAGTGGTGTATGTGGGCCACACATGAATGGGCCAGTGCTTGCGAAAAAGATTATGAGGCAAGGCTTTTAATGGCTAACCATGGAGAAAGACTATGTCTGATTTGTGAAGAACTATCACCAATGTCAGATTAATATAAATTTGGTTCATCAACCACCCTTGAAGCTACAAGAGATGACAGCATTATGGCCCTTTACTGCATAGGGTATTGACATTATAGGGGAAATAAAGTTGTTAGCCTCTAATGGGCACCAATATGTGGTGGCGACGATTGACTACTTTACGAAATGGATAGAAGTTGAGTCCTCTAGTAAGCTAGGGGCAAAGCAGATGGCGAGGTTTATTAAGAAGAACATCATATACAGATTTGGAGTACCACATCATGGCGTAACTGACAATGGGGTTCATTCTTAGGCAGAAACTAAGGCCTTGTTCGAGATGTATGGAATTGAACACCATATGTCAACTCTATATAGGCCACAAGCCAGTGGAGTAGTAGAAGTAGCCAATAAAAATATCAAGAAGATGTTGGCCAAGGTGGTGTAGACATATAAAGATTGGGTAGAGAAGTTTTTGTTCGTGTTATGGGGTTATAGAACAACACCCAAAAGTTTGATAGGCATAATGCCCTTGTCATTGGTATATGGTTCAGAAGCGGTTCTACCAATCGAGATAGAAATGAAATCAGTGAGGGTTCTATTTGAAGCAAAAGTTCTTGAAGGATATGAACTGTTGGCCTTGATTGATGAGAAGGAAGGCCAGATACCACATGCAATTATACCATAAACGGTTGCTCGAGCCTTTAACAAAATAATAAAGGCAAGGAAGTTCAAAGAAGAGGAGTTCCTCCTTAAGCAAGCGAGGCCAGTTGTATTTGATCTAAAAGGGAAGTTCAAACCCAATTGGAAGGGTCCATTCATTATGACAAAGGCCATGTCCGACAGAGCCATCATTTTATCAGACATGGAAAGGAATGAGTCACTGAATCCATTAACATGGATAGGCTGAAGAAGTATTATGTATTTAAAAAAAAGAGAGAGAGAAGAGAAAAGTGAGACGAAAAATAATTAATCAGAAAATCAGAAATGGTTGATTAATGATAGGAGTTATCTCATTGTGCATATGTTGTTCAAAGGATAAAAGATTGTACTTTTATTAATTAAATGAAATTGTTTGGAACAACTATGCCTTTTGAGATGTCTTATTATTTGCATAATAATAAAAAGAAAACATCAAACATATAAGCAACTAACAATGTCGCCACTGTCTCTTTGATGGACTACGAATGGGATCACTATATCGCTCACGACACCATCTAGCTCGAATAATAGGATCACGAATAGAAGCCTGAAAGGTCAGCCAATCCTTGTACTGATCTTCTGCCTCAAAATCAGGATCATGGAATAGATTCCTTTTAATGGTGCGATGTGGCCAAGAATCCTTCGCGCGCTCTAGAAAATGAGCAAACAATCTCCTAGAATTGAAAGCAATCGATGAATCCATAATCCTCTGTTTGAGTCCATACTGTCGATGTAGTCCAGTAGGATCGTAGAATGAACGATGGGTGAAACCTGCTAGAGGCACGCATGCAATATATGTTCCTACTGTCACATGTTTCAACCTCCACCATTGACAGTGCCAGCAAATTTGATTATCAAGAATGACTCAAAGCCAGTCGATCCAAGAATAGCGTCTCTCAAGTCTCCTTCTCAAATTAAGTTGATGACTATAATAGGAAATATCCTCTTTGGACAATGCTAGAATAAATAATATATCTTGTAACCAAATCTCAGAAAAAGAAACAAAGAAAAAATAAGAAAAAGAAGTATGCTAAGTCAAAAACCTACAAAAGCAGCTTAGGCAAAATTAAGGCAAGCCCGTTAAGCTAAAAACCCGAAAGGGCAGTTTAGGCAAAAGTTAGTGCATGAAAAAAAACTCGTTAAGTTGAAAATCCAGAAAGGGAGGCTCAGGAAAAAGTTAGGGTAGGTTCGCTAAGTCAAAAACCTGAAGAGGGCGGCTTAGAAAAAATTAGAGCATTAAAAAAATAAAATGAAATGATGATGACTAAACGTGAAAACTCAAGAAGACGAAAGGAATACCTGAAGAAGTAGAAGAATGCCACAGAACCTCTGACTCGAATCCATCCTGACAAGATCTAGTCCAATCAATGTCTCAGCCAAAATCAAGGAAACAACTGTGAAATCGGGTCCCATCTAAGGAATGATGGTCACAAGAAGTGGATCTCCAAGACCATCCAGTGAGACGAATAAGAACTACGTACAGAGGTAAGACTGTAGAAGGCGAAGCCAACCATACAAAGACCTGTCCATCATGCCAAGTAAAGGCATGATAAAGATGCTATCACTCTACCACCTTTAGTGTGAATGCCCATGGTGGTCGGGACGTCGACGAAGTGGGTAAATAGGATGCTAATGATGTCTGGATGGTAGGAAGAATAACGCTCTCAAAACTGGATGAGTAACAACCAAGTATGGTAGAGAATTCCTCATGCAGTGGGCAAAGTTCCTACCCATTGAAACGGAACTTCAAATGATAGAAACTGATGGACTCAAGTCGTTTCCAATCCCCATCTTCCAAAGGCCTGAAAAGAGGTTGAAAGATCTGGAGAGAAGCTTCAAACATGTTCAATGACATGAAGAGGTGTTGAAAAATGTAAAAAGAAGTCTCAAGAAATGAGAGAAAAGGTGCAAAGAAGTAGTAAAGAGCAACAGCACTTAAATAGTGTACAAAATGAGACAAAAAGGGAAAAAAGAGAGGAAAAATCTTTGAAGAACCATTGGCCGATCATCTGACTGTCGGTCGATTGGTGCATGATAGTCGCCAGGCTGTCTGACAGCCATCCAATGGTCTACTTGGCTGGCAGGCAGCTGTTGGGGCAAAATCGCCCGTCATACTACTTCTTTTTGTGAGTTTCACGACTTCTGGAAAGCATATCAACGAGCGATTTCGACCATGTGGCTTCGAAATTTCACAATTTTATTTAGAATTGAATAAATGATGATGTAGAAACAAATTTGAACAAATTTGGGTGTAAACTTAACACAATACGCAAAGTGTATGAAATTGAAAATAGAAAATTTTCACTAAGTTTTTAAAAATTATTTACATTTGATTGTACATCATAGAAGTTCATCCATGGAAGCAAAATAAATAAAAAAAATCATGAAAGAAGCCAGTGGTGACAATCCTCGCTTATTGCCATCATTGTTGATATCAAAGGAGAAAGCAACAACATGAGCCTAAAGACAGTCAACCTCATGCTCTAGACGAGCATCCTCTTGATGACTAGTCTAACCAAGCAAAAGAATAATATAGTTAGAAAAACTATCAGAATAGAAATCATGCATACATGAAGCATAGAAGGATATTTTACCTGATACTGATGTGACATCTGTAAAACATATCCATGAGAAACGACATACATACGAAAAACTAACTCTATAGAAGATCGTGGTACCTGCATCGCATTACATTTTGTATGATTAATGATTGAGTAAAGAATGACAGAAAACTTAAGAAACACATACTCCAAAGACTTACCAGAGTGGTATCTTGAGGAACAAAAGGAATAGGCATGTTCAGATCCTTAATGATCACATGACTGTTGATCGGTCCGTTGGCATCCCATGTATAGACAACATTGCTGGAATAAGCCTAAAGGTCACCAATCACATGACCAGCTAGAATAGCTGGGGCAGCTAAAGGAGTTGGAGGTGGACATGGTTGCTGAGCGACAGTGGAAAAAGAAGTTGATGTGCTAGTACCTGAATAGGAGGCTCTTGATCTCTTCCCACGATGAGTGGCAGAGCTACTGGTATTATTGGATAGAACAGGGGGATGAGGAATCTCATCAGCAGATCGGCCAGGTCTAATGTATAATAAGAAGGCTCAAACCCAGTTGATGTAGGAAGTCGTCACAATGGGAATTCGATCCTATTCAAGTAAATCCCGATCGTGTAGTATAACACCTCTGGCTCCATGGCCAAATCAGCTGAATCTATCATCATAACCGATGGTGAAAGAGGAATCATATGGCGTGTTGGGCCTTCATACCAATACCACACGCGATCACGCAAATACCACATCATGATGTTCACATAAGGAATAAGGATTTGGTATAAGTTGAAGGGGGAAGCAACCCTCATTGTCGCAGACTAGTTCTCCTCAAGACCCATCACTCAGATCGAATCTGCGAATAAAAAATAATGGTAATAGTATGATATAAATAAATTACTGACTATAATGTCTTTTACCTTGTCCCAAATCATCGTATGAATATAATCACAAAAGAAGTCCAACTTATGAGACCTCTCGAGCTCTGCACGACATGCAGCCCCTTCTTCATCCACGGGAAGGAAGAATCCTCACAAGTAGGAAGAGGAGACGATAAAACTCCTAACTTGTACGCCCATATCTGTCATGAATAATACAAAATCAGAAATGAAAGATATACTAACAAAATATGAAGGTGTAGAAAAGAAAAAAGTTACCTCAAGAAGTGGAGCAAATCGGATGATCCTAGTAACACCTAGACAGGATCAATCCAAATCGAAATATAGTGGCCGAGAGTAGCACTGCCCCAGTCAAAATCCCTCCCTCGATCGAGATCCTGGAGGGTGGGAAGTAAAGTCAAAGCAGTGGTGTTCGATGCATTGGCAAATAGCGTCATACCAAGTAGATAAACAATGAAGCTGCAAGCATACTGGTCCACCTCGACTAGAGACAGGTTAGATCTTCATCTCTAATATTCATACAAGAGAGCATACCGAATGGCCATGTTGCTCTTGACCTTCACCCTACCACATGGAAGGCCAGTCAAGGCTACCTAAAGGCATAATAGTCATCTCACTAACCAGAAGATGGAATGTGTGGGTTGTATCCATCCATCTTTTACAAAAAGCAGCTAATGCTCGACGATCAGTGTACCGAGAGGTATGTGGAAGACAAGTGATAAATTGGTAGAAATTGGTATCAGCAATCCTACTCTTAACAGCCTCATTCTCTATCTCTAAAAACCAACTGTAAGCTCTAGAAAACGACCCAGACATCTTATTCTTATGGTATTCCTAAAGTAAGAAATTAAAGTCTCTACATGAATACAAGCCTAGAAAATTCAAAGAAAATGGAAAACTGTAGAATGAAGAAGAGTACATATGAGACGATCATGTTGCAAGCCACTTCGTAGACAATATGCACCTCATGATCCTTCAGAAGACACTTAAGTGTTGATTTCCAGACCAGATCACTTTCATTCAAGTCAAGATGGACTGGATGACCCATCATTGGAAAGAGGAAGTCGAGATAAACACGTAGGAGAAAACCGGGAGTGAATCAGATAAAGAATGAAGAAATTACTCTCAAATGAAGTAGTGAGAGGATGAATGGACTTTATACAACTCCTTAACCACCAACCTGCAATCAAACTACTGGGTGGCTATTGACCAACCATCGGTTGGCAGTCAGATAGTTAGACGGCTATCAAATAGCCGGCCGGCTATCCCTTTAATGGGGACAAATTGATAGAAGAGGGAAAAAGAAAGAGAGAAAGAAAAGAAAAAGAAAAAAGAAAGGAAGAAAGAAAGAAAGAGAAAAAAAAAAGAAGAAGAAAGAAAAGAGAAAAGCAAAAAAGAAAACAAGAAAAAGAAGAAGGAAAAAGAAGAAAGACGAAAGAAAAAAACAAGAAAAGAAAAAGAGAAGAGAGAAAAAGAAAAAGAGAAGAGAGAGAAAAAAAAGAAGAAAATAGAGAGAAAAAGAAAAATTCTTCATTGATCCTAAGACATCGACGGAATTATCAAATGAACCAGTGACAAGCACCAGCATGACAATAGCTTAACAACTCACAAAGAAAGAAGAGCAACATCAATCAATAGAATCTTCAATCGGAATCATATAAAAGAATTCTTCCATATACTAGAAAGCAATTTGTTGAACAACGTACTGAACAAGGTAAAAATTTAAATTGATTTTGCATCATCAAGGAACGTTTGAATCTTGCAGGAATTTGCAAGGAAAAGGAAAAGATCCCTGTGAGTTAGATAATAAACAACAGTAAAGAGCATGATGAATGCAAGAATGAAGGATGTCATAGCTCAAGAAATTTCCCCAATGGACTAGAAGAAATCAAGAATAAAAGCCAGAATACTTAAAAGAAGGGCATAAAACCCAGCGAATGCAAAGTCCAAAGAAATCATAGAAAGTACAAAGGATACATGCCCGAAGGCGCGAAGAATGAGAAGGTCTAAAAACCATGAAATAGTGCATGAGAGAACATTACTAGTGGGCATGCATCAGAAGGAAACCCTAAGAATTAGGTTCATTTAAAAGTGTTTTAAACCCTTAGAATAGGCACAAGCCGTAAGAAGAGGCACATTGAAGAGTGTTAAAAACCCTAAGAAGTAGGTGCACTTAAGAGTGTTTTAAGCCCTTAGAATAAGTATAAGCCCTAAAAAGAGGTATACTGAAGAGTGTTGAAAACCCTAAGAAGGAGATTCACTTAAGAGTGTTTAAAGCCCTTAGAATAGGCACACTGAAGAGTGCCACCGAACCCTAAGAACTAGGTGCACTAAATAGTGTTAGAAACCCAAAGAAGTAGGTGCACCGAAGAGTGTTTTATCATAGCATCATAAGGATGCTTTCAAGCTTGAACCGGCACATTTGCCCTTAGATGGGCACATCTTCTTTTAAATAGGCACATCTGTCCTTAGATGGACACATCTATCCTTGAATAGGCATATTCGCCCGCACATGGGCACATTTGCCCTTCAATGGCCACAGTAGCCCTTAGATGGGCACACTAGCCCTTGAATAGGCACACGTTCGCCCTTGAGTGGGCACCTTAGCTTGTAAAAGGGAACATCAACCCTCAAGTGGGCCCTTCAACCCTAAAATGGACACACCTTTTGCAGGAGCAGAAGGAGAGAAAGAATATGACTAGAAAGTCTGAAAGAAGGAGGACGAAGGCAAAGATGTTGAGATGGAAAGAAGAAAGACGAAGTAAGAATACTTTGTCGACTTTTCTGTCTCACAAATCTCTTCAAAGTATAGGGGTAAGCTATAGACACTAAATTTTTTAGGCTCGATGAAGGAATGAAGATGAATGTCAAGCAAAAAAATGATCAAAATGCCCTTAGAAGCCAAGAAGAGAAGGGTGACAAAGAATTGGTGAAAGTTATCTAAAATTGACATATGATTTTAAAAATTCATTGAAATTAATCGAGGAAGAATCTCATGGTGAGTCAAATACTGTTTCAAAGCTACACATGTCTAGTTTTCGTAAAAATTCACAGATCATAGATTGAAGTTGAATTCTAGAAGTCATGTGCGATCGAATGAGCAAAGGTCTGAAAGGACTACATTGAAAGATAACAAAATAAGAAGCTAGGGCTGAAGAGATAACAGCCGACCAATTGTCAAACAGCTACCCGGCTATCCAAAATAGTCACTTAGCCATCTGACAGTCACTTGACTGTTGAGTTATGGCCTACTGGCTATCAGACAGTCGCCTGGCTATTACACTTGTATTTTTGGAATATTTCTTAAAAGACATTTCTTTTTGGTTTGTTTCTTCCTTTTTTAGCTTCACCCTCTTCTATATAAATACCCCTCTTCTATATAAATACCCCTCTTCTCACTTTGCAAGACACATCGAATTCTGAAGAATTCACTCTTCTTCCTCTTAAAGACATACTTGAGAACTCCAGGAGTCTTTTCTAGTTTAAAGTTTTCAGGCGTTCTATTGCTCTAAACTTGGAAAGGGTACGTCTTAAAAGCATAATTATGTTCTCCCTCCTATCTTCTCTTTTATTTTTCTTACTTAGAATAAGCATGTTTAGGATTTAATTTTATGCTTAGGAGCATGTTTAGGGTTATTATGAATTGTTCTAAACCTTATTTATTTTACGAGATGGATAAACGTGTCAAAGTAAGTCCGCTATCCCTCCTTTATTAGAATCATGTGTAGAAGTTTAATTTCTTTGTGAATGCTTAGAAACATGTTTAGGAGCATATGCTTAGAGTCATACTTAGGAACACATGATTAGAATCATGCTAAGACAGACTTATATTTGTTTTGATGAATGCTAGGAAATAGCCTAGAATAGGTAAGAATTACCATTTTACCCTTGGATGCTATGATAGATCTCAATTGCTTGAATTAGGCTAGAATATTCCATGAACGCCATGATTAGGCCAGAAATGTCATGAATTAATATGAATAATGCTATAATAGCAATAGGCAGAATTGCCATGATAGAATTTATCAAATATAGGCTAGAATGTCATGATTTTATATTATGACTTTGCATGATTTATAATATATCAGTGTTTGTACTATAGAAGTGTAATTGTGTGATGCCATGAAATGGTGGTGGACTCACATTGATAGTGAGGGACCATCACTTGGAATAAATGACTCAATGTATGAATAGAGGTTCAATAGACGTTGAATAGACTCACGTATGGTGGTGAGGAATTTATCATCTATTGGTTCCCAAGTAGACCATTTGTATTTGATATTTAAACTTATGTTATGGATGAATGTACATTTTAGAATTTATTAAAGATTAAAAGCGATGTAATCCTCTTTCCCTTTCCATGTTTGAACAGCAATGTAATCTATTCTCCTCCCTCTTTCTTTGTATGAATATATAACTGTTTTGATTGAATAATCAAATTCACATGACTAACTAAGATAAAATATGAAATGTGTGCATAAAACGGACAACACTAAGTAGACTAAGTAACGACATGAGATGTTTTTATTTGGTATTTCCTAGTGGAGACTGAATTTTGATCTGGGCGGGTCAAAAGACTCATACCTAACTTCCCAAACCTGTCTTTGAATGGATGAGGGTAGTTTAGATCCTGAAGCAAGGGATCAGATTACCTCTATTCATTCCCAATTGAATAATTTGATGGCGATTCCATTCTCTAGACATGCCCATGGCCCGTTTGTGTTCCCTTAAATCTTGAAAGAGGCTTTGACACAGTGTCGTGGTTAGAAATGCTCTAGTGGAATGAAAGCCCCGTTCACAACATATATCTAGCTTTAGGGTTTCAATCTAAACTATCTTAGTAGTTAAGTTCATTCCTCATCATGCATACATTACTCCAAAACACGTTTATCATTCATCCTACTAAGCATTGGCTGTTCATTGATATTATTACACTCCAAATCACCCAAGAATCATTCCTTCAAGGAATTCAAATCAAGCAAGCAATCGAGGTTGTTTCCTTAGGCATATGTCCATGTTCGAATCAATCACTGTAAGAAAGATCCATTCGTAGTCAGACACACACACTAATATGATCATAGGCTAAGTTTTAGATATCTAGATCCAATGTTCATTTACGTGTCAACCCTTCAAACATACCAACACTCATCTCCCTTGTTTCTCCTACCATCAAGCCTCTTCTAAGATCCTTAATCTATTTCCTCGTGACGTTTCCCATCAAATATTTGCAACGTGGCACCCCCTGGTTACTCAATGGCCTCGAGGTGATACGTACCAGGTCCTCGAACTCAAGCAATAGTCTCTCAACAGCGAAAGGCATTCAAGAAATTTGGTATTTTTTTTTTCTAGAGTAGAGGATATTTATGTAATTCATCCATTTCTACCAAGGGCATATCTATCTTTGTATTCATGTTGTAAAAGTGAGACTCAACAACCACTAAGTATTATTCTTCATCAAAACTAAAACAAAAAAAAATTATTTTCTTATAATCTTCAATGTACATGCATGATATTTACACACAACTAGCAAAAAATAATATTACATAGCGAAAGAAGAAACATAAATGAGAGAAAACATATACAATTTTTTCGGATCAGTGAGAAAAGTAAAATTGCTCATGATGGTCAAGAAAGATATTAAAAAAACATGTATAAGAAATTTAAAACCTGTGACAGAAAGTAAATAGAGAGAGTAAAGAGATAGATGAGAGAATATTAGATGAAAATTTGTTAAGAAACGATGAGAGTTTATTTATTTGTGTTTGAATAATTAATTTCAAAAAATATTGAAGGTTTTAAAAAAATGTCGAGTGTTAAAAAGCTATCAAGTATATTTTGCCAAGTTTTTAAAAATTGTCAATAATTCCTCATGAATGACCTTGAGGTAAGGCTTAATTATGATATATCCCCCACCTTTAAATGACCCTATTGTCACTATAAATCTTTTAAGTTGGATGTTTAAACATGTAAAGACTTTCATACCTTTCGAACAATTATTTTAAAATAATTAATTAATTAAAATTTACCAAAAATAGATAATATAATATAAATAATTAAATACAATATTTCAAAAAGAAAAATTCACGCCTTCTCTCTCTTATTCGCCAGCTTTCTCTACCAATACCTAAGGAGACACCATTATCTCTACTGCCAAGTAAAGCAAACATTTGATATGGTTAAATGGTTGATATTAAAAAAATTATTACACAAGAGGAATCTTTATCAATTCAACTCAATCCTTAACAAGATGTTTTCATCTTATGCAGCATCTCTTCCCCCAATTCACTTCACTCCACCAACCGAAGAACCCTCTGATAGAAAAGTAAAAAATAAAGTAGGTATTTAAAGAGAACCACATTCCAAAAGAAAATTGATTTTAGAAATTCTTTAATCTATCCTTTAATTTAACCATTGATATATTTAAATACAACTCAATTACAAACCTAAAAGATAACCTATTCTATCCTTTAATTCTCCAAAAGATAAGCAAAAATAAAATAAATGACAATTATTAAATTTAAAGTCTTAACAACTTATTCTACATAACCTCCTAATCCTAATAAAACTCCTAAAATTCCTAAGTAACTTCATCTTACTAAACATAATCTTCCATGACTACCATGATCTTTCGAAATTCGTAACATTCCTCTCCCCTGGAAACAATCCTTTTCTACAAGGATTAACTTTTGACAACTTTGAAGGTCATTGGAAGGATGGAGGAGGAAACATAGCATAAACCATAGGTTGACAAGGTGAGTTTATGGAAAAACAAAATACTTTTGACAATAATCTGGTCGGCTTGGTGTGAAATGGGTGGGTGTAATATTGGTTTGAATTATTGAGGGGTTTGTGAGAGGGATGATGAAAATTTTAGTTGAGGCATTTCACAAGCTTTAAGAGAAGATAGGGAAACTTGGATTGCAACACTGATGACAAGAGCATTTGGCATTTCTTCACTCACTTCAATAGGTGTATCCATTGCTTAATCAATTTTGATCCTGACTTTTCAGAACAACTCAATCATTTTGCTCTTCAACTCTTGTTGGCCTACTGAAAGTGCAACTATTGATTGCTCCAATTTTTGAAGTCATTGCTCAAGTCTTTGTCAAACATGGTAATCCATGTCCGAACACAATTTGTGTTCCATGCCTGCTCCAATTTTTGAAGTTGTTGCTCTGAGTCTTTGCCAAACATTGTGATCCATGTCTAAACACAATTTGTGTTCTATGCCTAACTCTAATACCAAATGATATGAACGCAAAAAAATAAATTGGTTATTTTGAAAGAACCATTCTCCAAAAGAAAAATGATTTTAGAAATTCTTCAATTTTTCCTTTATTTTAACCATTAATTGTTTAAATGCAACTCAATAACATACCTAACAGGATAAGATAAGCACAAATAAAATAAATAACAATTATTAAATTCAAAATCTTAACAACTTACCCCACATAACCTCCTAATCCTAATAAAACTCTTAAAATTTCTATGTAAATTTATTCTACCAAACATAATCTTCAATGGCTACCCATGGTCTTCTGGGATTTGTAACACCCTTACTCCTCTCCCTCCTTGAATCTTGCAAATCCATTGACCAACTCAAGCAAATCCTCTCTCAAACCATCAGAACAGGCCTTTTAACCAACCCCGTTTTCCAAAATAGAATAATTGCCTTCTGTTGTACCCATGAAAAACGGTTACATGAACTATACATGTCAGGTGTTTGATAAAATTCTCCAACCAATTGTCTTCATTTGGAACACCACAATAAAAGGGTACTCTTGGATGGATTGTCATAGAAGTGGGGTTTTGATGTCTTCGGATATGTTAGCCAACAATTTTAGGCCAAGTAACTTACCTTATAAAGACAAAATTTGCCTTGATGTTGGTTTGGAGTTTGGGAAAGAGTTAACTTTACCTTATAAAGCTCTGTGAGCTAAAAATAAAAAATCAAAGGTGTTTACCATTATCATTAACAGCCACCTTTAAAAAATCCTAAACCGAAGACAAATTTATCAATTGAGGAATCAAAGCTATCAAGTACATTAGCTTTTGATAATTTATCAAGTGCCTTAGTAGATTGTTTTAGAGAGATAAGGGAAGGACTCTTTGATTAAAAAATTGCCATTTTTGGTATGAGTTCTTGGTTTCTTCAACGGGTGGTTTTTTTTTTTTGTCTTTGTTCGATGATTCACTAAGAGAGAGAGTTTTCAAATCCACTAACAATTCTATTGATGGGTGGCTGCAAAGAGAACAACGGCTTTGTTGTCTGTATACATTCGTCGTGAAGGTTGCTGCTATGTTTTTTAGCATTTTGTAAGGCTAACAACTGCCTTTTTGTTTGTATACGTTTGTTGTGAAGGTTGCTTATATGGTTTTTGGTTTTTTCAGCCTTGTTGTCTATCTACATTCTAGGGGTGTTCAAAATTACCCGACCCGATCCGACCTGATCAGGTTTTGTCGAGTTGGTCGGGTCTGTGGCGGGTCAGGGTAATAAAAAAACCCGACATCGGGTTTTAAAATTTAGGTTTTGTGCAATCGGGTTTGAGATCAAGTTTAATTCATGTAACCCGATATAACCCAACCCGATCAAAAAGGCCAAAAAACTGCCAAAACGCTTGACAAAACTTGACGCGCTCGACACAACTGGATATGTAAGTGTCAAGTGTCGGATTCATAATTCGACACTCAATGTTTTTGAAAATAGACTGATATCGAATGTCGAATGATTCATCCGACACTCGACACTCGACACTTACATGTCGAGTCATGTCGGATTCACAACCGACACTCGATATCTGACTATTTTTTAAGATATTGAGTGTCGAATGATTCATCCGACACTCGATTTCTTTGAAAATTGTCTAATATCGAGTGTCGGTTGTGAATCTGACACGACTTGACATGTAAGTGTCGGGTGTCGAGTGGACCTGACAGACCCAACAAACCCGACCATTCGGGTTATATCTCGGGTTACATGCTTCAGAAACCCGATCACAGATTCATTTTTCAAAACTCGATGCATCATCATGTTGATTCGGGTTAGGCAAAACCCGACCCAACCCAACCCGTTTGCACCCCTAATTACATTCTATTATGGTTTATCAAGTGCATTAGTAGATTGTTTTAGAGAAACAGGGAAGGACCCTTTAATTTAAAAAAATGTCATTTTGGTACGAGTTCTTGGTTAGAGCATTCATTTGAACCCCTATTATTTTACAACTTCAATACCCTCTGGGTTGGCAAAAATATCACTTAACCCCCTGCTATTAGGCTCTGTCCCGTTAGATTGCATGATTCCCCTTTTTTTTAATTTAACACAATTACCAATTTACCCCCAATGCATGTTCTCCCTCCGTTAACACGCTGACATGTTCTAAATGCAATCATGACTTTTTTTAAAAGTTTCCAATTTTATATTTTATTATAAAGATAAAATATTTTGTATTTTCATTTCCTATTTTGGGCGAAAATAATTATCATGAAATAACTAACTGATCCGTGGTTTTATAATAAGAAGGACAAAATTGGGTTCATTCTAGCTGTTGTATCGCTTGCAACTAAATCCATATTAATAAGATATTGGAGCGTGACACATCCGAAAATAGGATTGTCTCCCAAGTATAGGAGTGTCGAAGTAATAAACCCGGTGAGACCGGGGTCGATCCACGAGGAAGGGAATTTAAGCGTTACAAATTATAAGCTAAGCAAATGTGATATGGATGATTCAAGGAGATGACAAGATAATATCAATAAATATGTAAGATGGTAGGCGGTATTATCGACCATTCAAATATAAAACAAAAAGCAAGAGGAGATAAAACCATCCATGGAAATAGGTGGTATAACCAACCATAGTAAATTAAAGAACAATTTCATAAGGTGGTAGAACCTACCATAGTAAATAAAATAAAAAGTTCATAAACAATAGAATAATTAAAATACAAGAGGAATTAACACAATAACAATGAAGGCTAAGGTTAGGGGATCCGCCCTTGATATTTCAAATAAGGATAATTAACCCATTTTAGTTATATGAATTATATTTGTTTCATTACCAATATTTATACCACTTCTTGTAAATGGGTTCAAGCATCCAATGTGCCAATCACATATGTCTACAACAAATCAAGGTTCCTAACTAGATTCGTGTCGGTAAGGAAGAACCATACATCATCTAGAAAAGATCCAAGCATTTGTTGTGCTAAGGATTGTCGACAATGGATCAAGACCTCCACTTTACGAGTGGTCTCAAGATTGATTAAGAAATTAAATATAAATCATATTGAATAAACATTATAAGATTAAGATTATTAAGCACATATTAAGGGTTAGAGAATCCTTATTCTCATATCAAGGGTTTCACCCTTTCACCTTAGCAAAAGAGAAATTAGAAGAACATTATAATAGAAAGAAAATAAAATGCAAGAAAAAGGAAATTCATTAATAACATAAACACACAAAACACAATACAAGATCCTAGCCAAAGCCAAAATGTTCCAGCCAAGGCCAAGATGCCCTAATGGGTCACAAGGCACCTCTATTTATAGATACATCCAGGGGCAAACTTGTCAAATTACAAGGGCATAATTGTCAAATATTAGTTGTAAATATCTTTGACAATTGGGATCATTAGGCACCGACTTTGACTATCAATTTTGACATTGAAATGTTGAGAATTTTAATCACATGTCTTCATAAAAGTTGTAGATAATATTTCTCTCAGCTTTCTAGAACATCTTCATTTGCACAATTTGGATACGTATTTTGAGAGATACGGTCCAAATACTGAGGCCTGGTCAGACTAGGCCGAGACTGTAGATAGGTTCACTTCAAGCCCAATTTTGGTCCAGTAAGAGCCCGAATTTGATGATGCTTGTGAAATGCAATCTTGTAGACAATTAAATCAGCTTTCCAAAACATTAAGAATTGCACCATTCTGATCTATAAATAGAGAGTTATGCCCATTTTACCGAACCTGTAACAAAACCAAAATTAAGAGAAATTAATTCCAAAGATGCAAATGCTACAAATATGCTTAAGTTGAGGAATTTAATGACACTATTAATGCAATATGATGAACTAAACTCTTATTAAACATGCATATTTAAGTGTTCATCACACCCCCCAACTAGCTTATTGCTAGTCCCTAGCAATTAAAGCGTTATTATTTAGAAGTGATTTATAGAATTTTACATCCAAGGTGGTCATTATTGCACTCTCCTTGATTTTATCCAAATAAACAAACTCTCAACCAATTATTATTATTATTATTTTTTTTTTTATGACTCATGTACCCTTCAGTCAAGATATCAATAAACCTCCTTTTTGTGCTCAGTCAACACATGACTATGGGGCTTATTAGAAAAAAGCCATATCGGTTCTAATATTTGTTAAGGCTAACAACTTTAGGTAGGGGGCATTCATTTATTTTATATATATATGTGTTTTTTGTTTTTTGAAAGAATGCATCTTTAACCCATGTAGCGAGCCTTAGGCTAATGGCTCCCAGACCAGTTGGCCTTAGGGCATTAGGTGTTAAGACACCCCTTCGAGCTTAACGACTCGGGTTGTCGATACTTTATTTTTGCTTAGAAACTTATGGATAATGCAATGTTCAATCCCATTAAGCTTTCTCCTTAATCCATGTAGCGAGCTTTGGGCCAATAGCTCCCAAACCAGTTGGTCTTAGGGTATTAGGCGTTAAGGCACCCCTCGGGCTTAATTGCTCGAATTAAGGATGCTACGAGACCAAACTTTATCCACAATTGCTATTTTTTTCTTCTTTTTTTCTTTTTTTTTTTGCTTTTTTTTTTTAACTTTCTCCTTCCTTTGTGTTGTTATCCTAAACAAAACAAAAGAACTCAACTATTACAACATTTCATTTTGCCACCCACAATCATGCATCAAGGTATGTGTGTGTGTGTGAAGAAAGGTTCATGAATACTTGCTTAATGAGTACATAAGCACACAATTTTTTTTCTTTTTTTTTTAAATGATAAGGTTGTGAGAGTTCATAGATTTGAATAATTCAAAGTGAAATGAATAAGACCTCCTTGTTATAAAATTCAAAAATCAAGACTAAATAATATCAAGTTAGCTAAAATGAGTTCACAAGATAAAATGACAAATTGGTTAGAATGGGTTTCAAGAGTTCAAACTGGCCCTCCATACTCTGCCATTCCTGACCTAGAATGCGTCTCAAGAGGATTTGAACTCCTTACACCGCACTCTGAATCTAATTACTAACTCGCCTTTTTTTTTTTGCAAGCAAAAGAAAATTAAAGACATACTTATGTCTACTATCCTTCCCCCCCAACCAAATGAAACATTGTCCTCAATGTTTAAATGTAGAGAGATAAAGCATAGGAGACATTACCTAAAGCTTCTGTTATTCAAGAGAGATGACCTGAAAGACTCATAAATAACATGCTAAAAATAAAATAAAAGACAAGAAATTTAAAAATTGATGGCACACATGCATATGTATAGGTAGTTGTGACTGTGGCTCACATCTTCCTCTGGTTTTACTCAAGACAAGGGAACTTAGGTCGACAGAACACGGCATGTAATAACACCTGTCTATGAGTTGGGGAGATGTTTATTGAGTCCCACTCCAGTTTTCATTAAAATGGCCAAACAGGGTCGTTGAGTCAATTCCCAAGACTGATGAAGAAAATGAGAGAGAAGAAAAGAAACTAGAGCAAGGATGAGCACAGTTTTTAGGGAACTGAAAAATCGACTTTAAAAATCACGGAGTACCGTATCCGCCACTTGACCGGAAAACAAAATGCAAACACACAAATAAAATAAAAGCACATGAAATAAAATAAGAACAAACTAGAGATGATAGCAAAAATCAAGAATAAAAATGTAAATATGGCACAAACGGATAAAATTTGGTTAGTCGTGAAAAAAGGCCAAAAGAGGAATCTCTTCGAAAGTAATTTACCACAGTCAAAAATATGCCATTGAGGTGGTACCTCTCTTTTTCCTTTATTTGTGAGAATGGAAGAGATTACCACTGATTGAGTTTGTTTGTCCTTAAAGCATGCATTATTGAGTGTGGATGTTTGTTCCTCCCTTTTTTCGAACCATGGCTCCCAACTCTTAATCTCTTCCCTGTCAAAATCAAGCACAATAAGAAAATTTACTTTAGAAGCAATGAGGCACTAGTTGCATATTTGCTTCAAGATGAAATAGATTAACCCAAATTGCTGAAGGACTTGGACAAATTATCATTTTGGATATAGTCTTCACGTTAATCTTATTAGCTTCCTCAACATCATCATGTTTGAAAAATCATTATTTGTCAAATATTGGGTGTGTCCTTTGCATGATGACATGAGGCATAAGTAGGATTCGGATCTTCCTTGTTATGGTGGAGGTTTATTAACCTCTTCTACCCTGTGAGATGATCATTCATTTTCTCATAAGGGTTTAAGATAAGGAATATGTTCAACCTTACCATCGTGAAGAGTACTTACCGAATCTTCATCTAGATGTTGGCCACTTGGATTACTCGCATGTGGATTGATGTAGTTTGGCTCTAGTTGAGATGGAAACTCACCTTTCTCATGAGTACTAAGTGTTATCCCTAAGGCTATATGATAATTTTGATGATAACAATACACATTGATTCATTGAGATTTACTAATATATTTATTTATGTGCAAGAATAAGATTATTGAAATAATTATAAAATCAAGAAGGGGTTTAAAATGAAGTGTGAAGTTAGGAGAAGACTACATGG